>OZ012705.1:42640837-42882578 GCA_963942595.1 Cylloceria caligata | reverse complement strand
GACCAGACAGACGTGACTGCTGCTGGCGATGCGGCTATGGCGATTGAGAAGCGCCATAAACGACAGCAAACAACAGTGCTGGAGACGACTGACAGACGAGGTGGACTCGGACCCATGGGAATCAGCCTACAAGATCGTGACCCGCAAACTCGGGGCCCGGAGCCCACCAGAGACGAAAGACGCCGACGCGATGGAGAAGATCGTTGAGAGTCTTTTCCCATCGCACCCTGACAGAACTGACGATACAGAAACTAACTCGGAGACGGAGTGCCCACTCTTCACGAGGGAAGAGCTCGAGAGCGTGGCGTCCTCGCTGAAGCCTAACAAGGCCCCAGGACCCGACAGCGTGCCAGGCGAACTCTTACGGCTCGTCGCGACGCGACGCCCTGACGTACTCCTACACCTGTACAACGGGTGCCTGGCAGCGGGAGTGTTTAGCAAACTATGGAAGAACGCTCGACTAGTCCTCATTAGCAAAGGTAAGGGGGACCCCGATGCGCCATCTTCCTACAAGCCCCTGAGCCTTCTCAACACGGCCGGGAACCTGTACGAGCTCTTGCTGAGACCTAGACTGACCCTGGCGGTGCAAGCCGCCGGTGACTTTTCGGACCGACAGCACGGATTCCGGAAAGGACGCTCGACCATCGGAGCGGTAACGGACGTACTGCGTGAGGTAGACAGAATTAACAATATATGCCACGGAGCCAGACCGCTGATACTCCTAGTGACTTTGGACGTACGAAACGCCTTCAACTCCGCGAGGTAGATGGACATCCTGGGAGCGCTGGAAACAGTCATGGTCAGAGATGGTCAGACTGATGGCCAACACAAAAGGACCGAGACCAGGTATACGAAGACTTCTGATGAGCGTAACCCATTCGATCATGCTCTACGGGGCCGAGGTGTAGGCTGACGCATTACTAGTAAAAAGGCGGGCAAAGGCTATGACAAGCGTACAGCGGGCGGGCGCGTTGCGAATCGCGAGCGCGTACCGGACCGTTTCGGAAAACGCGATATTTGTGATCGCGGGCGTTGTTCCGATTGACCTTTTAGCGGCCGAGAAGAAGCGCATTTACGAACGTAGCGCTACCGTCGGAAGGGCAGACGCTACGACAGACGAACGGACGAAAACAGTAGAACAATGGCAGACAATATGGACGACAAATAACCAAGGACGATGGACCCACAGACTGAGGCAGAGGTAGGCCCGTGGAGGGACAGGCAACACGGGGAGGTAGATTTCTACCTTACCCAGTTTCTGTCCGGACATCGGTACTACCGAAAGTACGTCTACAGAATGGGCAGGGTAACCTCCCCTGAATGTAAGTACTGCGGGTGGGCTGGGGACGATGCGGAGCACACGTTTTTCGACTGCGACCGATGGACGGACCGTCGACTACAACTAGAGACAGAGTTAGGTGCGATTACGCCAGAAAACGTGACGAGACTAATGACGACGAACGCGACTTACTAGCGTAAGATCGCGACGTACGTCACGAGTGTGCTGCGGGGCAAAAAAGGCGATGGATGTCTGGAAGACTGAGCAAATGCGAGAGAAAATGACTTCGAGCGAGTAAATGAGTAGAAAGAACGAAGGAATGAATGCATGCTTAGGACATGCAGACACAGCCGCCCAGTCTGATGTAATGTGATAAACAGTTCCGGGCTAATATCGGTGCATATAAGGAGATATGTGTTTAGTGGGTAGGGGCTGCCGAGCCCCACACTTGGCGAGCTTTTTGCTTGCCTGCAGTCCGTAACTAGGATTCACAGACTCCTTAAATAACAACAACAACAACAACAACAACAACAACAACAACAACAACAACAACAACAACAACAACAACAACAACAACAACAACAACAACAACAACAACAACAACAACAACAACAACAACAACAACAACAACAATAATAATAATAATAATAATAATAATAATAATAATAATAATAATAATAATAATAATAATAATAATAATAATAATAATAATAATAATAATAATAATAATAATAATAATAATAATAATAATAATAATAATAATAATAATAATAATAATAATAATAATAATAATAATAATAATAATAATAATAATAATAATAATAATAATAATAATAATAATAATAATAATAATAATAATAATAATAATAATAATAATAATAATAATAATAATAATAATAATAATAATAATAATAATAATAATAATAATAATAATAATAATAATAATAATAATAATAATAATAATAATAATAATAATAATAATAATAATAATAATAATAATAATAATAATAATAATAATAATAATAATAATAATAATAATAATAATAATAATAATAATAATAATAATAATAATAATAATAATAATAATAACAACAACAACAACAACAACAACAACAACAACAACAACAACAACAACAACAACAATAATAATAATAATAATAATAATAATAATAATAATAATAATAATAATAATAATAATAATAATAATAATAATAATAATAATAATAATAATAATAATAATAATAATAATAATAATAATAATAATAATAATAATAATAATAATAATAATAATAATAATAATAATAATAATAATAATAATAATAATAATAATAATAATAATAATAATAATAATAATAATAATAATAATAATAATAATAATAATAATAATAATAATAATAATAATAATAATAATAATAATAATAATAATAATAATAATAATAATAATAATAATAATAATAATAATAATAATAATAATAATAATAATAATAATAATAATAATAATAATAATAATAATAATAATAATAATAATAATAATAATAATAATAATAATAATAATAATAATAATAATAATAATAATAATAATAATAATAATAATAATAATAATAATAGAAATAATAATAATAATAATAATAATGACATCAGGAACGCCTTTAACTCGGCCAGGTGGGTTGACATCCTGGAGGCGCTTGAAGGCAACTTCGGGGTTCCGGCTTACCTGGCTCGGGTGGTGGGCGACTACCTAAGAAACAGACGGATCACGTACGAGACGACTGAAGGACCGGTGACGAGACAAATCACCGCGGGGGTTGCACAGGGGTCCATACTGGGACCAGACTTTTGGAACGGACTCTACAACAGCTTACTCAGGCTGGAATTGCCGCTTGGCGTTTTCCTTGTCGCCTACGCAGACGACGTGGCGGCGGTGATCACCGAGCGGTCTCCAGACCTGGCACAGCAAAAACTGAACCAGACGATGCGGCGAGTGGGCCGTTGGATGACGGACCACGGACTACAACTCGCGACAGAAAAGACAGAACTGACTTTCCTTAGCAGAAGACGCATACAGACGAGACTACCCATGTGGGTCGGGACGGACGAAATCGAGGCCGGAGGCGAAGTCAAGTACTTGGGAGTGACCCTAGATACGAAGATGACCTTCTGGCCTCATATACAAAAAACATGCCAGAAGGCGGCTAAGAGGATAGCATCCTTAAGCCGCCTAATGGCCAACACAAACGGGCCAAGACCGGGAAAACGACGACTCCTAATGACGACAGCCCACTCGATCCTCCTGTACGGCGCAGAGATCTGGGCAGATGCCCTGAAGACAAAGAAGTACTGCCACGCCATGACAACGGTACAAAGACAGGGTGCGCTGAGGATCGCCTGCTCCTACCGAACTGTCTCTGCACAAGCAGTCTTGGTGGTTGCGGGCGTGATCCCCGTGGACCTCCTAGCTTTCGAGCGAAAGAGGATCTACGGGAGAAGCGCGGACATAAGACGGGAAGATGCGGCGGTCGCGGAACGCGACAAGACGATACAGACTTGGCACGAACAATGGACAGAAAGAGCGACAGGCAACTGGACAAGACGACTAATAAAGGACCTGAGACCGTGGATCGAAAGGGATTTTGGGGACGTAAATTTTTACATCACCCAGTTCCTGACGGGGCACGGTTACTTTAGACGGTACCTTTATAACATGGACAGAGTACGGACGCCAGACTGTAAATACTGTGGACACGAACGAGACGACGCGGAACACACATTTTTTGTGTGCGACCGCTGGACAGGACTCCGACTGGAACTGGAGACGATTGTTGGCAGCATCACCCCGGACAACATTGTTCAGGTGATGCTCCACTCGACAGAATGGTGGCAACAAGTTGCCACCTATACAGAGACGATACTGCGACGAAAAAACGTAGACGGCTGCCTCACCTAACCGAGCAGACAGACTGACGTGACGCGACAGGTTACAGACAGCAAGACGAACGAACGAACACGGACAGAACCCCCAGCCAGAAGTAATACCAAAATAGTTCCTGGTCTGGGGGAGGGCAACAAGGAGAGGGCGGTTTAGTGGGTAGGCCTACTTTTTTGGGAGTCCCACATACCCCCCCAGTTCAAAAGACTGGAGGATATCCGTAAAAAGGATTCCGCAACTCCTTGTATAAATAATAATAATAATAATAATAATAATAATAATAATAATAATAATAATAATAATAATAATAATAATAATAATAATAATAATAATAATAATAATAATAATAATAATAATAATAATAATAATAATAATAATAATAATAATAATAATAATAATAATAATAATAATAATAATAATAATAATAATAATAATAATAATAATAATAATAATAACGATGATGATGATGATGATGATGATGATGATGATGATGATGATGATGATGATGATGATGATGATGATGATGATGATGATGATGATGATGATGATGATGATGATGATGATGATGATGATGATGATGATGATGATGATGATGATGATGATGATGATGATGATGATGATGATGATGATGATGATGATGATGATGATGATGATGATGATGATGATGATGATGATGATGATGATGATGATGATGATGATGATGATGATGATGATGATGATGATGATGATGATGATGATGATGATGATGATGATGATGATGATGATGATGATGATGATGATGATGATGATGATGATGATGATGATGATGATGATGATGATGATGATGATGATGATGATGATGATGATGATGATGATGATGATGATGATGATGATGATGATGATGATGATGATGATGATGATGATGATGATGATGATGATGATGATGATGATGATGATGATGATGATGATGATGATGATGATGATGATGATGATGATGATGATGATGATGATGATGATGATGATGATGATGATGATGATGATGATGATGATGATGATGATGATGATGATGATGATGATGATGATGATGATGATGATGATGATGATGATGATGATGATGATGATGATGATGATGATGATGATGATGATGATGATGATGATGATGATGATGATGATGATGATGATGATGATGATGATGATGATGATGATGATGATGATGATGATGATGATGATGATGATGATGATGATGATGATGATGATGATGATGATGATGATGATGATGATGATGATGATGATGATGATGATGATGATGATGATGATGATGATGATGATGATGATGATGATGATGATGATGATGATGATGATGATGATGATGATGATGATGATGATGATGATGATGATGATGATGATGATGATGATGATGATGATGATGATGATGATGATGATGATGATGATGATGATGATGATGATGATGATGATGATGATGATGATGATGATGATGATGATGATGATGATGATGATGATGATGATGATGATGATGATGATGATGATGATGATGATGATGATGATGATGATGATGATGATGATGATGATGATGATGATGATGATGATGATGATGATGATGATGATGATGATGATGATGATGATGATGATGATGATGATGATGATGATGATGATGATGATGATGATGATGATGATGATGATGATGATGATGATGATGATGATGATGATGATGATGATGATGATGATGATGATGATGATGATGATGATGATGATGATGATGATGATGATGATGATGATGATGATGATGATGATGATGATGATGATGATGATGATGATGATGATGATGATGATGATGATGATGATGATGATGATGATGATGATGATGATGATGATGATGATGATGATGATGATGATGATGATGATGATGATGATGATGATGATGATGATGATGATGATGATGATGATGATGATGATGATGATGATGATGATGATGATGATGATGATGATGATGATGATGATGATGATGATGATGATGATGATGATGATGATGATGATGATGATGATGATGATGATGATGATGATGATGATGATGATGATGATGATGATGATGATGATGATGATGATGATGATGATGATGATGATGATGATGATGATGATGATGATGATGATGATGATGATGATGAAAATAACAACGGTAACATCGCGTTTTAACCTGGACAATCAAGTCCACCGCGTTTCGAAAATAGGATCAGGTGTACATACTGCGGGAAACCTGGACACGACGTAGCATTATGTTATACCAAACAGTACGACGAAAGAGCATCGGGAAACGGATCGCCACGGCCGACAGCGGGCGCAAGCCGACCCGAAGGGACTCATGCGCGCCCACTACAGACTATCCGAATACAAGACGCGTAAGGACCGCAAAAATTAAACTAAAAACCCATTCGTTCGTCCCAGTAGTAGAAGTGGAATCGCCTCAAATAAAAGAAAAGGCGGAATTTTTGGTAGACTCTGGGGCGGACCCCAATTTAATAAAAAAGAAATCTTTGAAAGATGACGTTTCGGTAAATTCAGATGATATATTAAAATTACAAGGTATTTCGGACGGACCGGTATACACTCTAGGCTCAACAGAGATAGATATAAAGGGTACCCCATCCGAGTTCCACGTGGTTGATAATGATTTTATGATTTCACAGGATGCTATCCTTGGCTCCGAATTTCATGTTAAAAATAAAACCTCTATTGATTATAGGAGTAAAGAGGAAAAAGTCAAATGGGATGGGAAAGAACTCCCGTTGAAAAATAATAAAAATTATGTGACACTAGCAGCTTGCACCAGCACAGTGTGCAAGTTACAACTCGAGGAAACGAATGTCATTACAGGTTACCTTCCGCGCATAGACTTAGGCTATGGCATTTATGCGGGAGAAACCGTCGTGAATAATATCAATAACTCGTGCTATGTCAAGGTGTTCAATACTACAGGGGGCGACCAAACGGTTGTTATGCCGACAGTACGCCTGCTCGAATATCAGGAAGTGCCGAAAGGGCATTTAAATCCGACCGACGCAGTCAATGTGTGCGTGGCGCGCCTATTTAATACAAATATTGTTGAGCTCGAGAGCGAGCAGACGGGTGAAATAAAGACAGTTGCCGCCGGGGCCAGCGCAATAAACAGAGCATCTGGACAAGGAGGAGAGAAATAGTGTCGATCACTCTATAGCAGAGGCCGTCGACCTCTTCCATGTACCAGGCGAGTGGTTAGATTCAACAGGTGTCATTGAACACAAAATCGTGCTTAGAGATGAACAACCCGTATTTACAAGACAATACAGGTTCCCTCCAATACATAAAGAGGAAATTACGAAACAAATCGGCGAATTAATTGAAGGAAAGATAATTACTCCATCCGATTCACCTTACAGTTCTCCACTGTGGATCGTGCCAAAGAAGACCGATTCGCAGGGAAACCCAAAATGGAGAATGGTGATCGACTACCGTTCGTTAAACGAAAAAACAGTAGGAGATGCTTATCCCCTACCCAACATTACTGAGATTCTTGACCAATTAGGCAGTGCAAAATATTTTTCAGTCTTCGATTTAGCGAGTGGTTTCCATCAGATTCGAATAGCAACAGAGGATGCTCTGAAAACGGCATTCTCAATACCATACGGCCACTATCAGTTCAAGCGTATGCCATTCGGGCTCGGAACGCACCGGCTACTTTCCAGCGTTTAATAGATAGAGTTCTCTGTGGGTTGCAGGGCACCGAGCTTTTCGTTTACCTTGATGACATAGTATTATATGCATGCTCCTTACAGGAACATCAGCTAAAGTTCAAACGCCTGGCTGAAAATTAAGGAAAGCCAATTTAAAATTACAACCGGACAACTGCGAATTTTTATGAAAAGAAGTCGCATACCTCGGCCATATAATTAGTGAAGACGGTGTCCAGCCAGACCCCAAAAAATTAGAAGCCGTACATTTATTTCCTCAACCGACTAACCCCAAAAAAATAATACAGTTCCTTGGGCTTGCAGGTTATTACAGACGATTTATAGAAAAATTTTCAGGTATAGCAAAACCACTTACAACGTTATTAAAAAAGGGAGCCACATTCAAATGGACGGACAAACAGACAGACTCATTCGAAAATTTAAAATTAGCATTATGTAAGGAACCAATATTACAATATCCTGATTTGACATAAATGTTTCTCGTTACAACAGACGCTTCTAATGAAGCAATTGCAGGCGTAATTAGCCAGGGAAAAATTGTCAACGACAGACCAATATCTTACGCTTCACGTACACTAAACGGTGCTGAATTAAACTGTAGTACCATTGAAAAGGAATTATTGGCAATAGTATACAGCGTGGCCCAATTTCGCCATTACATTTATGGAAGGGAATTTCTTTTGTTAACCGATCACAGACCCTTGGTCTGGCTTCATAACGTAAAAGACCCAGCCAATAGATTAGTACACTGGCGCATGACACTAAAAAATTATAAATACAAAATCATGTACAAACCCGGTAAAGCTAACAGCAATGCTGATGCTTTATCCAGAAATCCACCTCAATCAGTGCTCGTAGTCACCCCCATACAAAACAGGAACGACTCTTCATTCAGTCTGAGTGACTCCGATAATGACACAGACGCAATAACTTTCGAACCAAGACACACTAAGAGTCGAAACAAAAAACACTCCGAAAAAGACACAGATACAATAACTTTCAAACCAAGACTCAGCAGGAGTCGAACTAAAAAATCAAAGCAGGATATTCTTACGATCGATTCGGATTCGGAAGACGACGTTGTCGAAATTGTAGAACCCGAATCTATCGATAAAACACAGGAGAATGACGAAGCCGAATCCACGGCACCCGAGGTAATCGAGGAATGTTCCGACACCGACGATGAGTCAAACTTAGAATCAGACATATTTATTAAAATACAAATTCCATATAGAAACCTAAGGAAATAGCGATACATTGTTTTATGTTTAATGAAACACGGGATAGATTAATCATGCGTTCCGATAATTGCGTAGTATTTATAACCACTGAAGGACAGCTTGTAGATGCAGGAGCTATAGATTTTAATGAAGCAAAATTACTTCCTACTCTTAAGGACTTGACCCTATCAAGAGCTCGAGTAGTTCACGTTAAATCAAAAATACTAATTAGTTTGCCAATAAAAAAATGATGTACGGGCAATTCTAGCTCACCTAGAAGACATTAAAGAAGCACTCGAGTCATTAAAAGACGTAGCTACAGAGCTCTCGATAAACTCGATAAACATAGCGAAAACAGAAATAATAGATAATATAGAATGGACAATAATTGCTAAAGAAATAGAGAATCACTTGATAACTATGCCCATACGGGTAACCATCTGTAAAATGTTGATAAAAATACCAGACGTCATCTCTCGCCGTACTATAATAGAAGAGGCACATAACTCGCTTGTGAGAGGATACAAAGGGGTCACTAAGCCTCTCAAGAGGGTACAGGAACGGTACGCTTGGAGGGGTATGAAGACGGATATACAGGACTTCATTCAACACTGCAGGGGTTGCCAATTGAAGAAACTAGTCAGAATCAAAACCAAACAACCTATGGTCTTACCGATACGCCAGGCAGTGCATTTGATAACATTGCTATGGACGTGGTCGGGCCATTGGCACCAACAAAGGCTGGCAATATATATATTATATATTAACTATTCAAGATTTATTAACGAAATATTGTGTGGGTGTTCCATTGGAGAGAACAACCTCCATCGATATCGCTAATGCACTTTGCAAAGGTTTTATTTCCCGGTTTGGTGCCCCACGGGCAATATTGACCGACCAGGGTATAAATTTTTGAAGTAACCTGATGAAAGGCGTCGCAAAAAAGTTCAGTATAAAATTATACCGGACAACAGCTTTTCATCCCCAAAGTAATGGATCGATCGAAAGGTCTCACCACGTTCTGACGGAATACTTGAAGCAGTACGTTGACCAAAACAAGGAGTGGGACGAGCTCCTGGATATGGCCATGTACTCGTACAATACCAGTGAACACGAGGGAACCAGGTTTACGCCGCACGAACTCGTATTCGGGAGACTCGCCAGACAATCATCTAGCGACCCCCCGCTGGAGGAGTACAATGACCCCACATACACCAAATATTTAAGAGAGCTCTTCGACCGTGTCAACGGATTACAAGATCTCGCCGTTGAAAATTTAAACGCAGCAAAAACAAGATCTAAACACTACTACGACAAAAGAATTAACCCTCAAGACTTCGGGGTTGGTGACCGGGTTGTTATGCTTAAAGAACTTCGGTCAGGCAAATTTGCTGACCACTACACCGATCCATGCGAAGTAACCGAAATATTAGAACATGTTAACGTCAAAATAAATTATCGCGGTCGTGATAAAATAGTTCACACCAATAAACTCCTATTAACAAAACTGTAACAAGGCGTCTCTTTGTTGCAGAAAACAATATTTGAGAAGAATGCCACCATCACGGAAACACCAGTTGCCGAGCGGGTGGGTCACCTTCGAAAACTTCGTGATACGATACTTAAACCGGCGCATGGACCGCCTATCCTTCGGCGATGTGTTATACTATGATCAGACGCGAGCGATCCTCAAAATCAAAGAACGGACAGTACGGAAGAATGAAAAACATCCCGAGGACTGACGTGGAGTCAATTATTTTCGAAAGTAAAGTTTATATGCTTCCATGGGACCTCGACGGGTTCCACCTGAAATTCAAGGACTTCATCGTCAATAAGGACCACTCTCCTCCGGCTCCACCACCAACACCAATTCCAACGACATACGTTGAAAAACATGTAAGAACGCAATTAAAGGGTTTATATCGTGACGTGATGATCCAGCGCTGCAACCTTGAGAGACGTGTACTGCAAAACGCACTGACAACTGTAGCTCTGCTACCTGAACGTTTCGCCCATACCATAATGAAGGGACCAGGTTACATGGCGGCGGTTGCAGGCGAAGTAATACATATCATAAAATGCATTGCAATCGGGTGCAAATTACGCAAAACCGAGTATTGCCACAACGAACTACCAGTCACCTACAGAAACGCATCATACTTTTTGACAACAACATCAATAATGTCGATTAAAACAGCAACACAGATCGAGTGCGATCCCATGCTTCCAGCACAGTATATAATCGAAGGAACATGGTATCGTTTTACACCTCATCCAATAGAAGTTATTGCACCACAAAAACTACAACCACTCACCAAACCAACATGGAAATATGCAACTCCAGGAAATCGCGCAGCCAGTGGAATACACCAGGAAACCGACATCAACAAACTCAGAAACCGCATCATGTTCCCAGTAGAGCGACCTGCTATGTTGAATCATCTTGCCCGAGGATCCATGGGTTACCACGTTCCACCAGGCAGTATAAAAATCAATGGACTAATCGACAACGACACATTAAACAACATTGCCGAGAACGCCACTAATAAAGTATAGGGGGAGGGTGGATCGAGTTTCGTATCGTTGAATAGCTTTTTGAAAAATGAAACATGTCTTTTTTCTTTTTTCGATCCGATGTGTAATTTCTCGAGATATTCGCAAAAATCAGGTTTCTTGCGATTACAGCGGCATCTATCACGAATCGAAAAAAAATGTTTCAGATAAAAGTTACTTATTTTTTTATGGGGAATCCGAATCTGCAATAAAAAATAGAGGTTCCCATTTACGATTTCAAAGTTGCCCCCACCCCCACCCCAGGGGGTAGGGGTGAGAAGTCGACTTTGGTATCATTGGATGACCCTTCCAGGCGAACAAATTTTATTCAGAACTTTTTTTGATCCGATGCGTAGTTGTCGAAATATTTCAATGTCTTCTGATAAATCGGCCACCCTGTATATATATACGCAAGACAGAACGGTTAGGATAGGTCATTACTTTATACGTTTATGCTACCCACCATTGAGCAACCTATTGTATTCCAAACGATAATTTTTACGGATTTATTAATAATAACTGTATAACGCTTCATTGATCATTATGAAATAAATACAGAAACAATAGGGATATATTACATATATTCGGAATTATATTTAATAATAATCATTTACCTTATATTCTTATTCTTAATATTCAAAACGTAGAATACTTTACGGAAATACAAGTAATATATTCGTAATTATATTTAACAATAACCATTTTACTTTTATACTCTTATTTTTAAATATTCTACGGGGAAGTCGAGTGGCCTACATTCGTACTCTTTTTAAACGACATAGTAAAAATCACATAAGGACAAGTGAAAGGGAGGATATGGTCAGCAATAGGCGTTCCTCATGAGTGGAAGCAGTGCGACCATACTCTCCGAAGTTTCGATAAGAGTAACTTGAGTCCTAGTCTAAACAGTACTGGATTAAACTCGCTTATACGGTGCCTCGCATTTCTTGTGCCACCCGCAAAATAATAGATCTGTTCAGAAAATGTACTTTGCTTCGCATTACAAGGATGCATCACTTGAGGAAGACGCCAACTAGATGCGCCAACCTACCTACCCTTTGGCTACATAGCACACTCTAATATGTTAAAACCCATTCGCATTAAATAACGGCGCTTACAGTGGCCTGTCCTTCAAGTGCATATACCTACATACTGTAACGTAAATTTGTGCCTTAACGCACCACGTTACCTATAGCTGGCCCAAGCTATTTTCCCTTCCTTTTTATTTTCTCTTACGAGATGGGCGCCAGGCGCTTACGCGCCGGAAGGAAAAATAACGAGATGGTAGGCCAGACTCAACCCAGGCTAGCTACAGCTGTTCCAGGCAAAGTGGGTGGTTCGGACTGTCAAGTCACTAATTATTCAAAGATAAAATATAAATAAAATCAATTAATTAATATTATTCCTTAAAATTCATGAAACAAGTCAAACAATAAAATAACTACGTAATGTCAATAACTACGACCAAACGAGAACAATCAAGGAAGTCAGCTAAATAAATAATAAATAAATAAATAAAATGATAACCATGAATAATTCAAACAACAACAGCAGGTGCGGGACTTACAAACTTCTTTATTTCTCCAATAAACATCAATTTAGAATTGAACTAAGATGTCCCGTAAAATTAATCTCTCCGTTATTAACAATCTTCCCAAATCTAGCCCAGTATCTTAATTTTTATTTTTACTTCAACGGCAGCAGTTATCCCACGCTCTCACTCACTCCCATACACGGCATATGTCGTATAGCCGATCTCGCCAACTTCTAATTTCCACTAATATTCATCGATACATTTTCAATGCCTGGTAGTCCTTGTTCACCGTCCGCGATACGGCCTATCCCGAGCTAATCCCACATATTTTCAACAAAACCAAAACAACGGGACGTCGAGAGGTCACGTACGCGAAGCGACCCACGGCTGGCTATTACTATTCCGAATAAAATATGCCGTGTAAAGTCAAACCGCCGGGATTTGCTGCGGTACGTAAGATATCAGATACCGGATAAATAATGTTTAGTAATTTAATAATAATAAAGAATAATTACAATAATAAAATAATTAATGTGAGACTACTATTCTCGATCCGTACCTCGTGGGTTGAATAAAATATATAACCAATAAATAATAAATAATAACCCATAAATAATAAATAATAAATAATAAATACAACAGAGAAACGCCGATTAATGCGAACGGTACGCGACGCGGTCTATAACGTGCAAGTCCCTTCAATATCAAGTTCCCAACGGGACGACGTACTAACACGCGCACGACCTTCCGAATCGAGGCGCAAGAAAACTCAAATTAACTCATCCGAATCATAGTCTATAATCTGGTCAAACCCGGTGACACGGTCTATTCCGTTCAAATCCCACACACAACCAATTAACAAATTCAAAACACTCCGGGATAACGGCCTAACGCTGAATTTAACTGATATTGGTCACCCCTGCGACTCTCGTACACTACGTGCAGAGTATTAATTTGTATCGGGAACTGCGGCGTCGGTAGCATGTAACCTCAAGATCGTGTAGCGGATAAAAACCGGGGAAAAGTCATTATATTAATCCATTAATTTTGTTAACGGTTAAACCGTGCGCGCGTTAGGCCGTTATCCCGGAGTGTTTTGAATTTGTTAATTCGTTATGTGTGGGATTTGAACGGAATAGACCGTGTCACCAGTTTTGACCAGATTATAGACTTTGATTCGGATGAGTTAATTTGAGTTTTCTTGCGCCTCGATTTGGAAGGTCGTGCGCGTGTTAGTACGTCGTCCCGTTGGGAACTTGATATTGAAGGGACTTGCACGTTATAGAACGCGTCGCGTACCGTTCGCATTAATCGGCGTTTCTCTGTTGTATTTATTATTTATTATTTATTATTTATCATTTATTATTTATGGGTTATTATTTATTATTTATTGGTTATATATTTTATTCAATCCACGAGGTACGGATCGAGAATAGTAGTCTCACATTAATAATTTTATTATTGTAATTATTCTTTATTATTATTGAATTACTAAACATTATTTATCCGGTATCTGATATCTTACGTACCGCAGCAAATCCCGGCGGTTTGACTTTACACGGCATATTTTATTCGGAATAGTAATAGCCAGCCGTGGGTCGCTTCGCGTACGTGACCTCTCGACGTCCCGTTGTTTTGGTTTTGTTGAAAATATGTGGGATTAGCTCGGGATAGGCTGTATCGCGGACGGTGAACAAGGACTACCAGGCATTGAAAATGTATCGATGAATATTAGTGGAAATTAGAAGTTGGCGACATCGGCTATACGACATATGCCGTGTATGGGAGTGAGTGAGAGCGTGGGATAACTGCTGCCGTTGAAGTAAAAATAAAAATTAAGATACTGGGCTAGATTTGGGAAGATTGTTAATAACGGAGAGATTAATTTTACGGGACATCTTAGTTCAATTCTAAATTGATGTTTATTGGAGAAATAAAGAAGTTTGTAAGTCCCGCACCTGCTGTTGTTGTTTGAATTATTCATGGTTATCATTTTATTTATTTATTTATTATTTATTTAGCTGACTTCCTTGATTGTTCTCGTTTGGTCGTAGTTATTGACATTACGTAGTTATTTTATTGTTTGACTTGTTTCATGAATTTTAAGGAATAATATTAATTAATTGATTTTATTTATATTTTATCTTTGAATAATTAGTGACTTGACAGTCCGAACCACCCACTCTGCCTGGAACAGCTGTAGCTAGCCTGGGTTGAGTGTGGCCTACCGTCTCGTTACTTTTCCTTCCGGCGCGTAAGCGCCTGGCGCCCATCTCGTAAGAGAAAATAAAAAGGAAGGGAAAATAGCTTGGGCCAGCTATAGGTAACGTGGTGCGTTGAGGCACAAATTTGTCGTTACAATACATATTTAAGAATTTAATATAATTTAATATAATTTAACATAATAAAAATAAGTTAACATAGTTGAAATAAGAATAAAAACCGTAATCATCATCAGATTTATGACGCGTGGTAGAATCAACGACGCAAAACCTATATACGAATTCCGAGAAGTTTTTGTCCACTTTATCATAAACAATTAGATCACTGTAAGCATTACTTCATACGGCGGTCTCCTTTGTCCGAAGATGCTGGACGCATAGGAGGGAGGACACACGCCAAAAATGACACGACCCCCACCTTAGCGTGCAGAACCCGACGACATATATATACGCGTGGCCAAGAGCGCGCTACAATCATTGTGAACGGAATTATTAAATCATTATTAACGGAATAATCATCATTAGTGCTCGACAATCATCATTAGTACGTGATAGTCATAATTAATCGGCCAGTTATAATTAATCAAAGATCAATCATTATTAACGCGAAAAACTAAGAGAATTAGTTGAAACCATCGGTTACTTTAAAATCTCGGTCGTACCCTCGAGAGTGTTTCCGAGGCGGCGGTGTTCGCTGACAAGAGTGCGATACGTACCACTTAATATATCGAAATTGTATCATTGTGGAGTTAATAATTAGAGCAAACCATCTTAAAGCGTAAATATTTCTTTACAACCCTCCTTATTCTAATTTAGTTTTTTTTACTTATTCGAATTATTGGACCTATTACACGCCTTTTACTACGTCAATAAAATTCCTCACGAGCGACGACTTCCAGCACTCACTCACCATCTGTTGTATCGCCGTGCCTTTACTGGTACGCGCTACCCTTCAACCATATAACTAACAATAAGTTAGACCTTTAAGATACTCGCCATCGCGCTTACATAGGCACGATAGCGTTTAAAAAACATAACCACCTTACATATAAGTTAGACCTTTAAGGTATCCGCCATCGCGCCTACATAGGCACGATAGCGTTAAAACGAAACCTACCTCAACCTCTCGTTTCTTTCCCTCCCCATTTATGGGCAGACGTAGAGGCGGTAGTAGATGGGCAACGCGACGTTTTCTCACAATATTCAGAGACATTCTTAAAAACAATAATTCCTCTACAGTCAATTTTACTGAAATCGAAAACTATTCTCTTGCCTTAGGCATACCGTTGGAAAAAGACAGAATTGATCAAATAATACAAGAAATAGATATCGGTCCGTTCAGAGACATTAAAATCGTTGACGTACGTTCATTGCCGCGTATCTCGTCTGACGTGTATTACCGTGGTACCTTCGAACGAGTGACCACAAGAGACGCAGTCAGCTTCATTGGGAACACCACCAGGTCGTGTCAATCATCTCAACACCTGGACAACCCTGATTTCGAAGACCTGCTGATTCTTGACGAATTCCTAGGCGGGATACCCGTGATCACGCTCCACTAAACCAACAACCCGCTACGCTCTTCCGCTCACACAGCGAACTGTAAATGTACACCCGTGACGACAACGGCCGGTAAGAACACAATCCTTTTATTTAAATAAATCACAGAACGAAATATTCCAAGGAAAAGTGATTTATGTAAGGAAAAGATACAGCCTCATCCCTGCTGGTGAATCCCGGCTAAACTGAGGCTACCCCTTTTGTAACCGTGTGATCCTTTTTAAAAATTCGTTATTAAATTCAGGGACGTAACAATAAGGCATTAAACATAGTGGAAGGATTGATGAATAGCAGCAAACTGAAAATTAATGCGGAAAAAACAACATATATGATTGTGCGGGTGTAAGAAAAGAATTGAGGGGAATATTGTGCTAAAATGCAGAGATGGAACCGAGCTAGACTGAGTGGAGGTAATGAAATACTTAGGTCTAATGATAGATGATAAGCTACGATTTAAAGACCACTGTGAGTATATGTTGAAAAAAATAGGTAAAAAAACGAGTTTTCTGAGCAGTATAGGGCAATATATATCGGCATATACCAGATGTGTCGTATATAAGGCAATCATAGCACCAGACTTTGAGTATTGCGCAACACTGCTAGTGGATATGGGTGAGACAGAGTTGAATAAACTGGAGATAGCGCAGAACAAAGCGATGCGAGTCATATTGCAATGCGACCGGTATACGAAGGTAGATAATGTGTGTATTATAATGTGTGTATATTTATTTTCAAGGCTGTGAAGAAATTGTTGCCGAATGAATTGACGAGTAAATTGCAAGTTGTAAAATCAAGAACGGGTCGGGAAACGCGTCAAGCGGAAAATATTGCAATCCAATTCAGAAGAACGAGAAGTGCGCAAAAAAGTATGTTTTAGAAAGGAGTGAAAATGTATAACGCGCTCCCAGCAGAGGTTAAATACTATGTAAAACTAGTTAAGTACAAGAGTACGTTGTAAGCGAAATTAAATAAGTGCAATATAGACGTAAGATAAACGAGTAATATTGTGTACATCGAATAGTTGAGAAAGCTAATAAACATCAATCAATCGATGAATCTCACTCACTCACTCACTCACTAAAACTAATGTTTCATTAACTAATGTTTCGCCAACTATGGTACACACTAGGTGGTGCAGCATTACAGAGAGAGGACTGAGGAACACTACCAATGCTAATGAGCGGTAACTTCATTGTCCAGTTCTCCGAACCTGAAAGTCAACCTCTCATTGAGTGTTTGGCTAGAGAATTCAATTAAAAAATCAACAATAATGTAAATACTCCAGCTACCAGGATGGGTACAATAATTGATGCTGTATTCTCTAGGAATCTAGAAAAAAATTTATCCCAAACGTTTGTGTCGTATTTTAGCTATCATAAGCCAATTGTCACTATGATAGACACTGATAATTCTACGGATACAGATTCATACAAAATAAGAAACTAATTATCATAATTGATTCATGACTTTATCAAATTGAATAACAGGTGATCAGAATTGGCTCCCTAGATCTTGTGATTTAACACCATTAGATTTCTTTTTATGGGGTCATTGACTTGTTGACATAGACCTTTGACTTCAAATGACCCCATAAAAAGAAATCTAATGGTGTTAAATCACAAGATCTAGGGGGCCAATTCTGATCACCGAAACGAGAGAGTACACGACTAGGAAATGTCTCATGCAGTAATTGAATTGTTTCATGGGCTGTATGGCATGTAGCACCATCTTGTTTACATTTTTACTAACCCTAACCTCTCAGCTGTCAAATTATTTTTTTTTTGGGGTTGCCAACACTTTACTGCGCAAATGGCGGCAAATTCAAATCTTGCGTTAATTTTGGGACACCCTTTAGAAAGACAGGAAGTGTCCCCCTTCGCCCTAGGGCGTGTCTAGACTAGCCCCGGCCCCTCCACACCCATGCTGCCTTCTCATTGGTGGGTCGTTTGGTGTAGAGGGGGCGTATCTGCCCGCACCATTCCACCCCCGTTCCTGATTGGTCCTCCAGACCACCTATCCCAGTGTTTTGATTAGTGCTTGCTCCGCCGCGCCATCTGGCGGATTTTTACCCATACTTAATTGCCTATGCGCTATCTACTATTGATAATCATGCTACCGACAGTTGGTAAAGTAGATGACCTGACGTGTGGAATCTATCTCTATTACATTATCATACTCGGCGTATACCACACAATTTAATGTAGATGTCAGAGGCACTGCAAACTGTACTTCGATCCTCACACTGTCGTGTCTTACGAGATTCCAGTGACCGAAGCAACTTGCTGATAAGTCGGGTGTCAAATCAAAGGCATATAGACAGTAGCCTTTGGGGTAGTCGCCCCTGGTAATATCAAGGCCCTCATTCTGAAAGTGTATACCTGTACCGCTAAAGAGCATGTGATTTGTTGTCCATCGACGTACAGAGAGAGGATATTTATCAAATGATTATTAAAGTTAAACGGATTTAACGTTGTACTACCGTTGAATTCTCGGTTATTCACAAACCCAAGAATTATTCGTTTGAGCAATTGGCCTAGAATAATATTATCCAGAGTATCGCCAATGATACCGCTATGCATCGTAAAAGCTTTAACCTCAACTTTTGTTATAGGATACGTGGCGGTTGTTTTTGCAAACATTTTGACGTGAGCTATCAGCACGCGTGGTGCAATTTTTGCTCGACGGACGAGTAATGTAGCCTCGGTAATATGTAGTTTATGTGTCACACCAGCCGTAGGAGTCTCCATAAGACAAAAATCGTCTTTTGAGCGTACAAGCGGTAACCGTACTTCCACACCGCTCAGCAGAAATGTATCCTGATTAAAAACATCGCAGTGTAAATGTTCAATCATATCTAAAGTCCGACCATTCTTTATGTACTTTTCACAATTATTCAGACCGATATTAGGGCTATTCGATGCACCTGGTAGAGTGTCAAACGTACCGGGTGTGTCAGCGTACCATTGTGCGGTCGTTAAGTTAATTTTTAGCAGCTGGTCGTTAATTTTTAGCAGCTGGTCCATAATTAAGTAACGTCTCAATATATGCTCTGTAGGGGTATGCATTGTTTGGCGGTGCCACGAGTTTTTGGTTGAAATATACGTTCACCTGATTAAAAAGGCTATGCAGAAAGTTATTAACAGGTGCTACGTTGTATTGTGATTCAACTGTCGGAATAACCCTTACATTTACAATAATCAATGTATGAGCTAGGTCCAAGTATTCTTCACCGTGGCCAGATATGACAAATTCTAGGGGTCCATCATCCGTGAGGGACGACACAGGCTTGTAGTGTATCCATTCTGATTCTTCTATAGCCGTCTGCGTTGGAGATATAGTAAATAAGTCGAGCTCCGACTTCATACACTCGGGGGAGTGTGAATGTAAGAACGACATTGTTAGACACCTTCAAAAATATCGTTGGTCTTTACTCGTTTGCGCCTACTGCTTTCTACACGTTTGTTTCTCTTTGTTATCCTTTTCTTTTTATTCTTCGCGATACCGCGATGTTTCCTTGCTGCAATGCGTCTACGTCTCGTTGACTTTTTTTCTTCTTCTTGTTCTTCTTTATTCCTAGTGATTTTTTCGAATCGTTTTCGTCCCGATAACAACTGTATCATGCGCGCTGTGCCTTCAGCGTTATATCGTGAACCATTCATGAGAAGCGTGATTTTTTCATTGGCTTTTCGTTGTAAACTATCTCCAGATTCGGCTGCACGTCGACGCAATGACTCCTTGAATGGTATTTTATGACCACTCACATCCTCGATAACGTGTAACTTTAGCACCTTTGGTCAGCAGTGGTAAAACACTTCGGAATAGACCACCGAGGAAACTACGGATACCGTGACCGCGCTGATGCGGGGAACCCGCAAACACGTTACCTATATAACCGTTTCCACCCACTATTTGATTCTTATAATACGTCGTATAATGAGCACACATATTGTCTAATTGAGTCATTTGAAATGAAGCGTGAGCGTTAACGTTCCATACTCGAATGCAATAGGATTACCCAGATGATCTCTTATATCCACCTCGATCGTTCTGAAGCAATTATTGAGTAAACCTATGTAATTTGACTATGAGAAACATTTAACTTGCGTTGTACCATACGTGTAGTTTTTTGTATTTAAATTTACAATCCTGAGTAGCGCTGTCTGTATATCACCTACCGTATGCAGTACACAAATATCGGTGTAGACAAAAAGCTGATCGGGTAGAGCCTTATTTGCTGCAGGTAAAGACCCCCTGGGGTTTCTCGGTCAAGCACCAGTTCTTCGTGTTTCTCGAAGCCCAGTATGCGCGCTATTTTACTACTCATTCGTAATACCTCAGGGTAGCCTAGAGGTTCGGGGCACGACTCTATTACCTCAGCCTCGAAGGCAGCGTACGCTTTGGCCCTTTCAACATTTACAATTTTTATTCCTGCTTCTCGCAGCCCCGGTAAATCATTCATATTTTCCACAATTAACTCATGATTTTTGTACAAACCTCGTGGTATTCAGTTTATAGTAACTTCTTTATTCTCACAAACCACCCAACCGATTATCGTATCTGGTTCTTGTAAATGCGTCATTGTACAGGGTATATGAATTTCCGATAAGCCGACAACCCAACGACCCTTTAACGATATTTCACGCGGCAATTGAGTTATAAAATGTGTTGTTGTATTTTCGGAAAAATACTTCATACTGCTGTTGCTCGGTAGAACAAGAAAAAAATTATTCTCGTCATGCATTTTGGACAAAATTTCGTTTCTTCAAGACCGTGAACGTTTGATACTGGTATCCACGAGTTAAATTTTGCCGGATATCCCACCCAATGCACGAAAATTTGTTTTTTCGCACCGTGTCCTTTTGTCAGTAAAACTTGATCAATCTTGAATTCTTTATTCTTCTCCACACGCTTCTCAAGAAAACGCGTCAATTCTTCGGGGTAAAAGAAACCATCGATAGTTTCGTCTTCGAGATCACACAACACATACAAGTAGTATGTGTACACCTTTGCTCCGTCCCACTCCTATCCCCACTCCTTCCCCCACCACGCGGCTACCCCCACCACCCCACTTTTCCACCGCCGCGCTACCCACTCTGCTAGACCAGTGTCGGTAACGTGGAGATGGTAAAGTGAGGTGATGTGGGTACCTTGATGAACAAGGAAGAGTAGAGATAAGAGCAGGATGGAGCAAAGATGCACACATACTTGGAATAAAATTTTCAACTCACCCTTGTGTTGGCGGCATCTACGACGACTCTCCAGGGTGACGGGCACAATATTTACTCCATGGCACACACACATATGCACACGCACGCATTCACACACACACACACACACACACACACACACACACACACACACACACACACACACACACACACACACACACACACACACACACACACACACACATTCACTCACCCTCACATCAAAAACCACAGCTACGCGCCCGGATAATGCGAATTACCCGCACCCATGGAGCGTGGGCACCGTCAGCGGTACGCATGCGTATCCCGATCAGCGTATCATTACCGCGCGTTTCATCGATCCGATCTAGATATCCGTCCTCGTTAATTAAATGATCGAGGGCGAATACCGTACACTTCACGAGCAACGCCGGTAACACACTAATCGGCGGCTCGGGGTGAAATAGGTGAGGCCAGTCGACGTATATCGATTCCTCGATACCGACAAGCAGCACCTCGCAGCACCCGTCATCATCCATTTCGATAATCTCACCGCGCATTGCCCTTTGATGCCGCACAACTATACAAGCCGAACCAATGCACAAGTCCTCGAACACAAAACGACTCCTCTCAATAAACTCCTTAATGTATAACCTGTCAAAATTATCCTCCAGTTTGAGTAATGCAGCGCACATTTTGTCCGTCCGTAGACACACTGTATTGTCTAGACTACCACATATTACACGACACACGAAAGCTTCGCATAGCTCACCGTCTAAATACCGCGGATACATTCTGAGTTTTTTTATTTATACCGTCGCTGTGCACTGCTAAAGACAGACTGAATGCTCCGGATGATGCTGGCGGGGATCACAGCGTTTGAAGATAATAAGCGCCCCTCTGAACCATAACTAGGTGTGAAACGCTTTGAATGCAATGTCAGAGGTTTTGCACGTGCGTACCGCTTTGCGCTGTGCTTCTCGTTAAGCGAATGCTCTGCAGTAAAAGACGCAGAATTTGATACCGTACCGCGAGAGACCTCGATTATAATTTATATATAATTATAAAATAAGAGACACAGTAAGCCGATGTATTTGTTGTTAATTAATCAATATTTTATTTAAATCACTTTACACATATTTACCGTCGTATGCAACATCCCTGCGAACACGGTAATCTTCGCTCGAAGACTCCTCCGCCGTTAAATTTATTTTTATCACTGTCTGATCGTCGAGAGGCAAAAGTATTGTAATATTCACATACTAACCTGTCGTTTTTCATTACATTATCGCTAAAGAGATTATTAAATCGCGACATGGTGAAGCCGCACGACATAAGATGCAGGAATACGATACAAAATTGTCCACACACATCCGACGTATTACTCTGTAGCTGCTTGAGTCCGTACCGATAGAACTTGCAGTTTCTTCGTAGTCGTGCGAGATGTTGCGGTATAATGGGTGGTATCTCATAGCTATCAAAGTACATTGCTTTTCCATGATGGTTAACGTACATGGCGATCCAATGCTATCCAGGTCAGTCGTGGTTATCCGTGTTAACTATCAGGAGTACAAATTGAAAATGCGGGATTTTTTTCTATTTTTGAACGTTTATTCTGAAAAAATGGTAACAAATGAATTATTCAAAGTATTGTCCATCGCTAGCCACAACTTTTTCCCATCTTTCTGGCAATTTACGGATACCGTCGCGAAAAAATTCGGCCGGCTTGGCTGCTATCCAGTCATCGACCCATTTTTGGGCTTCTTCGTAAGAATGGAAGCGCTGGTCAGCTAGGCCATGTGTCATCGATCGGAAAAGGTGGTAATCGGAAGGAGCAATATCTGGGCTATACGGCGGGTGGGGTAAGACTTCCCATTTCAGCGTTTGTAGGTATGTTTTGACCGGCGCTGCAACATGTGGCCGAGCGTTGTCATGTTGCAAAATTACTTTGTCGTGTCTTTGCTCGTATTGTGGCCGTTTTTCTTTGAGTGCGCGGCTCAAACGCATCAATTGAGTTCGGTATAGTGCTCCTGTGATGGTTTCGTTCGATTTCAATAGCTCATAATACACCACACCCAGCTGGTCCCACCAAATACAGAGCATGAGCTTGGCGCCGTGAATATTTGGTTTGGCCGTCGATGATGATGCATGGCCGGGGTAACCATATGATTTTTTGCGCTTCGGGTTATCGTAATGGATCCACTTTTCATCACCAGTGACAATGCGATGCAAAAAACCCTTCCGTTTTTGCCGTTCGAGCAGCAGTTCGCATGCAAAAAAACGGCGCTCGACGTCTCTCGGCTTCAGCTCATACGGCACCCAATGTCCTTGCTTTTGGATCATTCCGAGGGCTTTTATACGATGGGAAATGGCTTGTTGTGTCACTCCCAATGAATCTGCGAGCTCTTGTTGAGTTTGACACGAGTCTTCATTGAGTATTGCCTCCAATTCAGCATTCTCAAACTTTTTCACTTGGCCCGGCCGCTCTTTGTCCTCAACGTCAAAATCACCACTTCTAAACCGCACAAACCATCTCTCGCACGTTGAAACCGATGGAACATGACTCGGATAAGCCTCGGAGACCAATCGATGTGCTTCAGCAGCACTTTTCTTCAAATTAAAGAAGTAAATTAAAACTTCCCGCAAATGCTGTTTTGTTGGCACGAAACTCGACATATTGAGAGCTCAAAAAAACTATGAATTTGACACTGCGACAAATTGACACATACTGAAAATTAAAGCTATAAGACGTAGCTTTGACATGAACATAGTCACAGTACTGCCTGATGCGTATAGCGTTAGTAACGCCATCTGTTATCAAACCCGCATTTTCAATTTGTACCCCTGATACGAGTCCAGCCGGTAACGACCATACACGAGGAATTCTGTCAGCTGGGTGTACGCCAACGGTTGAAAGTGGTAGATACTGCAGACTCTCGTAGATTTGTCTAGTGTTCATGCTGAACACATAGTCAATGAATAAATGATGACCGATACGCTTTGAAAGACGTATATATATGCAAAATTTATTTCACAGCATCGTCGATCGTGTCACGACTACATGATGAACATTTCTCCTCTTTCTTATTCTCTTCCTCTTCGTCTGCTGACCAAACATCCATGTATGATTCTCCTTTAAATGGGTGCTCGCGAAGCCAATTTTTTATTTGAAAAGCCCGGCGCATTGCGAAGACGCTGTATCGTTTATCATAGCGTGTTTGAAGCATTTTCGCAAAGATTTCGGCATAAATGTGTACGATGGGGCGCCCTCCTCATCCTCCAGGTTGGAAATTTCACGACTCATGATATCGCAAAGAAGAATAGCCTTCTCGTGACCGCGTGTATAGATACGTCTTGATTTTCGCGAAATTTCACGTAAGTTAGCGTATGCTTGTTTACAGCTCGCATCGCCCTCGTATCATTCCAAACCGTGAAAATATTTCGAGAGAAAATTATTCTGGCTTCTCGAATGCTGCGGTAATTCGGCAAAGTGCCACGGCGGTGCAACGATCCAATGAGCAGAGTACGGTCTATTTACTGCTACCACAGCAATTTCTTTCGAAATAAATTTCGAGTCTTTACCACGCATTCCCTGTATATCCACGACGATATCCATTTTCACGTCTAATCCGTACAGATGCTCGAGTTCGACTGAATAGTTACTCACAGAGACGCTTCTACGCCTCTTAACACGAAATAATGTTATGCCGACATCAGCACATTTTTCGCTTATTCGGTAAAACCCACCATTACTTGCCGAGAGGCATCGATTTCAAGGACATTATCATAGTTCGCGTAGACTACACAATTTATCGTTGAAGCGAGCGCATCCTCAAATCGTACCTCTATTCTCACACTACCGTGCTTTATTAAACTCCAATGTGAATTGCTGTTCGCCGAAAGATCGGGTGTCAAATCAAAAGCAAACAGACAGTATCCATCGCGATAATTATCGCGATCGATCGAATTACCGTCGTTCAAGAAATGTATTTCAGTTCCCGAAAACAACGTTTGAAAAGCATCCACATATAGATATTTTTTCGTGAAATCAGGTTGTCACGGTTTCGAAGGTATTTGAGCACCATCTACTGTAACGTGGCAGAATATTTAGGCTGCGTCCTTCTCGCTCCACGGGTACCTACACGATCACGCAGGGTTATAGGGTGGATTTTCAGGTCTTATTTATTCTTTATTTTTATTTTTTTCCTTGTCTTATTTTTTTTATATACATAATGCGATTTATACGACCGGAGGGACGATGGGAGAGTACCAAGAAGAGGAGAGCTTCGGGATTCGGCCTTCTTCTCTGGACCGACATTTCACACCTTTCCCGGTCGGGATGTATCATTATCCCGCTCGACGTACTAAAGGATACGCGGCTTTCTATTCTCAGCCGCCGTCGGCCCACGGAAATGTATATATCTCAGGGGATCATCTGCGGGACTACGCAACGCTTGTATTGTCTGTCGCTAATTTATACATCGGCCAGCTGAGGCGCTAGTCGCGGCCAGCGTGCGACACCGGTTCCCCCAATTAACCGAGTTTAGCGGGTTAAGTGGGGATCATAGGTTACGGGCACGCGTGCCGGCAGGACCTCGAGGCTTTTTCCCGGTGACCGTTGAGCGAACAAGGCGTAGCACATATCGTATCTGTGTCCCGCTCTACTTTTTGGCATCACGCAAATCATTAACGCGGCGAGGAAAAGAGGGTTGTCTTTCGAGCCCACATCGAAATATACCATCGTACGATCAGCCTTCGTACTTAAAGAAACCAGGGAGAGAATCTTTCAACATCCTTTGGAGGTTTCCTGGATTTCGAAGAACGTCACGGCAGCATCGTCCCGGTGAGCTCTCTTCCCTTCTACGGTCTTTTACTATTATTTTAGTATTTTATCATTCAATTTGTAAACTATTAATTTCTTCGAGCCTGGTCACACCTGCGACTCTAGTACACTGCGTGCAGAGTAGTAATTTGTATCGGGAACCGCGGCGTTTATCGAGTGTACTCGCGAGATCGTGTAACCGGTAGATACCGGGAGAAAGTCATCGTATTATTTAATTGTATTTTGGGGACGGTTAAACCGTGCGCGCGTTAGGCCGTTATCCCGGTGTGCTTTGTATTTGTTAGCCTGTGTGTGTGGGATTGAAACGGAATAGACCGTGTCACGGATTTTACCGAATAAGTAACTTCGATTTATATGACTTAGTCTATTTCTTTTCCTTTATTTTATTGCCTTGGTTTCACTTTGACGGACGTACCGTCATTTACCATACTTTATTTATTTTATTAATCGTTTCTTTTCCTAGTCTATCGAACCGTACTTCATTATTTTTCTTTCTCGTTTAACATTTGGAAGTAGTGCGAGTTCGGCCGTCGTCCCGTCTGTGGTATTTGGGCTTGAGGGACTTGTACGGTCGGTACCGTATCTAACTTAATTAAATTAATTGTTCGTTGTTCTTCTTAGTACGGTTATTATCGTTAGTATTGTTTATTGTTATTATTATTATTATTTCGGACGTCAGTCCTTTAATTAGGATTTTCTCAGGTTCTTTTTAAATAATTTGGGGTTTTATTAATCGTTACTCGTTCTCGACTTATTAGCCGTTACTTGCTTGCGATTTTCAAGATAGGAGAGTTGCACTAGTCAAAGCTCGCGTACGTGACCTCCCGACGTCCCGTTGTTATGGTTCTTGGTTGTATTTGGGATTAGCTCGGAATAGGCCGTATCGCGAACTGTGCGTTGAGCCAACCGAATATTTGGCTGTGTCGGTGAATATTAATCGAGATTCGAAGCGAGCGAGATAGGCTATATAACATCTGCAGAGTATGCGAGTGAGAGAGAGCGAACGGGATAACTGCTGCCGTTGAATTAAAGATTGAAGTTAAGATACCGGACTGGATTTGGAAGATTGTTAAAAACGGAGAGACTAATTTTACGGGACATTTTAGTTAAATTCTAAATTGATGTTTATTGGAGAAATAAAGAAGTTTGTAAGTCCCGTACCTGCTGTTGTTGTTTGAATCATTTACTGTTATTATTTTATTTATTTATTTAATATTTATTTAGCTAAATATTGTTTATTGTTTGTGTTTGGTATTTATTGACAATGTCTTATTATTGGACTTTGTTCAGTAATTCTAATGAATTATTTTAATTAATTGATTTTATTCATATGTTACCTTTGACTAATTAGTGACTTGACAGTCCGAACCACCCACTCTGCCTTGAACAGCTGTAGCTAGCCTGGGTTGAGTCTGGCCTACCATCTCGTTATTTTTCCTTCCGGCGCGTAAGCGCCTGGCGCCCATCTCGTAAGAGAAAATAAAAAGGAAGGAAAAATAGCTTGGGCCAGCTATAGGTAACGTGGTGCGTTGAGACACAAATTTACCGTTACACTACATACAACGAGAGATAATTTATATTGTAATTTTGGAAATTGAATGGATTCATACTGAAGTCACCGTTAAACGCTTTGTTAGCGACAAAACCGATAATTATACGCTTCGGCAATTGACCTAGCACGATATTATCGATAGTCTATCTATGAACACCAGAGTGTATTGAAACGGCTTTTACCTCGACTCTCGTAAGAGGATATTTAGCCGTAGATTTTGCCAGAGTTCTAGCATGCGAGAGCAGCACACCAGGAGCTATTTTTGTTCTACGAACGCGAAGCGATGCCTCGAGAATCTTTAAGCCGCATTGACCATTCTTTGTATCGCCCACAAGACAAAATGTATCTCTAGACCGCACCAACCGTAGTCGCATCTCGACACCGTTTAATAGGAACCGCTCCTGATTGAATATATCGCAATGCAGATGACCGAGCAAGTCCACAGTTTTTTCGACGTTCAAAAATTGTTTTCTCTTCACAACACCCGTATTTCCCGATGTTATATCATCCATTTTTCCAGGGGTATCGTCGTACCAGAGAACGCTCGTGAGATGCGAATTTTGTGCTCCTGGACCGTAATTCAAAAGTGTTTCTATGTACGCTCGATAAGTGTAGGCATTATTTGGAGGTGAAACTAATTTTTGATTCAGGTATACATCCACCTGATTAAACATAGAATGGAAGAGATTGTTTACAGGGCCGGTACTTACTTTCGACGCTGTACCCGCGGCAATTTCCGTTGTAGGAGATGTTATTTTCATTCTCAGACTAAGCGTAGTATGCGCGAGATCGATGTACCCATCACCGTGTCCAGGAATAACAAATTCAATCGGTGAATCATCTGTTAGCGAAGTTATTGGTTTGTAATACACCCAATTGGAGCCTTCGAAAGTAGTTTGCGTCGGTGGGAGTGAAAATAATTCAAGTTCCGATTTAAGACACTCGCACGAGTGCGCATGTAGAAAGGCTATCTTGTTTCAGCTATGTAAAGATATCTGCAACTATTCGTTGACGAGTCTTCTTCTTCTTATTGTTCTTATTATTCTTCTTCTTTTTATTACTTTTCTTTTTATTACACTTTTAATTTTACGGGAGATACGTCTTGGTTTACGTTCGTTCGATGAATGAGAAGTTCGCGAAATTTTGCGCTTTTTATAACCAGACCCCTGCATGACAGTGTCAATTTTTTCAGAGGCTTTGCGTTTGAGATTACTGCCTGATTCTCGCGCTCTCTCGTGAATAGGCTATTTCACAGCTATATTTCTATCGAGGATATCACTGGCTACGTTTACACCAGCGCGTAATGCTTCTTTTCCAACTGCTTTAGTACCCTTCTTTAAAAATGGTAACACTCGACGAAACAGGCCCCCGAGAAAGCTGCCGATACCGTGTCCTCTTTGATTAGGTGTTCCGATATAAACATGGCTAATACCACCGTACCCACGACGACCTCATTCGTGCTGCACACTGTCAATATCATCCATAGTGGTGTAATCAATCGTGGGACCTTTTGAAATGTAGTGTCACAGTCAACGTTCCCTGTTCGAATGGTATAGGATCCCCAAATTCGTCTCTTATATGGATCTCGATAGTGTGTAAATTATTGCGCAAGAGAGGTATATACCGTAGCGTTGAAAACGATTTAATTTTTATCGAATCATACTGACTGTTACGTCCTGGGTTTTTAAATAACAGACGTGACGAAGGAATAATATTTTATTTTCCCCATTTTGAGACAGAATGTGCTGCCTTGGGACTGGAATACGGTGATGACGGGCGTGTTTAAATAAATAATGTTTATTGGATCCACGAATGTATATTGAAATAGTTAAACAGTTAATAGATGGCGCGCTGGACAATCATTTCAACACTATGTCTATTAGAACGGTAAAATGTCATGGTATATATTTTTAAATAGTTAATCAGTTAGTAAATGGTGCGCACAAACATTTCAACTAAACGTCTATTAGAACGGTAGCACTACAAACGAATTAATTATTCTGAAGCTGTATGATAAGTACGATAGTATTGTCCCAAAAAGTCTCTGAATGGGGCGCGGCACAATTGTTTATTTATGGCGCGCACAACACTATGTATTATATATATATATTAAAATAATATTCGAACATATTAATATAACCGTGATCACTGGACATATATTAGCACACATATATATATTAAACGGTTAGTAAACATTGCGCGCATCTAACATTAACATAAACCTTTAAATGATAGAATATTATATCGATATGGTATGACGAGGACCGACCGTCATGGTCGGCCCCCGGAGAAGAACTAACTAATTAGCGCTGTGCTGAAAGCAGTGCGACAAGTACAAACGAGGGATTTGCGGGGCGCAGCGCGTCTCATCGATGCGCTGCGTCTCGCTGGCCAGCGTGTGAACGCTGGCCTAAGCAAAAATGTAACAAATGATTAGCGGAGAATCGCGCGTCTCGCCGATGCTCGGCGTTCCGCCGGTCAACGTGAGAACGCTGATCTAAGCAAATGGCGTGTACCCAGCAGCGATAAGCGCTACTGAGTTGCGCCAGAAATTCGTGCATGGAATAAATCGTGAATGAAATAAAAATTTTTTAATTATACATGTATCGGAAGGTATCGCAGACCCAGGACGTAACACTGACAGTCATCAGTATCAATGGGAACAACTCGTGTTGTACAGAGGGGTGTTTGTACATTGCCTGTAATATAGCTCTCGTAGATAACTGTGTATAGGAACATGCTGCCCAGTATAGCACCAGTGAGAGATGCAGGCCTCAACCCTGTGTATTCGCAATGCGCCTCTATCATTACAGACCTACAGGCCTCTTCCGAGAATCCTAGTAGCCTTGCGATAGTGGACGATACGCGAAAGTCATGGTGTCGCAGATCGTCGCATACTCTCCAAAAGAGCGTCTATAGAGCGATATACACCAGGTGGAACTTGGTCTCTATCAGCGCGTCTCCGTGTTAAAAGATTTAAACCCGATAAATCATAATCACCATCCTCAAAAGTTACGAGATTTCCTACAGTCGGAACATGTAAAAGTGTCATCGGATAAGCAATTTCCACAAGAGAAACAGACCATTGTCCGTGCAAACGTATCTAACGCGGTAGTTTTGTAATAAATTTTGTCGTCGTATTATTCGGAAAATACTGCAAACTACTGTTGCTCGGTAGTAGGAGAAAGAAAGAGCTATCCTTGGAGCTCATATTTATCAAGGACGGTGATTCCGAGCGTTCTTCCTCTTCGTCCTCTTCTTTTTTTTCGTCTTCTCAGATGACGGAGGTACTCGTACTCGTGATAATTCTGCCTCGTAGAAAATACCGTCGATATTCTCATTATTCAGATCGTGTAAAATATACACGAATGGTTCCCGATTCACTGATATTCGTTGAATCTTGAATAATTCGTTCCTCCAACCACGCTCATATCCTTTCACGAATGCTGCTTTAGCTGTACTGATATGTACCAAGTCACCGACGCTGTATTTAGGCTTTTTAATTTTTCTCGCGTTACGCCCGTAACGTCGTGCTAAATTTTCTCGGGCTATAGAGGCATTTTCGAGGGTTACCTCTCTCGGAGGAACGCGTATTTTCCGCTGTGTCTAGTGTGATTATAAGCATATAAAAAATGTTGTAAAACATCGATGTAACGCTTATTTCGCGTGTATGTAAAGTAACGCTACATACGCTCTTTTATCGTGTGATTAAAGCGCTCGGTAATCGAGGCTTTTATATGAGGGTTACGAGCAGCACGAAAATCGATATTCTTTTTCTTGAGAATTTGCTGAGAAAGGGAGCGCCGATAAATTCTTTGCCTCGATCAGTTTGCAATTGCTGCGGGCGACGATTGTTACTGCGTGCGAGTATGCGTGTGAGACCGCGGGCCGGAAATATACCTCCTGCAAAAATCGCGGATTCTCGGGACAAACCTGACGGGCTAGATGCTGAATTTGCGCGCGATCTCGCGGATTTTTGAAGACAACGATATAATTAGCGTTTAAGGAAATATCGCGCTGCCCGTGACCCTGATGGAAGAGATTTTGCGTGATGGAAATGACACTAAGATTTTTATGATAGCTACCCTTGGTGAAAAGATCGACCACAGTATTGTTGGATGCCTCGCGCATTAGATCGTCAATGACCACAAGTTTACGTCTTGTATCATTCGAGTAGTCTGCTGTTTGCGGTAAACCCTCGCGAAATTCGATTTTATCATCGTACTTTGAATACCCGGACTGCCACTCTAAGTAATAACAAAGTATACGCTCGAACGGGACATCCGTCATTTCGCGCATGTATCTAAAGAATTTTTTGACAAAATATGTTTTATCACAACCCGTAGGACCGCTTATCACGGCTGTCCATGGATGTTTCCAACGTGTATCCATATCGATGAGTGTCTGTCAAAATCAATAAGCTGACTCTTAAATAAGCTTATACCGCGACAGCTGCGACGGCGGCGACCCTGCAGCGGCGGCGGCGACCCCGCGGCATCAGGTATTTTTGCGGCCTTAACGAGCTGATAAGGCGCGGCGCGCCTGCACTAGCTGATGAGCCCGCGGGCCCGCGCTATAAGCTGGTGTTTACACCGTATGTAAATTAAATAACGATAGTTTTTATTTTTCTCACAAATAAAGCAATATTTTTATTTTACTATGCGTACATCTTTATGTGCAAATTTTACGAATCATCAAATTCTAAACAGCAATTTTATATCCACGGAGGTAGCATGAGAAAGTCAGAACAAAAGGAAAAACTCGATAAGAAAGACGGGACAAAAGGAATCAACGATGAGAAAGTCAGAACAAAAGGGAACGGTAGAGAGATAGCAGCTACTGCTACGAATAGCAGCACAAAAAGAACGAGCCGACAACGGTTTTATACATAATAAATCAATTTGTTTTTTTTTTAACTTTATTGTACACAGTAAATATGATACATGAAACTAGACAAAAAGATTATTTTTAAATATCGCGAATTCAACCGTAAATCTATATACTTTTTTGCGTTATACTAATTAGCGTATTTCACAATAGCCGTACGGTACAGTAGAGTACATCCCGTGCCGCTTTCGCTTCGTGTTAACCGGTTCGCATGATTTCGTTTCTTTACGCGTTACTACATGATGAAATTCCGTGCGTCGAATAGCGTCGAATTTTAAAATGATAGGTACGCTCCTTGCTCCTATCACGAAAGATCGTAATGCGTTATAATTTACGTGAAAGCTATTCGCAAAGTTTAGGGTGATACCCTTTACTTTACATTTTTCAATAATCGTACCGTCGGATTTACGAACAAGGTATGCGTAAAATTTCGGTCCTCCCGAAACGAACGAAGTTATATAACTACCAGGCCCGTATTCGCTTAATTCATCCGTAAGATCTCCTAGAAATTGACCGATTGGCGGCTCATGCTCGTTACCACCGGGGCGACTCAGGTAAATACAGGAGTCTGTATCGCAGTACAATATTCGTCGCCCGAGCCCCTCAAGATAACTGTATAATTTTAGGCGTCCCTGTGCCGTCGTGTATGCTGCAATCACGGCATTTGATGTCGGGGATGGTTGGATAGTATCGCGGTTACTCACATAGTTTACATACATAATCTTGTGATTAACCGGTAGCATCCCCGTCACCTCAATCTCCAGACTCGTTAGTAAATTCATTAGCTCCGCGCGCGTGAAAACGATAACGGTTTTCGTGAGATTCTCTCGTTGACCAAACTTTCCCCATAATGAATTAAGAGCCAATTTTGCGAGTGAACGTAAATCCGGATTTGGCTGCAAAGCACTTCGCTCGAGATATACACCCTCAGACTCCTTGTACAATGCTATAAAACGCTCTATTGTTTCCTCGTCATCGTTACACTATGTTTGCGGTCCACTAGCCTCCTGTTTTATTTTTAGGAATGTATCGATGTACTCGGCAAAATGACCGCCCCGTCGCGTTGTCGAGTCATACTGCGTAACAACGTATTGCCAAATTTCATAGATACACGTCACCTTATATCCGAGCGACACAGCTTTTCTCAGTTCGTCCACGACCCATGTGCCGTCAAACGCTCGCTCAGGCGTGTCATCGTGTGTACAACCCTCGGATGTGTCCATATCTGTACAGCACGTTCTACACAGGGGGAACAGTAGTTTCCCATGCATGCGAATAGACAGTACGGGGATATACAAATCGCGCGGTGCCACCAGGGTACACTTCACGAGACCCTCGACGACACTTAGATCGTTTTCAAGTCCTACGAGTTCTCGACACTCGTCACCTACGTACGATTTCGGATGTCCAACGGGATATTTTCCATTCTTACACACCCATGGATACAGTGAGCAAACATCCACATAGCGTATCTGCTGCCCATTCACGACGTCGTGCAAGCTTACAAAATTTTCCGTTCGACCGCCATCGCGTGGTTCGAGAGGCGCCTGCTTAACTATGGCGTGATTTTTCACGTATAACGACATTTCCTCGTTATTCTCGAGTAATCTGTCAAAATCGCATTCCCATATTTCGGTTAGAGTGTACCCTTTCGATCTGATTCGCCCGGAAACAAGAACGGTACGCTCGTATCGCTCATCCATTGTATCGCCGAATTTAGTTCGAGCATCTCTATTCACGCGATAACATCGCGGACAACCATGCCAAAAGCAGCCGTGAAATTGAAGAACGTGATGGACCCCCGCATCCACGTAGTATCCGTCGACAGCCGGTAGGCCGGTCGGAGGGCAATACTCTCTCGTGCGTCGAGCATGAGCGATAACGCAGTTGCGCTCACGCTCGAGCCATACGAGCCATACGTCGGCCTTGCGCGACTGCTTATCGCCCCAGCGATACCTTCCTGGTAGTAACACCGCAATGCGATCTTTCTGTAGAAAATTCTTTCGAAATACTCTCATACATGCTGATGCATGCTATCGTGCATGCTTCTGTAAAGGGGCACACGCTCCCACAACGTATAAGTAACTCTCGAAAAGCTAAACACGCTCGTTTCAAAACCGTAACAAACGTACGACAATATTGTACAAATTGCGTCGCAAAATCAAATTTAAAATCTACGCGACTCGATTCTTCCTCATACCATTTTAAAAATCGCCCGCGATCCGCTGAGAACATGGTATCGGGTGAGTAAAAATGCATAGCCGTCAGAGGACCTAAGTAATTCTGATATTCCGGTGTCTTGAATAAATGGGTACCTTTTGCCACCTCATCGGCGAAACCAAAGGCCTTAGGTAAAGCGCGAAGAGCCATGGGTAATTAGTTTAGACTATCGAGAAAAACGACCATTCATAATCAGAGAGGGCAACTGTGTTCTTTGAACTTCGATTACATACCGTAGAATAAATTGTGCGTCGAAACCTCCAGCATTATGGGCAATGCAGATGGTCTTTTTGAATTTTTATTGAACACGAATTCACGTTTACCACAGTCAGCACAATCGGTCTCTATATCTGTGATATCCAGACATGTCATACATACGCATTGTGTAACACATAAATTCGCCTCGTGAATTCGTGTCGATTTATCATCATGCAATTGCTTGTGTTGTTGCGTCTAAAAATCATAAAATAAAAATCTCGTGGAAGGCTTGTCTTTTTTCTTCTCCCTTTGCGCCTCTGGTTTCTTAAGAGGTGCTATAAAACACGCATGCGTAGTCGGTTGCGTTTGCTTGCACGTAATACAAAACGATATACCACATACATGCATCTTTTTATCTGTGGTTTTAATCAAACGCGAGCAGCCTCTACAGATTTGCAATGCGTTACAGACGCTGTACCGTCTATATTTACGAGACGTGATACCCGCGGAGCCCTCACCCTTGTGATGAGCGAGGCAAAAAGCACCAAAGAACAAACGATTACAGTCTGCGCAATACTCAGGCTGAGAGTCTCTATTGCCGTTGCCATAAGTGGATTTACATCGAACACATTGATAGCTACGATGTTCGAGTACTCGAATATACTTGGAATTACATTGTGCGCAGAACCCTCGACTACCTAGCGCACCGCCGAGATTTAATATTGGCTGATCGTGATGAGAACGCTCGTAAGAGAGAATAAAGAGTGTATGATTAATTTTACCTATTGCAGTGAGTACGTATTTTCGCCCATCGTACAGAGCCGGAACGCATTTTCCGAAGGTGAGAAATTGATAAACAACAATCGCTATACCCTCGTGAACCAAGTACTCCTGAAAGAGCTGAATTTCGCGCGCACCGCACCCTCTAGACGGTGACGTTACCCCTGCATACCCACATAATCATATCCTTCGCACGATTCTGTAAGGCGTGTGAGAACATCTCGTACACCGCCCTCGAACCATGTCAGATGATCGATACCGTCCGGTGGCAGACGAAAATAAAAATCTGTCTCTCGACCCTGCACCCTAAAGCGTGGAAAATATCGTCTCTGCTCATCGTCGATACCGAAACGTTCACCAGGAGGCAAAATATCACCTTCCCGTGCAGCAGTCCTTCCATCGCCAGTCTGTCCACCTGCAAGCATAATTAAACCATTAATTAGAATTTTTCTTTAATTTAATTTAAATTTTTGTTTGTCGCTAGCTATATACTATGTATATAATTCGTGTAATGCAAGAATTACAAACTTATTTTTGCTTCTAGTTCTCGAATCCGTCGACTGCATCCGGGAACCGCCGACGCATTTCGTAAACCAACTCGATTGTCGGCGGTCTCGGCACAGTGAATCGTGCAAAGCAAAAAACGTTTGAGTCCGACTCGTACCCTGTTTTTTCATTTTACTATTATTATCCGCGTAATTTTTTTATTTTTGTCAGCGTAATTGTATTATTAAAAGCTTACCTGAATCTACCGGGTCCTTCTCCTCCTTCTCCTCTTCCTCCTCCTCCTCGTCCTGCTCCTGCTCCTCTTCTTCTTCTTCTTTTTCTTCTTCTTCTTTTTCTTCTTCTTCTTCCTCGTTGTGTGTATTGCTGTTCGTATCATCGTTTGAACTGTATTGTCGCGATGGACCTGCGACGGCTTCATCTGGTTCTCTCGCAGGGCCGGCCATGAAAAGACCGTTTGTTGGTTTATAGCCGCAGAATGGCTGGGTAAAATTTATCCAACGATTCCCTGCGGAGCTGTCACCATCGTTGTCCCTGCTATGATCATCTGAATCGGTTCTACCCTCCTCATCGAAATCATAGGTGTCGGATCCCATTTCTTCGTCTTCATACCGTCGAACTATATAAAAATCTTATGAAATAAAGGAAATAAAATAAAAGTAATTGACGCTGTATATTACTTACGTCTTTCATTGAGTATGGGCTGCAGAGCAGGCTTATTTAGCGAACCGCGTCGACGAATAACACGCACCACCGAATCAATAATTATTTGATTATCAAACAATCCAATATTATGCGCGTCAACTTAATCGCGCTGATGACACTCGCACAGCATACCGCGAATTTTAGGAACAACCGCCTGTGTCGGAAGTTCCCATAGGGTGATCTGTAAATTTCTTCTCCCCACCTTGAACGCAATGACGGTCTACGTTTCAATATAAAGTCTATCAATTTTCTTATCAATGAGCGCTTTACCACTCTGACCATGATTGTGCTCTTAGAGTAGTAGTAGTAGTAACAACAGTAAATCAGACAATTAACTAGAGAATTTTCAAAGCGGCTCACATTTTTATATATTCCTTTAACACGCTCTTTCTCTCTCTCTCTCTCTCTCTGCATATACTGTAGCGATGTAATGAATACGACTAATTAACAAGATGGCCGCACGCGATCACTTTACAAAAGCAATACCTAGGGAAATATTTAGAGATGGTGATGAACTTAGTTATCGAGTTTCGCTGATGAAAGTCATATTGTTTTCATCTAATTTCAAGGCACTCGGTCATGAGGAAAATCATCAAATTTCGTCAACGAATATTATTTAGTTTTCATGACACATCTTATCTGTATGTCGAGCTGTGCGTGTGCACATAGGTGTGCGAGAGTATGCAAGAGTTTTGCGATATATTTGTTGCTGCTGTTAGTAGGCTGTTTAGGAGAATGCGACAAATATCAAAGGATATTTGTGAGCAATTTTCAGTAGTATGATTTGCAGTATCAAAAGAAGGGGCGATGCAACTAGATGGTGGGGGAAATCTGTATAAAACGGAGTATGAACACCACCGACGATTCATTCGAAAAGTTACAGTCTACACGAAAGCAATAAAAATGGCAAATAATGGTGCTACGTCTCACGCGATATCGCCATATATAGCGAACCCCGTTACGTACGGTTTAAATAAATCATTTGGTAAAATAATCATCGCAGAGCTGGAGTTGAACTCTACGTGTACTCTTACACCAGTGGTGAAAATATTGTCGAATACATTTACCGGAATTACACTTAGTGCGGACGAGTGGCGAGTGTTTAAAAGTGATTTTTCTCGCGTACAACAATATTTCGAAGCTCATGGGGCTGATGCCGAGAAAATGTGTAATACCCGTATAGAGCACACAACGCATTACTCACTTTTAACCTCGTATTACCAGCACAGAGCTGTCTCATTTGGTAAAATAAGCGGTAGCGCTAATGAGGAATACGAGAATCAAGAGGAATCTGGAGAATCGAAACGGAAAATACTCTCCAAACATTGTTCTTCAGCGGCCTACATTTGATATGCTCGTCGAAATAAATAGAAGAATTGATATTCATATGCAGGCTCTAGAGATCAAAAGTGAAACGATTCAGCGGTGTATGTACGAGGTGGAATCATATGTCCGTGAAAAGATAGTTGTCAGTGAAACGCCTCGTGCAGCAGCGTATGAGATCATCGTTTCCAAGGAATTCTTTGAAGAAGCGCTCGAGCACATCGCGATCTTGCTAGCGACGGAGGATACGGAGTATATGAAAATTATTTTGTTCGAAATAATTGTGCTGTTTCGTGGTCATATCGCTGATCATGCATCGGGTGTTGCGTTGCGAACGCAATAATTCTCCGTATGTGCAGCTATTTGTGATAAAGACACTGTTGTAAATAATTGTATATAGTGTACATTTCGCACGAAATATTATAAAGTATACACCGAGGTCAGTCACGGACGAGAGGGAGATGGAGAGAGAGTCCTAAAACTGAAGCATCAGCAAAGGTCTGCGATAGAAAGAAGACGGAGCGCACGTCTTTGTTTCATTAACACAGCAGATCATGGAATACGTGTCAATGTCGATTAGCAGCAAAGCAGTAGATCTTGGTAAGTAAAAAATATAAAATAATTTAAAAATCGTGATTTAAAATCATGTAATATTTATTTTTAATTATAAATAGGTCTCACCTATTTCATCCGGAGCCTCTAGTCAGTATGCTGCCGGCTCTTGTCATAGAGTTGTCAATATACGGACTCGAACGCGTGGATGTTGTAGGTATTGAGCATCTCGTCGAAGAAGCGTGCGGTAGAGATGGCTTGATCGCTGTCATGATGCGACCTCTTGCCGGCGATAATGTTCCGCGGGTTCGATTATCGAACGGGGAACGCGCGGACGTGGCAGCGGTTATTATAGAAGCCCTCGGTGATGAGATAGATATCGGTTACGATATCGATACCGTGGACGAGGGCTTTGACGAGCACATAGTAATAAATTAAAGACACGACGCTGCGTGTGTATATATGTGTGTGTGTGTGTGTGCGTGTGTGAGAAAGTACATTCGAGAGACAGGAGTTTAAAATCGCTTTGGCAGGAGGGTAGATGCCTACAACAGCTGCGGTGGTGAGTACATCATTTTTTTCATTTTTCCAAGTATGTGTACACCTTTGCTCCATCCTGCTCTTATCTCTACTCTTCCTTGTTCACCTTCGTACCCACACCACCTCACTTTACCATCTCCATGTTACCGCCACTGTTTAAGCAGAGTGGGTAGCGCGGCGGTGGAAAAGTGAAGTGGTGGGGGTAGCCGCGTGGTGGGGGAAGGAGTGGGGATAGGAGTGGGATGGAGCAAAGGTGTACATATACCACTCATACACATACAATCCCTGCCGATGTAAAACTTTTTTGATACGGAAAATATCTTCACTCCAATTTTTTTCGTAACCTTTTTCGAAGGTACCTCTAGTTCTACTGATTCGAAAGTAATCTTCGAGTTTGTATTTATACGTTGTGAAACGTCTTTTTTTACGTCGCTTTACGGCACTAATTGTCATATTGCGCATCGCTGTATCGGCATTATATATCGTTACAGCAGCCTGTTGCATTTAACGCTACATCCGCTCCTTGAGAGTGCGATTAAGACGCTCGACAATCGAGGCTTTTACATCCGGATTACGAGCAACGCGAAATTGTATGTTTTCATCTTTGAGAAATTTTTGGAGTTGACCACCGAGGAATTCTTTTCCACGGTCGGTTTGTAGTGAAACAGGTGTACGACCATCGTTACGCTTGAGAATACGTTTAAATGCTTTTGTTATCTCGCACATAGTTTTCTCCTGCAAGAGTTCGACCCAGGCGTATTTGCTGAGAACGCCAATTACCATAAGCAGGTAGGAGACTTTGTCGCTATAGCTTCTCAATGAACATAGATCCACGAGATCGGCCTCCCAGACATTGTCAATATTTGTAACATTGTAATACAGTCGTGGAAAGACACGGTGCACGGGTCTATGAATGGTATAACTATCTTCCTGAGTGAGCCAGTCATACATGGTGTCTGCATTCTTTTTGCTACTGATTAAACGTCGCGCACCAGCGTATCCAGCTGGATGGGAAAGATCGGAGTACACTTTTTTGAAAGTCATCTTTCACCGCTCGTTGTACAACTTGTTCTAATTCTTTATCCACTTTTCAAACACTTTTATTACTTTTGTTTTCCGACATTTTGAAGAAGTATTCACAGGGTGTATAGCGTTGCCGTCGTCGTCGTAGCCGTCGTTGGAATTATCACCGACCACATCAACATTTATGGAATGCATGTCGCTATGCTGTAATATCTGATCATCTTTTCTTGCTTGTTTAGCACCTCTAGATGTGCCTAAATCCCACAATCTAACAAACTGTTGCCTATGAATTCACGCGGAACACTCTTTGTTCGTAGACTAGGGATAAACTAGTGTCTGCCTGCTGCTTTAAAGTTTTTTGTAGCTCGTACTGCATCGTTCATAAGGTCGACAATATTAGAATTTGGAATGAGGATACTGTCTATTGTTACACATCCTTTTTTGTCCCATCTTATGCTTTTTGATTCATCACTCGTGGATTTGCGTAGAAACTTTAATAGCGCAGTCGCTCGGCGTTTATACATATTTGGAACGCTATTAACGATGTCAGCATCGCTCGTGGCTTCTGCATTATCTACCTCAGACGATGTTTCAGGTAGTGATGAAAACGCTGGTGAAAACGATTCATTTTTCGTACTAACGAAATATAGATAACGCTGCAACACTTGTAAATACTCTTTTCATTTACTAGCGTCGTATTTACCATACTTGTTTGATTGAAAAATTTTGTATAGCTCAGTGTCTAGTCTTGAAACAGGATCACTCTGGGTCTGCACTATTTTCTCGTTGGCTGCTGGTGCATGATTATTCCAGAACCGACCATAGGTATTTTGTCGTAACGACCGTCTGCATCGCTATTTCCATCGTTTACCTCGGACATTGGCACTAAAATAATTTTTTTCGCATGCTCCATTACGAGGATGATTAATAATTTTTATCCTTAACACAGTGTTGTTTTCTCAATCGTCACTTCCACTGAAAAATTTACTAAATAAAGTTGTGATTATCGGAGCCAGTAAAGGTGGTAAAAAAGCACCACCCCCTTTTTGAATCATGAAGCGTTTCTTCGCTCTCCAATTATATTTCCGCTGCTTACGAGCAACTATACTACAACCACTACCACCACCACCGCGCTGTTTTGTCACACATTCTGAGACAAGCTGTCGAAGTATATTTTTATATTTTTTTAAACGTCTTTTAACACTTGACTTGACACAACCAACTCCTTGTAAAATGTTTAACGCGCATTCCCAGATGCAATTGATTAGAGGTTTATCAGGATTACGCAATATTGATTTTCGCAGTTTTTTATTTGAATGACAAATAGCGTTAAGTAGGGCTATACAACGTTCATCGAATGGAATGTACTGTGTATTTTTCTTCTTCTTTTTCTTCGCGCTGTTGCTATCTCTCATTGTTACAGTTTCACAGTAGATGTATTATGATGCGTGATGCGTACACGACTCATATTCATTAGCGACTGATGTGGTGTCTACTTGTGCTTCCAATTAAATACGTTGACGAGTGTTTTTCGGCATGTAGACGAGCATTCGTGGATCATCGAGAAATATCATTGTACGACATCAACAATAATCGGGTGTCGATTGTTTAAGATCCAAGAGTAGATAACCGCGTGGCTGTGCGGTAGCATCGTGATATTACTCAGTTAGAAATCGTGGATTCTCGGGGTATACTTGTCTCGCTAGATGTGTAATTTGTGCTCGATCACGTGAATTTTTAAATATCACCATATAATTGGCGTTTAATGATATATCACGTTGTCCATGTCCCTGATGGAAAATATTTTATGTGATAAAAATCACACTAATATTTTTATGATGGCTACCTTTTGTGAAAAGGTCCACAATTGCATTATCTGAGGATTCGCGCATTAAATCATCGATGATAACCAATTTTTCAAGTTATTATCGCTTGAATAATCCTCCTGTTGCGGTAAACCCTCGTTAAATTCAATTTTTGGGATTTTGGATTTTTTATTACTTCTGGTCTTAGGAATTAACGATGACGATGGAAGTTGTTCACATGTGTTATTCAGAGCTGCGATATCAGAATCGAGAGTATCTCCATAATAAACTATAATTCGGTAAAATTCAACGTTGCTCATTGAATTGAGAAACGTTAGAAATTTTCTCACGAAAACTGTTTTCCCATATCCGGTGGGGCCACAAATCAGCGACGTCCACGGGTGTTTCCAGCGTACATCCATTATTTTTACTTATGAAGCGTGACAAATCCACAATACTATCCACAAATACTATTGATAATGATGATGACGGTGAATATCGTAGAGCAACGAGATGCAAAATCGCATACACCAAGTGTACAATAAGCGTATTACCCAGCCGGGCGGCGGCGGCAGCGGCGGCGCGTACCCACACGTCGTTATTAGCTTATTAGACGTGTACGCGGGCGCGATTCAGCTTATACAGATACACGCTCACCTGCTCATAAGCTTATGAGCGAGCGTGTGTCGCCGGAGCACATGCACACAATTTAGCTTTTAAAGCGCATGTGTTTTCAGAAAATTGTGATTTTTTTTTGTTTTTTACTATTTGACGTCAATTTTAAATAAATTTTTCAAAACAACTATTAATGATGATGCTGAGTAAAAAACACGTTTAAATAGCATACATATTTTTATTGTAGAGAGAATATTATACATAAAAATATTAATAATTTCAATTTATACTGAGACGAGACATGGGGGTTATTGACGACGAGACACGACAGTGGATATTTAAAAAAAGTAACGCAATAATTATCTTAACATCAACAAGTAGTAAAATTAATTATAATCATCATAATCATGTGTTATCGTGTGAATTATAAAAAATTAATTCTTGAGTAACCTCCGGCAATCGTTCTCCGTTCATTCTTCCCAACGATTTTGAAGCCACCAGAGAAATGTCTGTGATTAATTTTTTCACCTCCTGTGTTATGAACGGAACACAAAATACCTTCAACTCCAGGAACAATATATCGAAATGTTCAAGGAATGAGGGATCGACTCGATGGCGTACAGCCTCACACAGATTAGAGCTATTCTGTGTTAAAAGAGTTTTAAATCGCACTTGGTCCACATTCTCGGCTAGCTCTGTAGCGGGAATATGTATAAGTAATTCAGCACATAGACCATCGCTACAGTTTTTCTCATAAATGACGTAGCGTTGAAGCCGTCTGAAGTGCTCATCGACACACGGCGTCACGACGGATGATAGTCCGTCAAAATATTTCTTTTGCATTACTATAGTCGATGAATAGATGTTTTTCTTTTTCTTCTTCTGTGGTGGTGATGGTTCTACCTGCGTATTTTCATCGGTAAGGTTGACGTTCTCGGCGACCACCTCGTCCTTGCCTTGGTCGAAAACAATGGATTTTGAGCCAAACGAGGACGCGAAGTGAATCTCGCAGTCATCAATGTTGAGTGTTTTACGGATGCGTTGATCAGTTTTCCAGCCATAATTCGTACAGGCCCCGAAATATGATGCTATTTCGGTCAAAGCATCTTGTAGTTTACTCCACTTTGTAGATTCAAAGGCTATGCCACCCGACGAGTTATGATGCTGCAGCTTAACGACCGGTGTAACGTCACCGTTTGCGCGTACCTGAAGACCCACGGTTATTCTCTTTTTTTCCGAGTAGTTCAAATTGTATGTTGGAGCAAGCAACAACGGTGCTTCAAAACGTTCCATGGTTGATATAAATACAACAGAGTGACACGGAAAAATGAATAAATGATCGGGAATCTAGCGACGATAACTGTATTTCGTAGCTTGTCACGGGCCGGACTGCCATCCGATCCTCTCTACAAATGTTTTTATAGACAGGTGTGAATCGTCTCATATGCTGGAATGGTGGGGGAAACCGTTTACCCCACCAACGTAACCTGAGTAGAGCAAATAGAGAAGTTATACTTCTGTATCCTACAAATTATTGTAGTGTAAAAAATTGTTTATTTCATCACAAATAGATATTGCATGGCGTAAAATTTGAAACATTATAGCCACCCCTGGCCTAAAGTAGTTACGTTTCAGTGATGGTCGAAAGAATTTTGCGTTTTAATAGTCTACAGTAGATTGAAAACACTTGAACCTTATACGTATAAGAATAAATACCGAATTTTCATATTGTGCGTCCACCTGTGCGACAGAGTATCTATGACTCGAGGGTCAGCGCAGTCTGTACGGTCGGCTGTAAATAGGTATAAACAGGCGCCGCATTGTATTGACAATATACAAATTCGATAGAACGCGTCCGTAGATTTGAACATAATTTATTACGTCGCGCGAGGGTTTTCAGTTTTCCATCAAAGTCTGGTAACCAACGTTGTCGGAGCAGTAAGGGGTGATTGACAATGACACAGAGACGTTTGACGGATATACCATTTTGAATAAATAAATATGAATATAATTATATGTAAAAAGAGTAGCGAGGACGAAACATTTCTCGTAATATATTTTTGAAAATGAATTTATTATAAGAAAGTATATTAAATATAATTATGTAAAAAAAAGCTTTTCCGCGTTCACAAGCGTATATTTAAATATGTAAATGTTGTGTATTTTGTCAATACACCACCTCTGATGGAAAAGCTGTTGTAGAATTAGAGTTTATTGTCTTGTATACGCATGTTACAGATGTATATATAAATGTAAATGAAGACTGCCTATTTTGTCAATACAGTCTAGTATAAAATCGGGAGACGTTTCGTATTACCGAATTGTAAATAGATATCAAAAGTGCATATATAAATGTAAATTAAGAATGTCTGTTTAGAGAATGCAGCTTTCTTAGAGAAAACGGAAGGAGTGTAGCGCTTCATGTTTACACTCCACCCAAAGTAATAGTACGAATTAAATCAGTTTTAAGAAATAGTAGGCACCTACGCTGGTTGACACTGAAGCGGCGTTATCGTTGTAAGAATATCTGTTTAGACAATGCAGCTTATTAGAGAAAACGGTAGGCGTGCATGGGTTCATATTTACAGCATTTCCAAACAGGTAGTACGAAATAAATTATCCTTAAGAAATAGCACGCCTGTGTATATCCCCACAATCCCTGTGAAGATACTCTGACGCTGTACAGGAGCTCAAGGTTGCTATCTATAACATTTTTCCTCGATTTCTGTATATGTAGGGAAGTCAAAATATATAGAGGGTAGTAGGGGTATTCGAGTTAAAGTATAAAATTGCGTGAAACCGCAGTTGTCGTATTATTCAACGTTCAAACGTTCTACAACTCTCATCCTGTCAGTGTAGCATCGTTATTTCGCGATTTTTTTAAATGGATTCCCGTAGACGTAGGAATGTCTCGAAGATCAAATAGGTAGGGGTTTAGTTGATGCTGGGGTTAATAGCGGTAGTCGCGTGGTAGCAGGCGTCAATAATACTAGGAATAATATCCCGGGTACAGAGATCCGAGATACTGAGATTATCATCGATGATACGGACGATATTTTACCGCCGGGAAACCGTTTTGTTGTGGCGGGCACGGAGCGATATAAATATTTACGTCGTTTCGCGGTTTCAGCGCGACAGATGGATCTCGCGTTAGTACAGCCACCCGCATCTATAAATCCGGTCAGGTGGATCCGTAACTCTATCTGAGATATTCACGATTATTTCGTAAAGGATCGCGATGACACAGATATAATAGGTGTGGGTTTTGTCACTGGCGAGATGGCAGACGGTGGAGCGGGTATATCATTGAGGCCTATTTCACAGTTCACTGATGAAGCCTTATGGGCTTTGATGTGTGCCGTGAATCAGAGCTCGAGCGTTCTCGCCGCCTCTGACACGTTGCGATTCACCGTTACGTATGTAGCGGTACCGACTGGTCAGGGACTCCGTGTGTCAATGGTGAAGAGTCGATCCGTGATTTGTATAATACAAAACGGTGACAATTTGTGTTTTCCGCGCTCGATCGTTGTAGCCCTTGCAAACAACGTACATATACGCGAATGTAGCAAAGACTCGGAAATAGCTTGGACTCGTATACGACAAAGGGCGTTGCTCGACCAACATGAAAAAGAGCGATCTCTTGTTCAGCTGGCTGATGTGCAAATACCTCTAGAAGGCTAAGGTATTCCGGAAATAACAAATTTCCAAAAATACCTCATACCTTTGAGGATTGCTATCGTGGTATACGATTGGGACTTGCTCGGTACAGGTGTACCCCCACTTTTTGATGGACAAACGTCTTTCGTAATGCAGGGGCCATCTGAGGTTGTTAATATAGTGTATAGTGCTATTTTAAAACACTATTCGCCAATCACCGTCGTAAGTTCGAGCATCGTTGCACGAGTAAGTGTCCACGATACTTCAGTGTGCCGCCCTGTATCAAAGAGTTAGTCCCAACAGTTGATGAAGAGCTCGTACTGGGTCCGGTGACGGGTACTAGTCAAACAGTGCCCACCGCTGTAAATAGCGAGAAGTCGTGCGACGATTGTGGACGAATGTTCTACAACCCCTTGTGTTTCGCAAACCATTTAAAACCTTTGGTAAACCGTAATAAGGCGAAACAGTTACGAAAATCTATTTGCGAGACTTACCGCGTTTGTAAATCATGTGATAAAGTTACGAGTGATAATCCCAAGATTCACGAATGGGGTGTTTATTTTTGTTGCTTTTGTCATAGTTCACATGGCTGCAATGATCGTTGTTTTATGCAAATTGTCAAACCACGGAAAGAATTGGAACCGGTCGCAGGACACCCTGAAACGCTATTTATATTTTACGATTTCGAAACGCGCCAGGATAAGCCGTACATTACTACAAATACGGGAGACGACTCGCTCGAACACGTGGTCACGCATTGTGGAGCGCAACAGCTGTGTGAGCTTTGTTTCTCTGTGGGAGAGCATCTACCCTTGAACCATTGCTTGTGGTGTGGTGTGCGAGTGTTTTTATTCAAAAATAATCCCGTAGATGAATTTTTAGATTTGGCCGTGCGACCTTCTACGAAATTTCGTAATATAGTGTGTATTGCACACCACGCCAAGGCATTTGACAGCCAATTTATATTGCGAAGCATCGCAGAACGTTCCACGGATATGCCCACACCGAGTATAATCTTGACCGGTAATTCAATAGTTTCAATGCGGGTGGGCCGCACGACTTTTATAGATAGCATAAATTATTTTCATATGTGACTCAGTGCACTACCCAAGTCCTGTGGGTTTAGCGAGCTGGCCAAGGGTCATTTCCCGCACCTCTTCAACACTGAAGATTCGTAAGGATATAACGGTGTTCTCCCCGCAGCTGCGTATTATTCGGCCGACACAATGAGTAAACTAGACCGCGCAGAATTTTACGAATGGTACGCTGAGCAAGTCTCTAAAGCCGTAACATTTGATTTCGAAAAAGAAATTTTTAAGTATTGCAAGATGGACGTTGACATATTCCGTCGAGCTTGCTTCGAATTTCGTAAAATATTTTTATCGGTAGGCAATACATGTCTATTCACCGAAGCCACAACGATAGCATCGGCTTGCTCAGTCGTGTAGCGTCGTAATTTTCTAAGATGCAATACGATTGGTCTTGTACCTGCCGGTGGTTATACGCGTGCAGAAAATCACTGACAGCAGGCCGTCGACTGGCTCTTATGGGTCGAGCATGAGCTCGGTCATGCGCTTATTTACGCAAGTCGGACCCGTGAATATAAACTACTCGAAGGACCACGTGTCGACGGCTATCTAGAGGTAAACAATCGTCGTATTATTTATCAATACCATGGTTATTACTGGTACGGATGCCGTGAGTGTTTTCCAAACGATCGCACGAGAAAGTCTCACGCTGCTAACGAGAGTATGGATACTCGATATGAGCATACTGTAGCAATGAGTTTAAAAATTCGTTCACATGGTTACGAGTTGGTGGAGATGTAGGAGTGTAACTTCAATATACTCCACAAAGTCGAGCCGCGTGTAAACGAATTTTTTTTTAAAATCATCCACAGCGCACCAGAGAGACTTTGAACCCTCGTGCAGCGTTTTATGGTGGTCGCACAGGCAATATCGTCACCTTCTATGATGTCGCACCAGGGTGAAGATATCGAACATCGATATCTGCTCGCTGTAACCTTATATATGTAAGACAGGTCGCTACTCTGTGGGGCACCCGAAAATATATATCGGTAGCGAGTGCGACGATTTATCGGGGGGTTCACGCGATGCTCTCGGTGTAACGTCCTACGGCTTGGTCGAGTGTACCGTATTACCTCCGCGCCACCTCTTTCACCCCGTGCTACGTGTTCGAATGCACGAGAGACTGCTATTTGCTCTGTGCCGTAAGTGTACAGAGTCGATAGTTCAAGACTCGTGCATTCATGAGAACCCTGATGACAGGGCTTTCACCGGTACCTGGATGACGGATGCCGCTTATGTCAATACATGTTTGAAGATTAAACAGGAGGCAAGCGGTTGGCCCGAGCACTGTACCGACGAAGCGTCTCGTCAGGAATATATAAATTATTACGAGCGCGTGAAAGGTATCCGGCTGAACGCTAGCAACATTACGCGTAATCAGGGCTTACGCTCAGTTGCTAAGCTTCGCTTAAATTCGTTCTAGGGTAAGTTCGGTCACTGGGATAACCTGACGCGCACGGAAATAATTAAAACTCGCGAGAAGCTATTGTTGTATTTGTACGACAATGAGAAATAAATTCAACGCCTGCTACCGATTAACGACGATTTGTTATATTTGAACTGGGTATGTCGCGACGAGACTGTTGTCCCTAGTCCCTTAACTAGTGTGGTTATCGCTGCATTTACAACGGCCTTGGCCCGTCTGAAACTTTATAGCTACCTCGAGCTATTGAACAGACGGGTTTTGTATTACGACACGGGTTCCGTTATTTACGTGAGTACTGGTGATGATGCTTGGGAGCCCTCGGTAGGTAATCTTCGCGGTGACACGACCAACGAAATGATATCGGTGGCTCCGAACGCTTATATCAACTCGTTCGTCTCCGGAGGTCCGAAATTTTATGATTATACGGTTACGACTACCGAGTATCCCAAAACGATAGTGGACACTGTTTGCAAAGTGAAAGGGATAAGTTTGAATTATAAAAACTCACAAATGCCGACGTTTAGTAATACATCACTTAATTTAAAATTCAAATCAATTCAAAGATCACCCCTCCACAACGTCATCACCCGTACAATGTACAGAACTTGTGTCGTATGCCGTAAACGTCGCCATATTACACACAGATTATCGTTACCGTTTGGATTTGAAGATAGCGATGCTGATGATGGCTAGAAACAACCCTAGCGGGTTGTGCGAGCCAAAATTTGATTGGTAATTCTAAACTGGTAAAGTCGAAAAATTCGTCTCAAGTATTGACTGGTAACCAATTTTTCCAGCATTGGACTGAAGCGATTTTGGTTGGACTTTACATGAAAAGTCGCTACCAATCAAAATTGGAGACGATTTTTTCGACTTTACCAGTTTGCAAAATCGTACAACCCGCTAGGGAACTATGTAATATAAACTTTGTAAATATGTAAATAGAGTACGCGCGCGCGTATGTGTGAGTGTGTGTGCGTGTGAGTGTGTGTGTGTGTGTGCGTGTGTGTGCGTGCGCGTGCGCACGATCTCGTTTATGTATATAGTTTGTAGATAATTTTTCACAAGTGTTTTTGTACTTGTTACTTTGTATATATATGTATGTGTGTAAAGTAAATATAGATACAGTGAGTGTGTGTAAATGCGTATTTTTATTCTTTATGAATATTATTGTAGTTTGTATATATGTATGTGTGTAAAAACGATTAATATATGCGGATTTATTTATACAATTTTGTAAAATAATAATAAAAACAGGTATATTCAAACGTGTACAGAACGATTTGGAATTATTATGAAGAAATTCGAAGTCTTGTATTTTCTGTCTTGATATTATTCGAAAGTTCCCCTACCATGTCACACACATTATCATATTCAGCTAGGACAGGTATCAAAGAGTCGCCAGATGTATATATAATCGTAACAGCTGCGGAAAGGTTAGTTAAAAAGAAAACTGCCGCGTGAAAGCATCTTTGCCTCTCTTTTCAACCATAATGAATTGCCAGTATAATTGTGATCGACTGCTGCAAGGATCCCTGGAATCTCATCAAAGAGGAGCACTATTACATTACAACAAATCGGGTATGAAAACACGTATTAACAGTTCACTACCATTTCGCCGTAACTACAGTTTCTTATACGAAAATGTCAAAATAAAACAGTTTTTTATGGAGCTGAAAAATAACGAACGTTTTCACTTACCATGAACATTATGAACAGTTGAAAAGTTGTCAAAAATAATTTTATATTCGCTAAAAAAAATATTTAAAGAAAAAGCTATGGAGGGGCTCGGTTATTGACAATGAGGCATGTTCAACCGGTGGAAGAGTACACGATATTATTTACCGTAAGACCCAATCTACTTATCTTCCGTAAGTCCCAAATTTGCGCTAGCAATGGTCGGTTACATACCTACGGTTGACTACAGATCGCCGATACATTTTCTACTTGACCGGCTAACAACATTCGATCTACTTTACCGACTGTCGGTAACACGATTACCAATAGTAGATGGCGCATTGGCAATTAAGTATGGGTAAAAATCTGCCAGATGGCGTGGCGGAGCAAGCACCAATCAGAACACTGGGGTAGGTGGTCTGGAGGTGCGGACTGCTGGCGGACCAATCAGGGATGGGGTTAGGGGTGGTGGGGGTTATGGGGACCAATCAGGAACGGGAGTGGTGGGGACAGACACGCCCCCTCTACACCAAAGGACCCACCAATAGAATGCAGCATGGGTGGGCAGGGAGCGGAGCTAGTCTAGACACGCCCTGGCGCCAAGGGGGACAGGGGGAGCCACGTCCCGTCTTTCTATAAAGGGCCTTTTCTACTGCTGCTCTAGCCGATCTCCAAGAGCTCCTCTAAAAAAGGCGTCTTGCGGTGAACACGATATCTCTGGATTTGATCATCTAAAATGAAAAAACAAAAAAGATTTCGTTAATACTCGTTATCTAATATTTAATCGAAGGAATAAGCAAAATGTAATGCAAAAAAAGTTTTGGCATTAAATTGTTTATAAAATAGAAAATATTTATTGACGAGAAAAAATCTTCGATCAATTACTAACAAATATATTTATAAAGCTTGTGTAAAAATTTGAGACTAATCGGTTTAGCCGTTCCCGAGAAATCTTGTTCACCGACGTTAAGAGCAGAGTTTTGAGATAAACGCGTTCAAAGTTTCAAAAGCACTTTACACATAGTAAACATTTTTTTCTCAACTTACACCGAGTCGTCTATTCCAGGACCATATAATAAATTCTCCGTTCCTTCGGCAGCTTTTAATAACCCGATTTGGTGTTACGGTTGATTAAACCAATTAAATAAAAATTGATTCAGTAACCAGATTCGACAATTCTTTGACAAAGAACTGTGAAACACATTCTGTCATGAGCCGGGTTCGAACCGGGAAGATCCATAATTCCACCCTGGAGCATTACCGATTACGCCACCGCGCCTAAAATCATTTGAAAAACGACAACTTTAAATAATAGTCATTATTCTATTCATGTGATCTTCATTCATCGTAATCTTTTTTCTCCTTGACTTGATATATTATACGAAATTTCAGAAAGATAAAGGAGTATTAAATAAATCTATAAGAAGCACTATTGTGTATATCGAAATGTCACAAGATGGCCGCTATTCCTACTCGTTCATCTGTACCTAACTTGAGAGCGCTCATTATGGAGTGAGAGAAAGCGCACGCGGATTCAGTCAATATTTGTATATATATATTATTCAACAGCATGTAAATTGTAATAGGTTTGTTGTACATAAGAAATGTTTTTAACAATAGAGAACTAGCATGTTTAAAAATTTTTATTTTATTCGAAAGTAGGGTAAAAAAAAATATATTTCCGAAGCCATTTTTTTTGTACTAGCGTATACTACGTAAGAACGGAGGTTTATCTCTACAGTTGCGCTGTTTCTCTTTTACTCCGCCGTGAGTGGCAGAATAGCCTGTCTCTTTCGCACTCATGGGTGGAGTATGGAGGTTTCGCCTCTTCTAACGACCGTATTCATAGTCCGTCGAAATCTCAAGGGCTGAGGAAGCTTTCATCGAGGGTTCCTTGAATTTCCAAGGCTGCCTCATTTCATAATCAAACCTCAACGCTTCCTTCACAATTCCACAACTCTCTCGGCGGCGATCAGGATTAATTTCTTTTGAAACTTTAAACTTGTGATCACTTTGTGAGGTTAGTTTTCAAACCGATGGATACTGGAAAAAAGCTTCATTACACAGAACGTGATTTGTTACGTTTAATTTGTCCTTGTGATGTATCAACATTGATCTACTCTTACATTTTCAGAAATAGTCACTTTTCGAGAGAGATACAAAAAAAGATTTAGTGAATACAAAGAATGGAAAAAAAACTCAAGGACTCCATTTTCGGGTGTCGTATAAAACAAATTAAGAAAAGAATAATCGACATGCATGTAACATAAACTTCAAGATCTCAGATATTTTAATTGAGAACATTTGCGTACGAATAAATTAAGTATAGGCATCAGCGTGTAAACAACGCAACAAAAGAATATAAATATGATCGTTATTTACAAATTTATGGTGGTAAACTCACACAAACAAACTTACATCATAATCACACGCATGAACATAAAATGATACATAAAATTAATAAACATAAATAATATATATGAAATTAATATTGTTTGAGAATGCTTGAGCATCCTGCTACGCGTTGCTGGACTGCGCACTGCAGGCTAGCGTGGGCAACTGCTTGCTGTTGCTGCTTAGCGGCAGCACCTCACGGGAGCAATAAATTCGCATTGGGTCAGCGTGCCAAGCAACAGGTCGCTGCGCGTACGCGCTCTTCGACGGCTTGGCGAGACAACGGCTGCTTCGTATAACGTAGCCATCTTGCGTTTTGCTCTTGCACGACTTTGAGCGTTGCCGTGACTCGTGTGCTCGCATCATAGTTCAGTACATCTTAATAATTCTCATCGTTCGATTCAGCCGATCTACAGTCACTACAAAACTCATCCAACATATCAGCATTGATATATTGACGTCGGCCTACTAGTACATCAACATTGGGCTCATCGTGTCGTGCACCCGGCTTAAGCGATCAGCACATCTGATTGACCAACAACAATTGACCGATTTGAACCGTTCGCAGCTTCAGAAAAGGCCAGAATACCGAAAGAGGCAACACAAAGTCATTTTTCTTCATGACAATGCTCCATCACATACGGCAAAACTGGTTCACGGCACGTTGGAAGCACTCAGCTAAGAAGTTCTACCCCATGCGGCTTACTCACCAGACTTGGCTCCTTCCGTTTACCACTTGTTTGTATCGATGGGTCACGCACTTGCCAAGTAGCGCTTTGGTTCGTACGAACATGTGAAAAAATGACTTGATGAATGGTTCGCAGCAAAAGGGGAAGATTTTCACTGGCGTGGTATTCATAAATTGCCCGGAAGATGGAAAAAATGTATAACAAGCGATGGAGCATACTTTGAATAAAGCACTTTTTATTATTCTTCCGACTTTAACATGTTTTTTTAGAAAAAAAATCCGCATTTCATACTTGTGCAGGGTGCGCCATCTCAATCTGATCGATGGAAGTATTGAATAACTTAGAGAATTTTCAACAGATTTTACAAAGTCGTATTTTTTTATTAAATTCGATTCATTACAATTTATTTTGATTAGTTTCCAAAAACCACATCGATCAAATGTCCGCCTTTATTACTGAGACAAAAATGAGCTCTTTTTCGGCATTTTCCATTGTATTTGCCAGCGTCTCGGGCGATATCGCTGCGATTTCGGCTCGAATGTTGTTTTTTAGCTCCTCTATGGTCTTCGGCTTGTTGGCATAGACTTTACTTTTCAAAAATCCCCACAAGAAGAAGTCCGGTGCAGTCAAATCCGGCGATCTTGGTGGCCAGTCAATATCACCTTTCTTTGATATCACACGTCCTGGGAACTTCCGACGCAAATAGTCCATTGTTGAGCGCGCAGTGTGACATGTCGCACCATCTTGTTGGAACCAAAATTCCTTAAGACCTTTTTCACGCATTTGTGGTAAAACAAAGTGTGCCAACATCCACCGATATCGATCCCCATTGACAGTTTCACCAGCTCTGAAGAAAAATGGTCCAATGGTGGTTTTTGAGCAAACACCGGCCCAAACTGTCACTTTCTCATCGTGCAATGGAGTTTCGTGAACAATATGAGAATTATCGGTGCCCCACATGCGACAGTTTTGTTTGTTGACAGCGCCAGAGAGGGTGAAATGAGCCTCGTCGGTCATCAGAATTCGCTCCCAAAAATCCGGCTCAGCTTCCTTCATTCGACTAACGTTATTAGCGTAAGCCAAGCGTCGCGGCTTGTCAGTTTCTAATAATCTTTGAGTCAACTGCACTTTGTACGGAAACATGTGAAGATCTTGCTTTAAAATCCTTCTCAAAGTGGTTCCACTGATGTTTGATTGCTGAGACCGGCGGCGGTATGAGACATTTGGATTTTCTGCAACACTCTGTCGAACAGCTTCGATATTTTCATTTGAACGACCTGGACGCGGTCGAGCTTGATGTTGGAGATTCGCTACAGACCCGTGCTCCATGAAATTTGAAGCTAAATGACGGATAGTGTCGCCTTTGGGCGCAGAACGTCCGCGATATTTTTTACGATACGCACGCTGAGTTGACACAACTGAACGATTATTTTCAATGTAAAGCGAAGCTATTTCGGCGCGTTCTTTCGGCGTATAGCGATACATGGTTGAAATTGTACTGAAATAACCTATACGAAACGTGTTGTACGACGCTGGTCGGTTAAAATCTGTCAGAGTTATTCAATACTTCCATCGACCAGATTGAGATCGCGCACCCTGTACATTTGGTATACGATGCAAAAACGACTTCCTTTTGTACCAAGCGAGCAAAATGTCACTGTGTTTTTGCGCTTTTCCATTTGCCTGTCGTTCAACTCATGTGGTACCCATCTACCGGTCTTCTGAATCTTTCCCATCTCTCGTTGCCGATTGGAAACAGCTTGTTGACTAGCGCCCAATCGCTCGTGCGAGTTGTTGTGTTTGCGAATCATCTTCGTCCAACAATTCTTGCAATTCCACATCTATTTTTTTGGCGGCTTTTCGTGTTCCATGTCTACAACATCGAAGTCACCACTTTTGAAACGCCGAAACCATCGTTCACACGTATCTTGCGATGGAGCATATTCACCATAAGAAAAAATTAATGCTAATAAATTTCGACATATTGAACACAACAACACAACACTATGCACACACTTTTCCAATTTATCAGTAGCGCGCTCTTACACTTGTTGATGACACAACAAAATGGCGCAGTGTCAAATCTTTATAGCACGAACTTCATTCGTGCGCCATCTGTTGTTTGAAATCCGCATTTCATACACACTTGGTATGTACATGGCGAATGAGGTCACACTGGGTGTTTTCCAATTAGAGCCCAGATTTTTTCTGAGTCATAAAAATGTTTCCCCATGCTGCATAACTTGCGTACGTTTGTTTGGATGTTAAGCGTATTTTATTCGTAAGAAAAAAAAACAGTTTAATAGACTGGTTTTTAAACCCAAAATACAAAGCGTATAAAACCAGCATAAAACCAAACGGCCAAGCTTCACTTCGAAAATAAATTAACAAAATTCGTTCGTTTACCATGGTAGATTGGGATTTACAAAATTTTTGGTTTATTTGCATATATGTAACTGTTGAGAATGCGTCTGATGGCGTTGACCGATCTGTGAATATATTGAATACACATGAAAACTCACTCTAGACAAGGTGATAAATAAAACCAGACATGTCGTTGTTATATTGTGAAAGTGGTTTATTCCACCTTCCGACAGGCGGTACAAAATACAAGTCAAATACATAATTTGTAAAAAACAATAAAAGTGAAAATAAGTTCAAAATAAGTTAAATTTAGAAAAAATACAAATTATAACAACAAAAATAAATCAATTGAATTTTTGACTTTGAGTTTTGAACAGCACACAATTATATTAATTGTGTGCTGAGTGTGACTGAGCTTGAGCATAGAGAGCGGTGCGCATGCAGCAGTCAGTGTTGCGTAGCACGCCACGCTAGAGAAAATTGAGTGCGTTAGATTTTATCAACCATTCACTGCAAGCCCTCAGCAGTTTGGTGAAGAGAGGTTACAGTGAATAGATGAGAGCACTTGCAATTAAAATTACTTGAGTGCTCTACATGTATGAGACAAGCTACGCAGGCAGCACTGCGTAGCACAATACAACTGAGGATGCACGAGTGAGCAGTGTATAGTCACTGTACTTTCCCAGCAGATTTTCTGGAGGAAAGTACAGTGAATATAAAACACCTGCATAATTATATTAATTATACCGGCAAAACACAGTGAGGAGAGCGTGGTGCAGCATGTGCTGCAGCGCACGCCACAGAGTGAGACAAGAATGGTCCAGTAGCACTATGCAACGAATTTTGGTAAAAGATCTGCATTTGCACGTGTACAAGGTTCAATTGGTGCAAGAAATCAAGCCAAGGGACCATGCGCAGCGCCGTGAATTTGCTGCTTGGGTATTGGAACATCATCAAATTAATGCGGATTGTTGACCACGATGCCGAATGGAAGTTCCTGGATTCTCGGCCACAGATTTCGTTACTGTGACTATATTTTCGAGTGACCGATAAGGACGACGATGAACAATGATCTTCTGATCCATCAGCGTAAATTTGGTTTCAAATTTTGCAATTAAACGCCTCACTGTCGATTCATTTGACGCATTATTGCGACCAAAAACTTGACGTAATTGGCGAACTGTTTTCGCAAAACTTTCACCATTTTTGTAATGTGTTTTTACAATAAATAAACGTTGTTGGTTTGAATACTTCTCCATATTCTTAAATCGCGTGGTCTGTACGTGACAAATGTAAAAAAAATCACCGTACAACTCGCATTAACAAAATGGCGGCAAATTAAAATCCGGCGCTCTTGCTGGGACACCCTTTATAAGACCTTATATAAACGTTTGCGGAACTCACATATATCAAACCGGACTGGATGTCTATACTTTGACGTTCTCCAAACATTTCAATATTGTCAAAAAGACGATCACACAAAAGAAATTTACATAAAGTGTATATTGCGTTCGCGTAGTCTGGCCGTTTGTGGCAAGGGATGTCGAAAACGGGAATAGCGACAAATTGCGTGAATGTAGTTTACCCTGTACGTGGATTTACCTTATTTCATTGACTTTCTGACGATATTTAAATGTTTAAAGAACCCCCAAAGACTCGATTTCGGGTCCGGTTTGACTAGGTTTGACGTATATGACTTCCACAAACGTTTATATCCTACAAAACAGATGCTGTTGACATTTTCAATAACCATATTGGTTTTCTGAATGGTGAAGAATATCAGAGCACAGAGATGTAGTACATGGAAGCACATGGCCCGTGTTAAGATTTGGCAAAGAAAAACTATTTCCGCCTGAAAACTGCGTGGCGATGTATCGTTTTGAGACGTACAAAAAATCGATCTCATGGCGCACCCCTTTTCTGTCGGCTCGCTCGCACTTATGCTTAACAGGATATCGCGCATTCAACTTCGCCCTGCCGGTGTAACGTTAGAACAATGCTAATTGAGTTGAGACTTAAACCAAGCGGACTCATAACTTTTCAGGTACTTAGATCGCGGCCGCCATTTTGAATTTAGAAAATCTGATATCAGATTCGGCTTCAGTGAACTCGAGAACCATAATACTGAGATTATAAGATAAGTCTATATCATTTTTTTCTGACACAAAATTTTCGCTACACTGCTAAGGGGTCAAAGGGTTTTTCATTTACGTACACTTTTCTCTTCACTCTACCATTATGTGTAGCCATATGGTTATTTGCTTTTATACACTAATCAGTAATTTATAGCCCATGGGCAGGTGACCGCTCTCACCCTTCATGTACACAATGAAAAAAAAAAATGACTACTGACAATAAATGTTGGTCAAATGGTTCATGTTCGAGCGGATTAAAGTGCTGTTTCGTTCACCGCGAACTAAGCAGTCCCAGTTCGATCCGCGGATCGTTCATTTTTTTTTCAAGAGCCAAAGGCATTTCTTTCCGATGTTGAGAATATATACAGTTTTAGAGAGCATATTTAAATGGTATAAAAATCCGAATAAACAAGGATGGAAAGTAAAACCTTCTATTGTCTTTACATCGAATATCATGTAATTATTAATAATCTAAAAAAATGCTTTTCTAGAAACACATTCAACATTAATTTAATTGTACGCATTCCATAATATGTTGATAAGAACTTATTACTATTTTTACATCATTTTAGCTCGAGAATCCTTTTCCCATAAGATTTAAATAAAATAACAATAGATGTAGTACGACATTTAATCGGGTATTAAACCGATAATATCCAATGTCCCAGTTTCAGTAATAAAAGAGAACACACTTTATACCGCTGGACAGTAGATTCATCGCACGTAGGAGCTGCGTAAGTAGCTAATTGTCAGCCTGCTTGGGTTGAACGCTAACCATATTTTTGCAGAGTATTAAAATGTTATTCTTTTTACTATTATTAGCCCATATACTATCAAAAGATGCATTTTCATTTACAGTTCCACTTGCTTTGTGGGATAGTTGCGTTAATACGAGCGAGAAATACCGTCATCGCAAGCATTCAAGGGCGCGTGAGTGTGAGCGAGAACGCAATATCACCTCAACTATTGGAAACGGGTTAGTGCGAAAGAGACACACCATCACCCCAAGTGCAGATCACTCGTAGCATAGTAAGATGGCGGAGCTAACCATGTGGCGGTGGATTTGTGCACGCCGATACAGACAGCGTTACCGATCACCACAAAAAAGTCTGGCGAATATTCCCATAAGGCCTGTGTTTCCATGTATATCTATGTTCTCTGGTAATATACGATTATTCTCATTTTTTATACATATTCAACCGAAATTCTACCGGACGTCGAAGCTTATGGGTAGACTCCGGAATAACCTTTTTTTACCGTCCAAAGTCGATGTAAACATCGACTCCAGCATCCTCTTAAACTGAATAGAAAAATAGATATACAGCCGAATTCATAGATCTTTGAGTCTTCCTTGAAGAATGAGGATTCCTTGATCCTTATTTCTCGTTTCAAAAACCTTCCTTCACCAAACGCGGCTTCTTTATTTCAAGGGAGCTCTCGAGCTTCCTTGAGGAGGCCTTGATACGTTATTTGATACAACTAGAGCCACGGTAGGGATGGGCGATTCTGAATCTATTCTTTGAAGATCGATCTTTTTTGGTCAAAAGATCGATCTTTTGAATCGATTCTTTCCCTTTCGATTTTTTCGTGAATCGATTCTTTTTCCTCAGAATCGTAACGATTCTTTTATTTACTGTACTTTTCGATCCCTTTTTTTATCTTGACCATTTAACGGGACTTTACAACTAAGATCTCGATCTAATAAAACTCCTAGTTATTAAGCGTTATTACATTTAAAGCTCATAAAAACGTTATTAAAACTAACCAGTTATTAATAACGTAAGGGTTACAGTTTCGTGTGTCAGCGACGCGCGCCTGCGCTTGTTGCGCGTATAACGACAAGCTGGAAGACGTATCCGGAAGACGGAATCCGGCATCCGCTATACCGCCGTTATTGCGCCATTCGAATTCGAATTTCGAAGTGCCACGAGATATATTACGACAAAGGAGAAACGAGAAAGCGAGAAAGGAAAGTTAAGACGCCAACAAAGTGCGAAGAATATAGTATTGCCTAAACAAATAGGCAAATGTGAGCGATAATGCGAAGAGTGGAGATTAATGACACGTGAGAACGATAGTACAAAAAATCAAGTAGAAACAGTTAAAACGTACATTTGCTCGAGACACGGTAACCGGCAACACGTGCACGTGATATTTTGGTGGTCTCAAAAAAAAGTGCTGGATCTGGATTGGAAAGCCATTGGAACTATTGAAAGTGAAAGTTTGAAGAGACAATAACTAGGTTCGTATTGAAATATAATTATAAATATGCATGACTATAACCCTGAATATTATGTGCATTGGTATGGTTTTTTGATATTTTAACCTTATTCTTTTTATGGATCCTTCACTTATTGTTAGTGAAGTTCACTTCTTCTTGCAAGCAGAAAGTTTTTCACGTTTGATGTGTGTTGTTGCTAATACTAAAAGCTGCTCTGATATCGAATGTAATGGTAATGGCTATGGTGGTTCGTGATGGTTGAGCGTTAAACGAACAAAAAAGCATAAGTACGTAGGTATATTAGATATAACATATTAATCGTAATAATTCTTTTTGTTTATTGGAACTTTGAGTATAACCTCACCTAACCTAATAAATAGTGCGTTCAAAGTTTATGCTCGGGCAAGAACGAAAATATATTATTAAGTTACTTATTTTTCTAGTGGGACCCAAAATAAAAGCGCCCAGTACTGTTTGGCACTTTTTTGTGAAAAATCCGACTGGTGCATTATGCAAAATTTGCCATAGACAAGTGGCAACAGGCGGATCTGGTGGCAATACTACCAATTTAAAAAATCATCTAAAAAGAAATCATTGTGACAATATCAATGTCAGAAAAGAATTAGATTTATATGTACCTACTAAGATGCAGCAAAGGAATGACAATGAATCGGTAAGCCAATGTCTTAAATTATTTTTATATGTATACTCATAATTCGCATACTTGATATTTTGTTCTATTTACTTTATTTTTTTTTAGAATTGCAGCAGTGAGATTCAAGTTATGGACTTGGACCCAGCTCTAACAGAACCATCGACATCATCAATGTCATCAGCACCATGGACAATATCAGTGGCATCACCGGTATCGATATCGAATGACTCTTGTGACGACAGATCCATTACTCCTTTACCAACTCATGTGCTAACGGAATCTGAAGCGTCTGAAGGTGAATCCTTCGTTTCGAATTTCTCGAGTTCGAGTAGAACATCTAGGCCATCCACTCTACAGCCAAGAATCGATCATTCATTCAAAGAAATGAATACCTTCAAAGGTACAGTAAACTAAAATATTTTTTTTACTTTAATGTGAATGAAGAGCTAAATTTTTTGAAAAGTTGAAAAAATAAAAAGCATCCCGGTAAGAAAGCTTAAATTGCAAGAGATTAAAAGTATGAAATGCAAAAAGAAATAGATTGAAATTTTTACTTTTTGTATCCATTTTTATTCCCGGGAATTGAAATTGATACAAAATTTCAATGATCGAATTCCGTTTCTTTCCAAAGGCACTTTTGATCCCATTCAATTGGAGCTTTCATACCGAAATGCTATTGGAAATTATAATATTCTTATTTGCAGAAACGATATATGATTTAGAAAGCATAAGGCATTTTGTTGAATATAAGTTCAGAGTGGTAAAAAAATATACTGTTTTTTGCTATAAAGTAATAAAATATCCTCATAAAAGTTTGTCGCGGTGCCGCCATTTTAGGAATAAAACAAAAAGTATTTTCTAAAGTACTCTACAAGATGCTTTTTCATAAAGCTATTATTGTAATCGGATGTTTGCATTTATTGTTCACTGTAAATTCGCATCTAGTGTACCGAAAACTGAGTGATCGAATTTGAAACAATTAGCTAGTCAATGTCTCACAAATAATCTAGATTTAAATTCTAGGTAAACCTTGAACTATTCACCTTGAGTTTAAACCTTGATTATTTGTGAGACATTGACTAGCTAATTGTTTAAAATTCGATCACTCAGTTTTCGGTACACTAGATACGAATTCACAGTGAACAATAAATGCAAACATCCGATTACAATAATAACCTTATGAAAAAGCGTCTTATAGAGTACTTCAGAAAATACTTTTTTTAATTGCTAAAACGGTGGCATATCGACAAACTATTATAAGAACATTTTATTAATTTATAACAAAAAAATGTGTATTTTTTTACCACTTTGTGCTTATATTAAAGAAAATACGAAATACGAATTAAGGAGAAGAATACGAATTTAATTAAAGAGAAGAGGTAAGATTTCGATAAATTTGAGATTCTTATGCCTTCTAAACCATATATTGTTTCTGAAAATACGAATATTATCATTTCCAATAGCATTTCGATAAAAAAGCTCAATTGAATAGGATCAAAAGTGCCTTTGGAAGGCAACGGAATTCAATCATTGAAAGTTTGTGTCAGCTTCAATTCCCGGGAATAAAAATTAATACAAAAAGTCAATTATTTAAATCTATTTCTTTTTGCATTTGCTACTTTTAATCCCATGCAATTTAACCTTTCTTATCAGGATGCTTTTTATTTTTTCAACTTTTCAAACAGTTTGCCCTTAAAAAATTAAATATGGCCGCTTGAATTGTCAACAGCATCTGTTTAGTACGATATAAACGTTTCTGAAACTCACATACATCAAACTGTACCCGATGTCGATTCTTCAAGGTTCTCCGAACATTTCAAAATCGTCAAAAAGTCCATCACACAAAAGAAATTAACGTAGAGTGTATACTGCGTTCATGCTAGTCTGGCTGCTTACGACAACGAGTAAACTGAATAGAAAAATAGATATACAGCCGAATTCATAGATCTTTGAGTCTTCCTTGAAGAATAAGGATTCCTTGATCCTTATTTCTCGTTTCAAAAACCTTCCTTCACCAAACGCGGCTTCTTTATTTCAAGGGAGCTCTCGAGCTTCCTTGAGGAGGCCTTGATACGTTATTTGATACAACTAGAGCCACGGTAGGGATGGGCGATTCTGAATCTATTCTTTGAAGATCGATCTTTTTTGGTCAAAAGATCGATCTTTTGAATCGATTCTTTCCCTTTCGATTTTTTCGTGAATCGATTCTTTTTCCTCAGAATCGTAACGATTCTTTTATTTACTGTACTTTTCGATCCCTTTTTTTATCTTGACCATTTAACGGGACTTTACAACTAAGATCTCGATCTAATAAAACTCCTAGTTATTAAGCGTTATTACATTTAAAGCTCATAAAAACGTTATTAAAACTAACCAGTTATTAATAACGTAAGGGTTACAGTTTCGTGTGTCAGCGACGCGCGCCTGCGCTTGTTGCGCGTATAACGACAAGCTGGAAGACGTATCCGGAAGACGGAATCCGGCATCCGCTATACCGCCGTTATTGCGCCATTCGAATTCGAATTTCGAAGTGCCACGAGATATATTACGACAAAGGAGAAACGAGAAAGCGAGAAAGGAAAGTTAAGACGCCAACAAAGTGCGAAGAATATAGTATTGCCTAAACAAATAGGCAAATGTGAGCGATAATGCGAAGAGTGGAGATTAATGACACGTGAGAACGATAGTACAAAAAATCAAGTAGAAACAGTTAAAACGTACATTTGCCCGAGACACGGTAACCGGCAACACGTGCACGTGATATTTTGGTGGTATCAAAAAAAAGTGCTGGATCTGGATTGGAAAGCCATTGGAACTATTGAAAGTGAAAGTTTGAAGAGACAATAACTAGGTTCGTATTGAAATATAATTATAAATATGCATGACTATAACCCTGAATATTATGTGCATTGGTATGGTTTTTTGATATTTTAACCTTATTCTTTTTATGGATCCTTCACTTATTGTTAGTGAAGTTCACTTCTTCTTGCAAGCAGAAAGTTTTTCACGTTTGATGTGTGTTGTTGCTAATACTAAAAGCTGCTCTGATATCGAATGTAATGGTAATGGCTATGGTGGTTCGTGATGGTTGAGCGTTAAACGAACAAAAAAGCATAAGTACGTAGGTATATTAGATATAACATATTAATCGTAATAATTCTTTTTGTTTATTGGAACTTTGAGTATAACCTCACCTAACCTAATAAATAGTGCGTTCAAAGTTTATGCTCGGGCAAGAACGAAAATATATTATTAAGTTACTTATTTTTCTAGTGGGACCCAAAATAAAAGCGCCCAGTACTGTTTGGCACTTTTTTGTGAAAAATCCGACTGGTGCATTATGCAAAATTTGCCATAGACAAGTGGCAACAGGCGGATCTGGTGGCAATACTACCAATTTAAAAAATCATCTAAAAAGAAATCATTGTGACAATATCAATGTCAGAAAAGAATTAGATTTATATGTACCTACTAAGATGCAGCAAAGGAATGACAATGAATCGGTAAGCCAATGTCTTAAATTATTTTTATATGTATACTCATAATTCGCATACTTGATATTTTGTTCTATTTACTTTATTTTTTTTTAGAATTGCAGCAGTGAGATTCAAGTTATGGACTTGGACCCAGCTCTAACAGAACCATCGACATCATCAATGTCATCAGCACCATGGACAATATCAGTGGCATCACCGGTATCGATATCGAATGACTCTTGTGACGACAGATCCATTACTCCTTTACCAACTCATGTGCTAACGGAATCTGAAGCGTCTGAAGGTGAATCCTTCGTTTCGAATTTCTCGAGTTCGAGTAGAACATCTAGGCCATCCACTCTACAGCCAAGAATCGATCATTCATTCAAAGAAATGAATACCTTCAAAGGTACAGTAAACTAAAATATTTTTTTTACTTTAATGTGAATGAAGAGCTAAATTTTTTGAAAAGTTGAAAAAATAAAAAGCATCCCGATAAGAAAGCTTAAATTGCATGAGATTAAAAGTATGAAATGCAAAAAGAAATAGATTGAAATTTTTACTTTTTGTATCCATTTTTATTCCCGGGAATTGAAATTGATACAAAATTTCAATGATCGAATTCCGTTTCTTTCCAAAGGCACTTTTGATCCCATTCAATTGGAGCTTTCATACCGAAATGCTATTGGAAATTATAATATTCTTATTTGCAGAAACGATATATGATTTAGAAAGCATAAGGCATTTTGTTGAATATAAGTTCAGAGTGGTAAAAAAATATACTGTTTTTTGCTATAAAGTAATAAAATATCCTCATAAAAGTTTGTCGCGGTGCCGCCATTTTAGGAATAAAACAAAAAGTATTTTCTAAAGTACTCTACAAGATGCTTTTTCATAAAGCTATTATTGTAATCGGATGTTTGCATTTATTGTTCACTGTAAATTCGCATCTAGTGTACCGAAAACTGAGTGATCGAATTTGAAACAATTAGCTAGTCAATGTCTCACAAATAATCTAGATTTAAATTCTAGGTAAACCTTGAACTATTCACCTTGAGTTTAAATCTTGATTATTTGTGAGACATTGACTAGCTAATTGTTTAAAATTCGATCACTCAGTTTTCGGTACACTAGATACGAATTCACAGTGAACAATAAATGCAAACATCCGATTACAATAATAACCTTATGAAAAAGCGTCTTATAGAGTACTTCAGAAAATACTTTTTTTAATTGCTAAAACGGTGGCATATCGACAAACTATTATAAGAACATTTTATTAATTTATAACAAAAAAATGTGTATTTTTTTACCACTTTGTGCTTATATTAAAGAAAATACGAAATACGAATTAAGGAGAAGAATACGAATTTAATTAAAGAGAAGAGGTAAGATTTCGATAAATTTGAGATTCTTATGCCTTCTAAACCATATATTGTTTCTGAAAATACGAATATTATCATTTCCAATAGCATTTCGATAAAAAAGCTCAATTGAATAGGATCAAAAGTGCCTTTGGAAGGCAACGGAATTCAATCATTGAAAGTTTGTGTCAGCTTCAATTCCCGGGAATAAAAATTAATACAAAAAGTCAATTATTTAAATGTATTTCTTTTTGCATTTGCTACTTTTAATCCCATGCAATTTAACCTTTCTTATCAGGATGCTTTTTATTTTTTCAACTTTTCAAACAGTTTGCCCTTAAAAAATTAAATATGGCCGCTTGAATTGTCAACAGCATCTGTTTAGTACGATATAAACGTTTCTGAAACTCACATACATCAAACTGTACCCGATGTCGATTCTTCAAGGTTCTCCGAACATTTCAAAATCGTCAAAAAGTCCATCACACAAAAGAAATTAACGTAGAGTGTATACTGCGTTCATGCTAGTCTGGCTGCTTACGACAACGAGTATAGACACAGACTATGTGAACGCGGCATACACTCTACGTTAATTTATTTTGTGTGATCGAGTTTATGACGATATTGAAATTTTCAGAAAACCTTAAAGAATTGCAGTCTGTTCGGGTTTGACGGATGTGAGTTCCCGAAACGTTTATATCGTATAAAACAGATACTGTTGACAATTCGAGCGGCCATATTGAATTTCTAAAGGATCAGTAATATACGATTATTTTTTTTGTACGTTTTCAACTGAAATTCGTTCAGATCGCGAAGCGTTTACGTCCATACTACAGTCCTGTACAATTTGAAGCATATCCGCAGTGTATTGATGATGCTGGGTGTACATAACGAAATGACTATTTATACCGACCAAAATCGGTAAAAAAATCGACTCGATGTACCTTTTAACGAGTCGCCACCGTATATTTCCGTTCTCAAATTCATCATCGTCGGGATTCATTTAAAAAATGATAGTCCATTATACTCCGTAAACGAATATACAAGTAGGTTACACACGCGGTAGAGTCTTGACGCCAAGTGATTAACAATAAAAGTAGAAAGTCACGATTCAACGCGTCTATACAAAAGAATAGGCTTTTTTCGGTTATTCTACACTCCGCGTATGAACGGCACAGACGTGCACCTACGCACCTTCATTCAACGCACAGTTTTTCAGGTTAATCAGGTAAAGAAGCTTCCCTTTAGAGGGTGGGGGGTGATCGGTTAGTTTAACAGTCCGTTACCGTGGCTTAGGGATGCGCGATTCTTTGGAAAAGATCGATTCTCGGATCGATCTAGAATCGGATTGACGAGAATCGATTCTTTGAAAGATCGGCTTCCAAAGAATCGATCTTCGAAGAATCGATCTTAAAATTGAATTAAATTAAATTAAATTGCAGGAAGTAATGTAAAAATTATATTATAGATTAGATTGAGAATAATTATTATAAACTATAATAACTAAAGTCTTTAAATAAATACAAAAATGTGAAAATGCAAAAATTGACTAACGGTAAGCTGTCATGTGAAATATAGGAACAAAATACATAATATAATGTATTTATTTTATAATAAATTAAAAAATTGATAAAGACATTACATGTTCAAGTGAGAATCGGTTTTTATTTTTGGTTTATTTCGTATTTACATTTGCGTTACAGATGGATAATCCGTACTAAGATGTAGCTGTCATTCTTAAATCAGTCTTAAAATTAAATAAAATTTAATTACAGTAAATAATGTAAAAATGACATTATAAATTAGATATTAGATTGAGAATAATTATTATATATTATAATAGTTAAAGTTTTTGGGTAAAAATTTTTCGTCTTTGATATAACATTGCTTGGGATTAAAGAAAAGAATAAATTCGTACGAAAATTATTACGATATGATCAATTGTTCATTTCCGGAAATTTTATCTTCTCTTTGGTATGTTATAAAGGCCGTTTAATATAGAGTCGGCAACTGCACTCCATCTCAATATTTACGTTGCAGATTATTCTAGTTGCCATTCTATCAGTGGTAACGAATTTAGAAACAATAGCTGCTGCAGATGTTCGGATGAGAGTCGGCTTCTGTTATCAGTGAGTATATTACCAGCTCTTGAAAAGAGTCGTTCTGAAGGTACCGAGGTGGCTACCACTGGCAAGTATTTTCTTGCAATGGAACTTAGCATCGGATAGAGCGTCACGCACTGCTTGGTCCAAAAATGCATCGGATTGTCCTTTAAGTTTGTCACCGGTTGATTTAAATAGCACTTGAGTTCAGTTGGCATTTCGTTTTCATCTCGTGCATCTTCTACTGCAACCTGAACTTGAGAAACGAGGTTCACGTGATATGACCACAAATCATTGTCATCGTCTTCAACATTTTCGTTGTTCTCTTAAATTATCGTCGCATTGGCTGTGTCTGCGTTTGATTGGGCAATTTTTCTGATTTGCCTACTTATATGGTTCACTGCATTCGCACAGGCTACACGATCGTTGAAATGCAAACGCTTAAATCTGGGATCCAGAATAGTTGAAATCGCGTTGATATGTGAAGATTTTATTTGTCCAAATCTCTTTATTATTTGAGAAATCAGACGTTCTATTAGAACTTTTGCAGTTTCTGTCGTTACTTTCGTGCGCAGTGATTCAACCTTTCTCCTCATGCAATTCACCATTGGGATCAATTTGCTACTCGTCACATATTGTTCTCCACACAATTCTTTCGTCACGACTTCGATTGGTCGCAAAACGCTAACCATTTCTTTTGCTAACTGCAATTCAATCGCAGTTAGCATCAGAGGGGAGTTTGGATATTTCAGTAAAATTGTGGATACTTCGTGTGCAAGCAAAGTAAAGCGAACTAACATGTAATATGTTGAGTTCCATCGAGTGTCGACAGACTGAATAAGTTTAAGGTGTGTGACCTTCCGTAGGGCATCAGCAGCGAGATTGGATTGCTTGAAAAACGTTACAATCTGTTTGACCTTAGTGCACACGGTCTGTGCTTCTACATAATCTAATGTATTTGAAGAGACCAGATTAATGGTATGTGCAAAACATGGACGATGTCGGTTACTCCCAAATGAATCGTTGACCGCCTTAACGATGTTTGCCCCATTGTCCGTCACAATCATAATTACTTTTTCATCAGCAATTCGCCATTGATTCATGATGGTTTTTATCCACTGGCCCAAGTATTCGCCCGTATGTGACTGCGATAACTCGGTTACGCCTAGGGTCGTGGAGACTAATTCGCCTTCGCATTCGAAATGTACTGTCATTCCTAAATAGCTTATAGCGTTATGTACGTCGGTCCAACAGTCAGCCGTAAGTGAGAAATAATCCACCTTAGACAATTTCGTTTTTGTATCATAGAAGCAGACAATAAATTGTATTTTTCTTCCATATAAGTCGTGATGGATTTTCTTGAAGGTATTGTATACAGTGGAACCGTGTTTTTCATAAGGTATTTAAAGCCTTCTTTCTCGACAGTATTAAAGGGCATGTTGTCTTTGGCGATCATAAATAGGATCGCATTTGTTATTCTTCCAGATTTTGCGCCTCCGTCTGAAAAGACCACATACTTTTAATAAAATGGATAACATAAGTAAGGGTGCTTATTCAAGAAGCTTTTATATCAATTAAATATTTTGGGGATGCTGGAGTCGATTTTTTTACCGATTTTGGTCGGTATAAATAGTCATTTCGTTATGTACACCCAGCATCATCAATACACTGCGGATATGCTTCAAATTGTACAGGACTGTAGTATGGACGTAAACGCTTCGCGATCTGAACGAATTTCAGTTGAAAACGTACAAAAAAAATAATCGTATATTACTGATCCTTTAGAAATTCAATATGGCCGCTCGAATTGTCAACAGTATCTGTTTTATACGATATAAACGTTTCGGGAACTCACATCCGTCAAACCCGAACAGACTGCAATTCTTTAAGGTTTTCTGAAAATTTCAATATCGTCATAAACTCGATCACACAAAATAAATTAACGTAGAGTGTATGCCGCGTTCACATAGTCTGTGTCTATACTCGTTGTCGTAAGCAGCCAGACTAGCATGAACGCAGTATACACTCTACGTTAATTTATTTTGTGTGATCGAGTTTATGACGATATTGAAATTTTCAGAAAACCTTAAAGAATTGCAGTCTGTTCGGGTTTGACGGATGTGAGTTCCCGAAACGTTTATATCGTATAAAACAGATACTGTTGACAATTCGAGCGGCCATATTGAATTTCTAAAGGATCAGTAATATACGATTATTTTTTTTGTACGTTTTCAACTGAAATTCGTTCAGATCGCGAAGCGTTTACGTCCATACTACAGTCCTGTACAATTTGAAGCATATCCGCAGTGTATTGATGATGCTGGGTGTACATAACGAAATGACTATTTATACCGACCAAAATCGGTAAAAAAATCGACTCCAGCATCCCCAAAATATTTAATTGATATAAAAGCTTCTTGAATAAGCACCCTTACTTATGTTATCCATTTTATTAAAAGTATGTGGTCTTTTCAGACGGAGGCGCAAAATCTGGAAGAATAACAAATGCGATCCTATTTATGATCGCCAAAGACAACATGCCCTTTAATACTGTCGAGAAAGAAGGCTTTAAATACCTTATGAAAAACACGGTTCCACTGTATACAATACCTTCAAGAAAATCCATCACGACTTATATGGAAGAAAAATACAATTTATTGTCTGCTTCTATCAGGGGTACAAATTGAAAATGCGGGTTTGATAACAGATGGCGTTACTAACGCTATACGCATCAGGCAGTACTGTGACTATGTTCATGTCAAAGCTACGTCTTATAGCTTTAATTTTCAGTATGTGTCAATTTGTCGCAGTGTCAAATTCATAGTTTTTTTGAGCTCTTAATATGTCGAGTTTCGTGCCAACAAAACAGCATTTGCGGGAAGTTTTAATTTACTTCTTTAATTTGAAGAAAAGTGCTGCTGAAGCACATCGATTGGTCTCCGAGGCTTATCCGAGTCATGTTCCATCGGTTTCAACGTGCGAGAGATGGTTTGTGCGGTTTAGAAGTGGTGATTTTGACGTTGAGGACAAAGAGCGGCCGGGCCAAGTGAAAAAGTTTGAGAATGCTGAATTGGAGGCAATACTCAATGAAGACTCGTGTCAAACTCAACAAGAGCTCGCAGATTCATTGGGAGTGACACAACAAGCCATTTCCCATCGTATAAAAGCCCTCGGAATGATCCAAAAGCAAGGACATTGGGTGCCGTATGAGCTGAAGCCGAGAGACGTCGAGCGCCGTTTTTTTGCATGCGAACTGCTGCTCGAACGGCAAAAACGGAAGGGTTTTTTGCATCGCATTGTCACTGGTGATGAAAAGTGGATCCATTACGATAACCCGAAGCGCAAAAAATCATATGGTTACCCCGGCCATGCATCATCATCGACGGCCAAACCAAATATTCACGGCGCCAAGCTCATGCTCTGTATTTGGTGGGACCAGCTGGGTGTGGTGTATTATGAGCTATTGAAATCGAACGAAACCATCACAGGAGCACTATACCGAACTCAATTGATGCGTTTGAGCCGCGCACTCAAAGAAAAACGGCCACAATACGAGCAAAGACACGACAAAGTAATTTTGCAACATGACAACGCTCGGCCACATGTTGCAGCGCCGGTCAAAACATACCTACAAACGCTGAAATGGGAAGTCTTACCCCACCCGCCGTATAGCCCAGACATTGCTCCTTCCGATTACCACCTTTTCCGATCGATGACACATGGCCTAGCTGACCAGCGCTTCCATTCTTACGAAGAAGCCCAAAAATGGGTCGATGACTGGATAGCAGCCAAGCCGGCCGAATTTTTTCGCGACGGTATCCGTAAATTGCCAGAAAGATGGGAAAAAGTTGTGGCTAGCGATGGACAATACTTTGAATAATTCATTTGTTACCATTTTTTCAGAATAAACGTTCAAAAATAGAAAAAAATCCCGCATTTTCAATTTGTACTCCTGATACAAAAACGAAATTGTCTAAGGTGGATTATTTCTCACTTACGGCTGACTGTTGGACCGACGTACATAACGCTATAAGCTATTTAGGAATGACAGTACATTTCGAATGCGAAGGCGAATTAGTCTCCACGACCCTAGGCGTAACCGAGTTATCGCAGTCACATACGGGCGAATACTTGGGCCAGTGGATAAAAACCATCATGAATCAATGGCGAATTGCTGATGAAAAAGTAATTATGATTGTGACGGACAATGGGGCAAACATCGTTAAGGCGGTCAACGATTCATTTGGGAGTAACCGACATCGTCCATGTTTTGCACATACCATTAATCTGGTCTCTTCAAATACATTAGATTATGTAGAAGCACAGACCGTGTGCACTAAGGTCAAACAGATTGTAACGTTTTTCAAGCAATCCAATCTCGCTGCTGATGCCCTACGGAAGGTCACACACCTTAAACTTATTCAGTCTGTCGACACTCGATGGAACTCAACATATTACATGTTAGTTCGCTTTACTTTGCTTGCACACGAAGTATCCACAATTTTACTGAAATATCCAAACTCCCCTCTGATGCTAACTGCGATTGAATTGCAGTTAGCAAAAGAAATGGTTAGCGTTTTGCGACCAATCGAAGTCGTGACGAAAGAATTGTGTGGAGAACAATATGTGACGAGTAGCAAATTGATCCCAATGGTGAATTGCATGAGGAGAAAGGTTGAATCACTGCGCACGAAAGTAACGACAGAAACTGCAAAAGTTCTAATAGAACGTCTGATTTCTCAAATAATAAAGAGATTTGGACAAATAAAATCTTCACATATCAACGCGATTTCAACTATTCTGGATCCCAGATTTAAGCGTTTGCATTTCAACGATCGTGTAGCCTGTGCGAATGCAGTGAACCATATAAGTAGGCAAATCAGAAAAATTGCCCAATCAAACGCAGACACAGCCAATGCGACGATAATTTAAGAGAACAACGAAAATGTTGAAGACGATGACAATGATTTGTGGTCATATCACGTGAACCTCGTTTCTCAAGTTCAGGTTGCAGTAGAAGATGCACGAGATGAAAACGAAATGCCAACTGAACTCAAGTGCTATTTAAATCAACCGGTGACAAACTTAAAGGACAATCCGATGCATTTTTGGACCAAGCAGTGCGTGACGCTCTATCCGATGCTAAGTTCCATTGCAAGAAAATACTTGCCAGTGGTAGCCACCTCGGTACCTTCAGAACGACTCTTTTCAAGAGCTGGTAATATACTCACTGATAACAGAAGCCGACTCTCATCCGAACATCTGCAGCAGCTATTGTTTCTAAATTCGTTACCACTGATAGAATGGCAACTAGAATAATCTGCAACGTAAATATTGAGATGGAGTGCAGTTGCCGACTCTATATTAAACGGCCTTTATAACATACCAAAGAGAAGATAAAATTTCCGGAAATGAACAATTGATCATATCGTAATAATTTTCGTACGAATTTATTCTTTTCTTTAATCCCAAGCAATGTTATATCAAAGACGAAAAATTTTTACCCAAAAACTTTAACTATTATAATATATAATAATTATTCTCAATCTAATATCTAATTTATAATGTCATTTTTACATTATTTACTGTAATTAAATTTTATTTAATTTTAAGACTGATTTAAGAATGACAGCTACATCTTAGTACGGATTATCCATCTGTAACGCAAATGTAAATACGAAATAAACCAAAAATAAAAACCGATTCTCACTTGAACATGTAATGTCTTTATCAATTTTTTAATTTATTATAAAATAAATACATTATATTATGTATTTTGTTCCTATATTTCACATGACAGCTTACCGTTAGTCAATTTTTGCATTTTCACATTTTTGTATTTATTTAAAGACTTTAGTTATTATAGTTTATAATAATTATTCTCAATCTAATCTATAATATAATTTTTACATTACTTCCTGCAATTTAATTTAATTTAATTCAATTTTAAGATCGATTCTTCGAAGATCGATTCTTTGGAAGCCGATCTTTCAAAGAATCGATTCTCGTCAATCCGATTCTAGATCGATCCGAGAATCGATCTTTTCCAAAGAATCGCGCATCCCTAAGCCACGGTAACGGACTGTTAAACTAACCGATCACCCCCCACCCTCTAAAGGGAAGCTTCTTTACCTGATTAACCTGAAAAACTGTGCGTTGAATGAAGGTGCGTAGGTGCACGTCTGTGCCGTTCATACGCGGAGTGTAGAATAACCGAAAAAAGCCTATTCTTTTGTATAGACGCGTTGAATCGTGACTTTCTACTTTTATTGTTAATCACTTGGCGTCAAGACTCTACCGCGTGTGTAACCTACTTGTATATTCGTTTACGGAGTATAATGGACTATCATTTTTTAAATGAATCCCGACGATGATGAATTTGAGAACGGAAATATACGGTGGCGACTCGTTAAAAGGTACATCTGCGATATGGAAAACCCTATAGAAGTTTTCGAAGATATTCCCTTTCGAAAAAGGTACAGATTTCATAAGGGAGCTGTAGTCGATATCTTATTACCTATGGTATATGCCCGATTAAGAAAATTGCAAAATCGAAGTTTGCCCATTTCTCCATTGATGCAGCTGTTGATAACACTACGATTCTACGCAACAAGCAGTTTTCAAGTTTGTAGATTTTTAACACAATGCATAATAAACGTATGTGATAAATATTAATTATACTTGTGCACTTTGCTCGTGCATATGGTTAGTGGATATTTGCGAGGATACAGCCAAGTATCAGTATCACGAATTGTTACTAGTTTCGAAAATTTTAGCGTCCTACTCGAGAGTCTATATAAATTTTTCCACTGAACAAGTACATTCAAATTATAAAAACCAATTTCATGCGGTGGGTAACTTTCCATCTCTAACAGGGTATATTCATTGCACCCATATACGGATTGCGAACCCTGGAGGCGATAATGGAGAGGTGTTTCGGAATCGAAAAGGCTAGTTCTCTTTGAATGTGCAGGTATATATTGAACGAGGTTACCCAACATGACAAATGTAACATATTCATTAATTTATGATGGGTTAATATTTTACTATGTTTATAGATTGTGTCGGGTCCTCAACGAGAAATTCTAGACACAGTTGGCAGGCATCCTGGTTCAACTCACGACGCTGTAATATTTGACCGAAGTGGCCTGCGCTGTCGTTTCGAGTTAGGTCAACTAAATGGGCGCCTGTTGGAAGTTTTAAAGATTATTGAAATCAATAACTCTACAATAAATGAAATGATCAGCAAGTTAATTTTTATTTACCTCTGTTTCATGTTATTCCAGCACTTCTTTAGCCGTTTGCTAAAGCGAGACATACAGCCTTAGCTTATATATTTTTTACTTACGCGATCCCAGTTCTCAGCTTTTTGAATCAGATCTGTTGCCCCAGTTTTTTTAATTTTCAATAGCGCTTTCTTCAGAAACGAGTTCAGCCAAGAATACTTTTTCTCGTTCTGTGTTCCGAGTCATTTTTCCAGTATCTATTGCTTTGAAAACTAACCTCACAAAGTGATCACAAGTTCAAAGTTTCAAAAGAAATTAATTCTTCGCTTTGAAAACTAACCTCACAAAGTGATCATATTTTCAAAAGAAATTAATTCTAATCGCCGCTGAGAGTTGTGTGCAGTTGATCTGAGACCACAAATATAGAGATTTACGATGCTGCTATCAAAGGTCACTAAAAGTTCCTAACATATGTCTTCCTTCATACATCATCGCTTCCGTCCAAACAAAAGACATATGTTAGGAACTTTTAGTGACCTCCGATAGCAGCATCGTAAATCCCTAAATTTATGTGGTCTCGGACTAACTTCACACAACTCTCTCGGCGGCGGTTAGAATTGATTTCTTTTGAAACTTTGAACTGGTGATCACTTTGTGAGGTTAGTTTTAAAAGCGGTAGATACTGAAAAAAGGTTCATTACACAGAACGAGATTTCTTGCATTTATATTTATCCTTGTAATGTATCAACATTGAGCCTCTCTTACATTTTCAGAAATAGTCGCACAGTTTTTCAGGTTAACCAGGTGAAGAAGCTTCCTTTTAGAGGGTGGGGTGTCATCGGTTAGTTTAACAGTTTGTTACCGTGGCACTAGTTGTATCAAATAGCGCATCAAGGCCTCAAGGAAGCTTGAGAGCTCCCTTGAGATAAGGAAGTCTTGTTTGGTGAAGGAAGGTTTATGAAACGAGAAATAAGAAACAAGGAACCCTCATTTCTTATGGAAAGTCCATGAATACGACTACATGAAATAAGGCAGCCTTGAAAATTCAAGGAACCCTCGATAGAGGCTTTCTTAGCCCTTGAGATTTCGACGGACTACGAATACGGCCGATAGATACATATATGATTTGGGCTGGCTCCGGTCGCTACTCTACAGTAGCCTGTAGCATAGAGACTAGGGGGAAGGAGTGCTATCTTCGTATTCTGGCGTGTACATAAAAGTGTCCCGCGGCGCTGCAGATGCCAAGAACCGCATGTGCTATATATATACGTATGTTTTGCACATTGTTATCATCTGTCAAATAAGCTGACGATTCTTATTTCCTTAACCGTAATCCTCAATTCACTTCAGCAATCAATCAATCAGCTAAATCTGAAAAAAATACCATAACAATTTATATACGACAAAGTAATCTTCGTGTACAAGTAGTCAGATAACCGACATGATAGCGTGTCGGTTTTGTATGCGCGGGGTGCCAAATTCAAAGCTCGGTTCGTGAATTTTTTTTTAATAAAAATTATTTATTTTTAACTGCAATTATTTTATGTCTTTTATCTGTAAATTAGTTTGATTATTGATTACACCTATGTTATAATAATCATAAGGACCCAAACAAAAATAATAATAATTGTTACACCAATTAACGTTGATGTATCTATTGATGGTTGACGGTTTTGTTTAAACTATTTAAAAATTCATTCTAAAAATTATGTGCAAATCCTTAATGCATTTTGCATAGGCAAACAAAATTTTAAGAAATTTGTAAAAATGTTCATATCGCAATTATTACGTTAAAGCAATTACTTTTTTATTTAATATTAATAATTAATATTATTAAATATTGTGCGTCTGAAATAAGAATTTCGCCAATCTACACTTTTAATTGTAAAAATATATTTTGTCATGCAATAATTAATTGGTTTGCTAACATTTTTTAAACAAAAAAAAATTCATCGTGCGAAAAAATTATTCATGGTGCACCACTTTAAAATCATCAGGAGAAAATAAAAGACCGATAATCAAAGTATGTATTTTTTTTGTTAAATAATAAATTATTATTTTTCATTTTATACTATTTTTTTAGCGCATGGCTTCCGAGAAATCTGTACCTGTAAATTATTACACAGTCTTCAAACATATTTAGGATGTAATTCCAAGGGATTGTATTATTGTTTCGGAAGGTTCGAACACAATGGATATAGGAAGAACAGACGTATTGAATGAAAATCCGCGTTCAGACTGGACACTGGTACTTTTGGTATGACGAGTGCACGTCTGGGATTTGCTCTCGCCGCTGCACTTAATTACAAAGATAGAGAGAGTGACAAAAGAGTAATTTAAGGGTTGAGGGTGATCGCACTTCCCGTGTTCTGAAATGGGGATTGAAAAAATTAAGATTAGATTTGTAATTGAAAAGTAAATTATTAGATACTCCCTTCGTCTCTCTCAAAGTCGCCGTCGCAAACAAGTAATGATGCACTGCCTGTATTACTATATTTTCGGTCCTTAACTACAATGCGACGCATATAGGCCGATTTGTCGTTAGAACACATTTACGGACGTTTTCTGTACAGTCTCGCCATACGAAGATAGCACTCCTTCCCTCTAGCCTCCATGGACAGTAGCTTTGACCATACGCGCATGAACAGGTAGTAATGAGATATATGATCCCCACGTGTACCCAAATTATAGAGGATTGCCCTACACCTCCATCTTAATCTCTCAAAATTTCCGTAACGTGGCGCGATGTTCGCGTGCACCGCGCATTTCCCTTGGCCCTCACGGACGTCGCTCGAGTTCCCTGATTGGCACCAAGTCGCGCGATGACACATCCTATACCAAAATAGTAAAATACCGCGTGCGCAGTAGCAAGGCACAGCCATCTTCGTCAAGTGGGTAACCTTTGTTGATTTGTGAAATGTGACGCCCGCGCGGAAGTCGTGTCGTGCCCTTCTCTCAGTCGCGGGTTTTCAACGTTTTCACGTGAGAACAAAATAAGACACGCACACGTTATCGGAATACGCATTGCCGTCAAATTTCAGTACTTCATCGTCGTGTGAAACATTAGTTTCGTAGAGTGTATCTGAAGTACAACTGATTACCGAAATTCGCTAATGCGCCAAGTGAAAAAGGTGAAGTAGACGTACGTGGAGGATAGAGTCCCGTCTTGAACAAAGAAAGATAGTGAATGTAGTAAGTTTGTGTGCGTGTGCAAAATATCGGAATATTCACATCGACTCGCATATATGCATAAACCTAAACTGTAGTGTATATCTCTGCTGGCGCTCTCAATCGTAGTCGGTAACTAAAGTTGGTGGTGTGAAATACCGAAGTAATACGCGAGTGTCAGAATTCTTCAGTTTGTCATATAGACGGGTTAGTGTGAGGTATTGCACGTATTGGGTTACGATACATCAGGGATTATGTTTTAAACACATGGAAACTTACTGAAAGAAGGTAAGAAGGTAAGAAGGTAAGAAGGTAAGAAGGCAAGAAGGCATGTGCGGCGTCTGGCAGGGCGTCTCAGTGAAGCTGTTCCGACGTGGAGTGAGTGAGATGGCGCGAGAGGGAGACTAACGCGCATGCGCCGTGTCACTGTTTTTCTCTCTCGCTCCCTTTCTTTGACGCTCTCAATTCTCTACATACTGGCATGATATACACGCACATAAGACCGCTTGATCGCTACACAAAGTGTGCGATCAGGTCTCGCGCGTTGAACGCATAGTTCGTTCCCTCCGTCCGATTCCACATTAATGCTCAGCTCCCTGCGCATGCGGTCAACCTCTCCTCGTGTACATATGTTGATGATGCGATGCGGTGGCTGCTGTTGCCCCGACCATTGCTGCTGAGCTGGACTTGATCGCGTATGCAGGCAATCGTTGCGATGCCCGTACGCGCGAACAAATTAACTGCTTTTTTTAAATTTTACTAGTCACATTTCGTTCATACGATTTTCCCTAGGAAAGTATTGTTTTAAGCTTCACCTTGAGAGAAATGATTTAAAATCCTTTAGGTTTTAAAGCACTAAATTTACGATTCTAAGAGAGTTGGAAAGAATCACCAATGAAGCCGCAAAAATACTAAAATATCAGGGATGAAAAAGTTTTGGGGTCGTTCAGTGCTATGCCAGTAGCATTATCAAAAGTAAATGGGAGAATCAAGATTACATTAATCGATGCATTTATAACGAAACAATTGATATCCAATAGAGTTTTTAATGTTTGTTAGGCTCTATTGAAAAAGCTTATGAAAACCACGAAGTAATAATAATGAATATGCATTACCAATTATATAAGTTCTTTAGCGCACTAGTGTGCATCAGTGTTGTGGGAACTTGTGTGTGTCTTCAGGAAACGAATTTTTGTCAGAGCTCACGGATGTCTTAACTTGAAAAAAAATAATTAACAGAGCCTTACAAGTGCGAATTGAGACTGAGCATAGTCGGAGTATCTCTATCAATATTAGTTGGAAGCTTGTCAGGATCACTTTATGTTCCGACTTCATAATATTTCGGTTGATTGTTTCGGAACTCTGCATTTTCAAAAAGATACTAGTGGAACCATAAAACCTAATGAACGGTGATACGATGTTATGCGTTCCTTTGGATTCCTTTAGTATTGTTTGCTATTTCGTTAGTTATTTTTTTCGATATCTCTGCCTCAGCATTTCGAATAAAATTATCCACGAGCCACATGATATTAATCTAAAATTGAATGAAAGGTGTGACGACGAGGAGACTTGAACCACAGTGCTTAGCGGTAGTCGCACGTCGCAGCCGTTCTGTATGTAGGTAGTAGGCGCGTAATATACCGAGGCCTACCAAGATGGCTGCGGTCCGTCGAAATCAAGCGCCGTTGTGCCGAGTGCGCTTTAATATACGGAACGTAACTAAGTCGTTGCTAAAACATTTCTACAAACCAGCGTGACGTCCAACTTTGCAGAGAAAAAAACGTTCGCGAAACTTGAATTTCGAGTGTGTTGTGGCTAGACCGACTGGGGATTTTCGTGCCCACCGACGGGCCTGGGCTCGGCGAGTAATACCGATTTATTTTGACTTTAATAAAAATAAAAACTTGACAATTTGGAATCTGGCTTTGTTTATCGATGCTAAACAATGGTTATAATGTTTTTTAACGAAAAATCTTGTTTTGAGGTTATACTGTACGACGTGTAGTTTCCGACGGCACGTCCTGCCGTCGGCACTGTTTACCCCGATCATAACAATAATAATTCTGAATTTTTTGCTAACTACGTAAATTGCAGCATAAACATTTAATCACCGTAATTTAAAAATCAAGCAATACTTTTCAATCTACAAAAATAATTATCTCACAGTGAAATATTCACAAATTTGGATTTTTGTATAAAAAGTGGCTTGTTGAACGTGAAAAAGTAAATGTTGAAAAATTGTCAATACTTTTTGAATTCAAAAATGACTACGTCGAGGTAAAAAAATGTCAACCTTTTTTTTGTCCAAATTTTGCCAATTCCGTGAAAATAAGTTCACAGCCAATGTTAACATGACACGTTCGTTTCGAATGAAGTATTATCGTTAGCCTATGTGACGAAAAAATGTTGAAAATTGTTCACTTTGGCGCTTGACTTGTAGAGGAACGCCAGGCGGCTACTTAAGTCTTACATAGCGAAAGGACTCGTTGGACCTCGGGCTGTGAACCTGAGGAGAGCTTAGTTCGGGCTACGAGACACGATCTCGTGTCTTTCCTCGTAGCATAGCAAGAGAACGGCTAAATGACGGAGGCTGAACGAGCAGCAGTAGCAGCGTCGGAGCAGCTGCTAGTGAGTTCTGGTGGGCTCTCTCGGTGAATGTCACGCCGGTGTGTCTGTAAGTCCGGACGCGTGTGTGGACGCAGAAATACGAGAAAGGCGCGTTGGGGGAAACGGTCGATCGTCACGGGCCGGTGCGGGCCAGTTGAACTCAACACCAGTGAGCGACGGAGACAGAATTAGTATAATGCGGTATAGGAAGTTTATAAAGGCAGGCAGAGGGATTGAGTGAGACGGAAACGTGAGCTAAGGCAATGCAAGAGGGATAGTACGAGTCGAGACGCAGAACACCCGACAATATGCTAGGCTTCATCTTCCACTCATTCTCACGCATATAAGGCGCACGCACACCAATCGTGCAAGCAGACGGACATTCTTGCCGCTTTCAACAGCATTGTATCTCATTTTAATAAGAACGCTGACCAAGGACGGTAGACAGAGAGGGAGCGATTGAGAGATCGGAGGACAGGAGGTTTTATCGTTTTGCGTGTTAGTGAGTGTACGAGTGCGGACAAGAGAGGAAAAAAAGAACAAGAGACTGTAGGGAAAGCTGGGTTTGCTTAGCACGCAGCCAATCACTATAGAGTATCGTATCGCTTTATTTATGATCGGCATATAACGCTCTCTTCAACGTTTGGAATTATTGTGGGAGTTTTAGAACGAATTTTTATTACTTCTTTCCACAAAACTTTTTTTTGTTGTGATCGGGATGTATGGATCGCTGTGATGATTTTCATCGACAGATGTTGCGTGAAAATGAAAAGAAGTTATACTCGATAGTCTTATTTTTCGGTTAAGTGTTTTATTCGTTTTTGGATTTTTCACGTTTCTCACGGCTCGTAGTCCACACTATGTAAGTCAACGCTATGCAGTCAACGCCATGTAGTCGCGCTAAGCAGATCAAAGTTATGTTTTTTCCTGTTGTTTTCTACATTCTATGCTCCTCGCCACAGCGGCTGTTTTAGGGTTATATGTTATTGCTGACTACCTGTGGGGGACCGTGTGCACATACATTGCATGCTTCAGAAGCAACACCCGGCCTAGGTCAACTCGTGAGCTCTGCCGCATGCTCTGCAGCTTTTATCTTTCAAGGTTTCACGGCCTTATGAGAGTCGGGGAGGTTGGACACCAAGTCCACCATCTCTAGCCAATTAACCCTTAAATCTTTCGCATCATGCACACGTTTGTTGAATCACGTGTAAATAACCTAAAACTCCGTTTCGATGTCAATTATTCATAGAATTCGTTGTCAATCGAATTATGAATTATGATAATTATGAGATGACAAGGAAACTAAAAACCCATTTGTTTGCCCCTCGAATTCCCGCGTGCTCGCCCTCTGATAATTGAGTTCTCGGACTTAGAACAACACTTGCCGTGCAATGTTATCTGTCCACGTATTACTTTAATCATGAACGAGGTTTTGTATTGTCATTTATAATGCCTTATGGTAAATGCCTGTTAGGGATAATGCCTCTGAATGGGAAGAAGAAGCAAAATAAATTTTACCGTCTGGAAACGTCTATATTCGAAATTAAAATAAACCTTTTTTAAAATGGTTGTTTATGGCGAGCGTGGGTAACAAACGCTACTTCTGCTCATTATATGCAATAGAAGATCAACAAAAACAAATGATTTGAAGTGATAGTTTAATCTCTATTGAATCGTTAAAAACAAAAAAATGCATACAGTACCGCAAAAAATACATTAAAAATGAAGTTGAAATGGACTAGAAGGGGTGTTTTTTGGTTGTTTTAATAACAGACGCAAGCAACACGGCACACTCTATGTGGAGAATCGCGAGACGGCAGAGCAAACATAACCTTTCCATACAGGAATTTGGCCAAGACAAGAAATACAAATGTTTAAAAGAATTTTCGAGTTGTTTCAAGCTCATAGTATATTGTGTTTATTGGAAAAAGTAAACCGCTACGCGTCTCGTTATTACTGTGTTCATCAATATACGCGCAATATTGCCACGCTTTCCGCTCGGCATTTACAGTATGAGCCGATCTATATTATTCCTCGAAAATTATTTTAACACAATAGTCAAACGAGCACTTCGTAATTCGTAAAACAAAATTCGAAATAAATAGCATCTTTTGTCGACATTCTCCACAATATCAAGAGGAATAATATATAGCGATGTGCAATATAAAGTTTTTTTTTTCTATTGGAAATTGTCCACAATAGTACGTCAATTGACAAACATTACCCGCAGATACCTTCTTAAGCAACAAAGTCAAACTTGGATAGAAACGTAGTTGCTATACTTCTGTGCAAGTCTAAATTCGTGGCCTTGATGTAGTCGTCTTACTACTTGCTAGTCAAATTGAGCTTAGCTACAAATACCATATAAAACGTATAATATGAATGTTTTCAGTATTGCATAAATCTGTTTATCAATAAATGCGTATGTATCAACTGAATGGTCTCCAGATTAGTTTAATTATCAAAACTAAACACATTTTGTTGCCGATCTAACTCACTCTGATTCGGCTTATCCAGCAATTACTGCAAGGATTTGCCATTATTTTACGCCGTAAGTCGAAATTCTCATAAGAAATATTCGGTAAGCCACATTGTTCACAGCTGCGGAATCCTCATAATCTGCCCTGCAAGTAGTATCTTTATATTCAACGCAATCTAATCGGAATATGCATAACATTTCGTAAGATATAATTCAGCGACTTTCTCGTACGTCATTGTGTAAATTACACAATTTTTTATTTGAAATTACTTGCTGAAGTGATCTGTAAAGAATCGTATTATTTTGTCAGCTCAAAATTACAGGCGTAATGAAGAATATAACAGATTTGTCAGTGGAATACTTGATGGAAGAAGACGCGGATTCTTGAAATAAGGGGAAGAATGGGAGACTTGATACTACAACTTCACTATAAATGTTTCAAGACATTTTTCTTTCTATTAAAATATCGGGCGTTGGAGAAATGGACATGTGTGTGAACCTAGCATCTCATTTTTTCAGCATTTCACTTTTTAAGGACTGTATTCGATATACCATAATTCCTGCTACTTTATAACAATATTTCCGGCTTATTTAATATCCCGAAAACGATAATGAAAATAATTAGATGATAACGTCGGGAAGCCAGCATCCCAATATACCGAATTAAAAAAACCGAACAAAGATACGATATTTCCCCGTGGTTCCTCGTTGTTCTACAGTTTAGTTTAGAGTATTTCTTACGCGAGATACTATGTTCACACACGTCGTGACATGGTTATGCATCAGATGACTTTTGGACTCCTTCGGTCGGAGTTCTACGTATGTGTGTGAAGTTGGCATCTCAAAATTCAGGGGCTATGTGAACTTGGCACCCGACTTTGGAAAATCCTAATTTTTTATTTTTATAGAGTTTAGTTTGTAGTTGATTGTAGTAAAATTTTTTTCGTTTGTAGTAGCCCCAAAAAAAAGTTATAGGATTTTGAAAAAAGCGCTGCACCCGACTTTGTCGGCACTCAAATTTTGCAGTTCATTCCTATAGAGAATCGTTTGTAGTTGATTGTAGTGAAAGAATTTCCGTTTGTAGTTGAAAAGAAAAAAGTTATAAACATTTTTTTTTGTTAATAATTTTTTTTTATCAACAAAAAAAAGTTACTGCAACCGAAAAAAATGGTACTACAAACAACTACAAACGAAACTCTATGAGAATGAAAAAAAAAATTTTCGATTTTCCAAAGTCGGGTGCCAAGTTCACATAGCCCATATGTCAGCCCTAGAGACACATCTTCCTTACGACGTTGTTAGGAATGAATATTCAAATGCAGTGACTGAATATTACCAAACCTATTCGAATTTTAGTGCCAGAGGGATCGGTATAAATAAAATAGAAGGAAAAAAGTTACTAACATTTTTAGTTATTAATTTTTTTTTATAGACAAAAAAAAACTACACATGAATAAAATTTTATCACAAGCGACAACAAAAGAAAAGAAGTTACTACAAACGAAAAAAAAATTACTACAAACGAAACTAAGTTACTACAAACGAAAAAAACGGCACTACAAACGACTAGAAGGTAAACAGAGTTACTACAAACGAAAAAAAATTTACTACAAACGAAACTAAGTTACTACAAACGAAAAAAAATTTACTACAAACGAAACTGAGTTACTACAAATGAAAAAAATGCCACTACAACCGAAACTAAGTTACTACAAACGACTAGAAGGTAAACCAAGTTACTACAAACGAAAAAAAATTTACTACAAACGAAACTAAGTTACTACAAACGAAACTAAGTTACTACAAACGAAAAACACGGCACTACAAACGACTAGAAGGTAAACCAAGTTACTACAAACGAAAAAAAAATTACTACGAACGGAACTAAGTTACTACAAATGAAACTGAGTTACTAAAAATGATAAAAATGCCACTACAAACGAAACTAAGTTACTACAAACAAAAAAAACGGCACTACAAACGACTAGAAGGTAAACGGAGTTACTACAAACAAACAAAAATTACTACAAACGAAACTAAGTTACTACAAACGAAACTGAGTTACTAAAAATGATAAAAATGCCACTACAAACGAAACTAACTTACTACAAACGAAAAAAACGGCACTAGAAACGACTAGAAGGTAAACCAAGTTACTATCAGGGGTACAAATTGAAAATGCGGGTTTGATAACAGATGGCGTTACTAACGCTATACGCATCAGGCAGTACTGTGACTATGTTCATGTCAAAGCTACGTCTTATAGCTTTAATTTTCAGTATGTGTCAATTTGTCGCAGTGTCAAATTCATAGTTTTTTTGAGCTCTCAATATGTCGAGTTTCGTGCCAACAAAACAGCATTTGCGGGAAGTTTTAATTTACTTCTTTAATTTGAAGAAAAGTGCTGCTGAAGCACATCGATTGGTCTCCGAGGCTTATCCGAGTCATGTTCCATCGGTTTCAACGTGCGAGAGATGGTTTGTGCGGTTTAGAAGTGGTGATTTTGACGTTGAGGACAAAGAGCGGCCGGGCCAAGTGAAAAAGTTTGAGAATGCTGAATTGGAGGCAATACTCAATGAAGACTCGTGTCAAACTCAACAAGAGCTCGCAGATTCATTGGGAGTGACATAACAAGCCATTTCCCATCGTATAAAAGCCCTCGGAATGATCCAAAAGCAAGGACATTGGGTGCCGTATGAGCTGAAGCCGAGAGACGTCGAGCGCCGTTTTTTTGCATGCGAACTGCTGCTCGAACGGCAAAAACGGAAGGGTTTTTTGCATCGCATTGTCACTGGTGATGAAAAGTGGATCCATTACGATAACCCGAAGCGCAAAAAATCATATGGTTACCCCGGCCATGCATCATCATCGACGGCCAAACCAAATATTCACGGCGCCAAGCTCATGCTCTGTATTTGGTGGGACCAGCTGGGTGTGGTGTATTATGAGCTATTGAAATCGAACGAAACCATCACAGGAGCACTATACCGAACTCAATTGATGCGTTTGAGCCGCGCACTCAAAGAAAAACGGCCACAATACGAGCAAAGACACGACAAAGTAATTTTGCAACATGACAACGCTCGGCCACATGTTGCAGCGCCGGTCAAAACATACCTACAAACGCTGAAATGGGAAGTCTTACCCCACCCGCCGTATAGCCCAGATATTGCTCCTTCCGATTACCACCTTTTCCGATCGATGACACATGGCCTAGCTGACCAGCGCTTCCATTCTTACGAAGAAGCCCAAAAATGGGTCGATGACTGGATAGCAGCCAAGCCGGCCGAATTTTTTCGCGACGGTATCCGTAAATTGCCAGAAAGATGGGAAAAAGTTGTGGCTAGCGATGGACAATACTTTGAATAATTCATTTGTTACCATTTTTTCAGAATAAACGTTCAAAAATAGAAAAAAATCCCGCATTTTCAATTTGTACTCCTGATACAAACGAAAAAAAATTTACTACAAATGAAACTAAGTTACTACAAACGAAACTGAGTTACTAAAAATGATAAAAATGCCACTACAAACGAAACTAACTTACTACAAACGAAAAAAACGGCACTACAAACGACTAGAAGGTAAACCAAGTTACTACAAACGAAAAAAAATGTACTACAAATGAAACTAAGTTACTACAAACGAAACTGAGTTACTAAAAATGATAAAAATGCCACTACAAACGAAACTAAGTTACTACAAACAAAAAAAACGGCACTACAAACGACTAGAAGGTAAACCAAGGTACTACAAACGAAAAAAAATTTACTACAAATGAAACTAAGTTACTAAAAACGAAACTGAGTTACTAAAAATGATAAAAATGCCACTACAAACGAAACTAAGTTACTACAAACGAAAAAAACGGCACTACAAACGACTTGAAGGTAAACCAAGTTACTACAAACGAAAAAAAATTTACTACAAATGAAACTAAGTTACTACAAACGAAACTGAGTTACTAAAAATGATAAAAATGCCACTACAAACGAAACTAAGTTACTACAAACGAAAAAAACGACACTTTAAACGAAATATCGCTACTACAAACGAAACTAAGCTACTACAAACGAAAAAAACGGCACTACAAACGACTAGAAGGTCAACGGAGTTACTGCAAATGAAAAAAAATTACTACAAACGAATCTAAGTTACTACAAACGAAAAAAACGGCACTACAAACGACTAGAAGGTAAACGGAATTACTGCAAACGAAAAAAACGGCACTACAAACGACTAGCAGGTAAACCAAGTTACTACAAACTAGAAGGTGAACGGAGTTACTACAAACGAAAAAAAAATTCACTACAAACGAAACTAAGTTACTACAAACGAAAAAAACGGCACTACAAATGAAAGATCGCTACTACAAATGAAACTGAGCTACTACAAACGAAAAAAACTTAGTTTGGTTTGTAGTAATTTTTTTTTCGTTTCTAGTAACTCCGTTTACCTTCTAGTCGTTTGTAGTGCTGTTTTTTTCGTTTATAGTAGCTTAGTTTCGTTTGTAGTGCCGTTTTTTTCATTTGTAGTAACTCAGTTTCGTTTGTAGTAACTTAGTTTCGTTTGTAGTAAATTTTTTTTCGTTTGTAGTAACTCTGTTTACCTTCTAGTCGTTTGTAGTGCCGTTTTTTTCGTTTGTAGTAACTTAGTTTCGTTTGTAGTAATTTTTTTTTCGTTTGTAGTAACTTCTTTTCTTTTGTTGTCGCTTGTGATAAAATTTTATTCATGTGTAGTTTTTTTTTGTCTATAAAAAAAAAATTAATAACAAAAAATGTTAGTAACTTTTTTCCTTCTATTTTATTTATACCGATCCCTCTGGCACTAAAATTCGAATAGGTTTGGTAATATTCAGTCACTGCATTTGAATATTCATTCCTAACAACGTCGTAAGGAAGATGTGTCTCTAGGGCTGACATATGGGCTATGTGAACTTGGCACCCGACTTTGGAAAATCGAAAATTTTTTTTTTCATTCTCATAGAGTTTCGTTTGTAGTTGTTTGTAGTACCATTTTTTTCGGTTGCAGTAACTTTTTTTTGTTGATAAAAAAAAATTATTAACAAAAAAAAATGTTTATAACTTTTTTCTTTTCAACTACAAACGGAAATTCTTTCACTACAATCAACTACAAACGATTCTCTATAGGAATGAACTGCAAAATTTGAGTGCCGACAAAGTCGGGTGCAGCGCTTTTTTCAAAATCCTATAACTTTTTTTTGGGGCTTCTACAAACGAAAAAAATTTGGATTTTCCAAAGTCGGGTGCCAAGTTCACATAGCCAAATTCAGGATAAAAAAAATGGAGTTCCCTTGGCATGCAACCGAGTTCTGCAGTTCTTGATAAAATTTAACAAAAGTTCTGTTCATTTACAAAAATAAATCGATTTTTAAAAATGATATGCCAACTTCCCTTAGCATATCATTTTTGAAATGACCCTCAGTTTTGATGAATTTCTACCTGTCTTATAGTTCTATACACAAATTAACAATAGTTCTGTTCGTTAAGTGGTACAAAACGAATTTTTTAATGAATTTTTTTCGAATGCATATATACACTCTGAACTATACAATGTTGCTATAAGTAACGTCGGGTCCGCTTTCGTACTCTATCGAATTTCTAAATGATCGTACTTATTGTTCAGACTAATTCTTAGCATAGTTCAGATCCCTAGTCAGATTAGAATTATTATAAATAATTTTTAATCACCAACTCAGTTACACGATGGTGATATGCTGGTACAAAGGGACGAATTCTGATCTCTTTTAAGGCTGGAATCGATAGTTCTCATCGACCTGCATAATCTCGAAAAGAGTTCCGGCCTCTAGCTGTCCCCAAATAATTATTAACAATTGTTTATCAGTATCTCAGTTATATGATGGTGATATGCTGGTACAAACAGACGGGTTCCGGTCTCTTTCAAGGCTGGAATCGATTGTTCTCATCGACCTGCATAATCTCGAAAAGAGTTCCCACCCCTAGCCATCGCCAAATAATTATTAACAATTGTTTATCAGTATCTCAGTTATATGATGGTGATATGCTGGTACAAACCGACGAGTTCTGGCCTCTTTCAAGGCTGGAATTGATAGTTCTCATCGACCTGCATAACCTCGAAAAGAGTTCCGGCCTCTAGCCATCTCCAAATGATTGTTAACAATTGTTTATCATTATCTCAGCTATACAATGGTGATATGCTGGTACAAACAGACGAGCTTGTATGCCAAGATTATTTAACATGACATTACTTGTTGTGCGTGCGTGCGCGTGCGTTAGTACCTAGAAAAAATCAAAGAAAAGAACCATTTGTTCGGTACGATTTTCTTCAAAATTTCCGCACGGTTTAGAATAATATTACGTTTTGAATTGTGTAGAAAAAATGTCTGGTAATGCTCCAGTTGCTACAAAATTTTAGATATTGAACTTATACATTAGTTCTTTATATATAAAGAAACGTTTATAAAATGTACCAAATTTCAGTTTGATCGGTCGACTGATCCTTTTCTTTGATTTTTTCTAAGTACTTACACACACACACAGACGTGCACGCGCACACGTACATACATGAATTCAACAAGACATAGGCATAAAAACTCATCCCTTTGTACCAGCACATCACCATCGTATAGCTGAGATACTGATAAACAATTGATAATAATTATTTGGAGATGGCTAGAGGCCGGAACTCTTTTCGAGGTTATGCAGGTCGATGAGAACTATCCAGCCTTGAAAAAGACCAGAACTCGTCCCTTTGTACCAGTATATCACTATCGTGTAACTGACAATGAGTTGGTGATTAAAAATTATTTATAATAATTCTAATATTACTAGGAATCTGAACTATGCTGAGAATTAGTCTGAACAATAAGCACTATCATTTAGGAATTCGATAGAGTACAAAAGCGGACCCGACGTTACTTATCGCACCATTGTATAGTTCAGAGTATATACCAGGTCTATAAATATGAAACCGAAATTTTAGTATAGAAAATACACGTTTATTGTATGAAAATGATAAAAAATATTTTATTCGAAGTATTGCCCATCGCTAGCTATACATTTTTCCCACCTGTCTGACAATTTGTGGATGCCACGCCAAAAAAACTGTTGCTCTTTTTAGGCAAACCAGTCATCGAGCCATTTTTGTACATTTTCGTAAGAAGTAAAGCGCTGCTCAGCAAGTGCGTGTCCCATCGATGCAAATAAGAAGTAATCGGACAGAGCTAAGTCTGGTGAGTAAGCCGCATGCAAAAGTATTTCCCAACTAAACGCCTCAATCGTTTCCATGACCAGTTTTGTTGTGTGTGATGGTGCATTATCATGAAGCAAAATCACTTTGTGTTGCCTTTTTTGATATTCTCGTCGTTTTTCACGCAAAGCTTGATTCAAATCGATCATTTGTTGTCGGTAGCGTTCAGTATTAACGGTTTCGCCAGGTTTTAGCAGCTCATAATAGATCACACCCTTCTGATCCCACCAAACACAGAGCATTGTCTTCCGTCCATAGCGATTTGGCCTTGCAGTCGATGTCGATGGTTCGCCTGGAGTTACCCATGATCTTTTACGCTTTGGATTCTCAAAATATATCCACTTTTCATCGCCAGTCACAATTCGATGGAGAAATGACTTTCTTTTGTACCTGGCGAGCAGCATTTCACAAGTGGTTTTTCGGTTTTCCTGCTGTCTTTCATTCAGTTCATGTGGAACCCATTTTTCCATCTTCTGGATCTTTCCCAAGGTTTTCAAACGTATGGAGACGGCTTCTTGTGTCACATTTAATTGATCCGCGAGTTGTTGCGTTTGAGCGTCATCCTCATCCAACAATGCTTGCAATTCGCTGTCTTCAAACTTTTTCGGTGGTCTTCCACATTCTTCGTTTCTCACTTCAAAATCGCCACTTTTGAATTTTTCAAACCACTCAAAGCACTGTGATTTACCAAGAGCATGCTCACCGTAAGCTTCGACAAGCATTCGATGCGATTCTGCAGCAGTTTTCTTCAATTGGTAACAGAAAATCAATGCTGTCCGCAAATCGTAGTTTCCAGGCACAAAATTCGACATGTTCAACGCTATTACAAACTATGCTGTTGTATGAAACTTGTATTGTTGTGAGTTGAAAATCTTTGTCAGAGATGTCAACAAAGAAATGGCGCCAATGACGTGGTTTGACGGTAACTACATTGACAGCTAGGGCCATGTATTGGCAAATTCCGGTTTCATTTTTATAGACCTGGTATATGCATTCGAAATCAATTTATAAAAAATTGGTTTTGTACCACTTAATGAACAGAACTATTGTTAATTTCTGTATAGAACTATAAGAGAGGTTGAAATTCATCAAAACTGAGGGTCATTACAAAAATAATATGCTACGGGAAGTTGGCATATCATTTTTTAAAATCGATTAATTTTTGTAAATGAACAGAACTTTTGTTAAATTTTATCAAGAACTGCAGAACTCGATTGCATGCCAAGGGAACTCCACTTTTTTTTATATGCTGACTTTTGATATGTCAACTTCACACACATGTTCTACGTTATAGTTTCAGTACTGCCGCATGAAATTAAGAAGAATTGTGGCCTCTAGTAATTTCTTAATGGTTATTGACAGTCTTTATTAGCATCTCAGGTATACGATCGTGAGATATAAATTTGAGGAGCAATTTTTTAATAGTTATTGCGAAAGTTGAAATAAAACGAAAGTAATTGCTTAAGTTATGGTTCAGTACTTTTCCCCTTACCTGTTATCCATATTGTATTTTCATGGTATTTTCAAATAAATGCACGTGATAAAAAATGTTTCGTCTTCTGCATAGAAAACATCCATATCGTATATAATTTTTCTTTTGAATTAGATTTTAGACGCTAGCATGTTTCTTGATATGTAAAAGACGGTTTCAATGTTCATGATACGTTTCCCGACTAGTGGCAGCATTAGATGAATTATTCTAACTTAAATATGAAGTTAATTACAATGCTACGGGAAGTTTTTTCATCCTGTTTAGATTTATTTTCATATGAAAACTTTTCAAAGTTTAAGTCCTGTTTATTATAGTTTCTTGCAGTCGGAAGTTTTTAAAATAAATTTTTCTTTATCTCATACTTTTTAAAGCTAGTTCAATGTGGCTTTCTACAGCATCTTTATAATTGCTATATATTTTTATAGTTAATATATTTTTTTAAACTAAAACAGCTGAATAATTTTTGATAACTCTATTCCATTTAATCCCTCATTTTTGTATTCTTGTATTTAAAATAGTAACTGTACGTTATTTAATTGCTCAATCCTTTCTGCACTCTTGTATTCTATTAATTTCTAGTTGTTAACGACATTTCTGATGTACAACAAACTTATTAATATCTACATGCTGTTGAATAAAATATATATACAAATATTGACTAAATCCCACGTGCTCTTTCTCTCACTCTACCGTGAGCGCTTTGGAGTTAGATACAGAAGAATGAGTATATAAAGGAATCACGGCCACCATGTGGCATTTCGATATATACGGTGCTTCTCATATATTTTTTCAAAACGCATTTATCTTTCTGAAATTCCCTACCCTCGAGGAGTTTGCCCTCCAGGCAGTCGGGAGTAAAAAAACGATGGGAATTTAAGTTTAAATTATAAATTTTCCATCAGGCACTTGTAGGTAAATGTGTAGATGTGTGAAAGTAACCCTTGTCAAGCTAGCAGACGGAAGTCCCAAAAATTGATTTACTATATACCTAAATAAGGTGCTTTTTAGGTGCTAATTTGGTGCTAAGTTTATAATTTTAGTGCTCCTTTAATTTAGCCAGTAATGCAATTTGAAAAACCCTCTGCTAGCTTGATATCAAGCGAGCAGAGGGTTTTTCAGGGTTTGCATTATCGCCAAATGTCTTTTTACATGAATTGAGTGCTTTTTAAGTGCTTTACAACCATATAAAATTTTACCCCGAAATCCACCCGGAAATATTATTTTTCAATTAAATTGAATTTATTTCAAATAAAAAATCCATAAAAATGTAAAATTAATAAAATAGCCGGATTTATGATGTGACATCACGTTAAACGAATCAGGTACATTGGAAATACAATAGACTCGATTTTAGTGCTCCACCCCCGTGGCCGCAAAACCCACCTTACCCACCCTCTTGTCAGGGAAACTTCTCGTTGAAGTGAAATATTTTTGATAAAGACAATATTGCCCTGTCCTTACACGTATATATCGTACGATTTAGGTGCTTTTGATAAATGAATTACCTGATTTTAGTGCTCCACCCCCGTGGCCGCAAAACCCACCCTCTTGTCAGGGAAACTTCTCGTTGAAGTAAAATATTTTTGATAAAGACAATATGCCCTGTCCTTGCACGTATATATCGTGCGAATTAGGTGCTTTTGATAAATGAATTGCCTGATTTTAGTACTCCCCCTCCGTGGCCGCAAAACCCACTCTCTTTTCAGGGAAACTTCTCGTTGAACTGAAATATTTTTGATAAAGACAACATCACCCTGTCCTTGCACGTATATATTGTACGATTTAGGTGCTTTTCATAAATGCATCGCCTGATTTTAGTGCTCCACCCCCGTGGTCACAAAACCCACCCTTTCATCAGGCAAACTTGTCGTTAAAGTGAAATACTTTAAATAAGAACAATATCGCCCTGTCCTTGCACAAATTTATCGTACGATTTAGGTGCTTTTGATAAATGAATTGCCTGCTTTTAGTGCTCTACCCCCGTGGCCGCAAAACCCACCCTTTTGTCAGACAAACTTATCGTTAAAGTGGAATACTTTAAATAAGAACAATATCGCCCTGTCCTTGCACACATATATCGTACGATTTAGGTGATTTTGATAAATGAATTGCCTGATTTTAGTGCTCCAGCCTCGTGGCCGCAAAACCCACCCTCGGGGGAATTTCGGGGTAAAATTTTATATGGTTATTAACCCTTTTAGTGCCGGGCGAAATGAGGTGCCTATGCGAGAATAACCGGCCGAATTTCACAGTTTTACTAGGGTTTGGGAAAATGCTCATAAAAACCAAACGAGAAACAATATTTACATGATTCAAAAAGCAGTATACTAAGGATGAAATAGAGAACAAAACAATGACACTAGTTTTTCTCTACTCATTTAAAATTATATAAATAACAAAGGTATAAATGTTTATAAAAAAAGTAAAAGATGAGTTCTCTCTTACAAAACGATCGAGGAGAAACTAACTGATCCTACGTCTCGCTGCGACAATGCGACGTTATTTCGTGAGAGTCTTCAAAAAATTGTTTATATAAAACGCTGTCGACAAGTTCCGATAAGGGCCCAACGCCACAGCGATTTACACCGCAGGTCGGATGTCACCTGAGCGGCAACCATCGGTATTTATGTTATCAGGGGTACAAATTGAAAATGCGGGTTTGATAACAGATGGCGTTACTAACGCTATACGCATCAGGCAGTACTGTGACTATGTTCATGTCAAAGCTACGTCTTATAGCTTTAATTTTCAGTATGTGTCAATTTGTCGCAGTGTCAAATTCATAGTTTTTTTGAGCTCTCAATATGTCGAGTTTCGTGCCAACAAAACAGCATTTGCGGGAAGTTTTAATTTACTTCTTTAATTTGAAGAAAAGTGCTGCTGAAGCACATCGATTGGTCTCCGAGGCTTATCCGAGTCATGTTCCATCGGTTTCAACGTGCGAGAGATGGTTTGTGCGGTTTAGAAGTGGTGATTTTGACGTTGAGGACAAAGAGCGGCCGGGCCAAGTGAAAAAGTTTGAGAATGCTGAATTGGAGGCAATACTCAATGAAGACTCGTGTCAAACTCAACAAGAGCTCGCAGATTCATTGGGAGTGACACAATAAGCCATTTCCCATCGTATAAAAGCCCTCGGAATGATCCAAAAGCAAGGACATTGGGTGCCGTATGAGCTGAAGCCGAGAGACGTCGAGCGCCGTTTTTTTGCATGCGAACTGCTGCTCGAACGGCAAAAACGGAAGGGTTTTTTGCATCGCATTGTCACTGGTGATGAAAAGTGGATCCATTACGATAACCCGAAGCGCAAAAAATCATATGGTTACCCCGGCCATGCATCATCATCGACGGCCAAACCAAATATTCACGGCGCCAAGCTCATGCTCTGTATTTGGTGGGACCAGCTGGGTGTGGTGTATTATGAGCTATTGAAATCGAACGAAACCATCACAGGAGCACTATACCGAACTCAATTGATGCGTTTGAGCCGCGCACTCAAAGAAAAACGGCCACAATACGAGCAAAGACACGACAAAGTAATTTTGCAACATGACAACGCTCGGCCACATGTTGCAGCGCCGGTCAAAACATACCTACAAACGCTGAAATGGGAAGTCTTACCCCACCCGCCGTATAGCCCAGATATTGCTCCTTCCGATTACCACCTTTTCCGATCGATGACACATGGCCTAGCTGACCAGCGCTTCCATTCTTACGAAGAAGCCCAAAAATGGGTCGATGACTGGATAGCAGCCAAGCCGGCCGAATTTTTTCGCGACGGTATCCGTAAATTGCCAGAAAGATGGGAAAAAGTTGTGGCTAGCGATGGACAATACTTTGAATAATTCATTTGTTACCATTTTTTCAGAATAAACGTTCAAAAATAGAAAAAAATCCCGCATTTTCAATTTGTACTCCTGATAGATTTCGGTACCTCCAAGCGATAGGAAAAAGTCGTCGTCCACAAAGAGTTAAAACGAAAAACTATTTTTTTTAATTCTCTCCTAATAAAATTAGATCATTTATAACGTATTACAAATTTATTTTGAGATAAAGTTCTCCCGCAATGCGAATAGTAAAGCGTTACAAGCCGCGGGCCGATATATCGGCTCTGGCACTTCTCGCCAGTGCAGCAAGAGCCGATATATCGGCCTCCGGCACTAAAAGGGTTAAGCACTTAAAAAGTACTTAATTCCCGTAAAAAGACATTTGGCGTTAATGCAAACCCTGAAAAACCCTCTGCTAGCTTGATATCAAATTGCATCACTGGCTAAATTAAAGGAGCACTAAAATTATAAACATAGCACCAAATTAGCACCTAACAAGCACCTTATTTAGGTATATAGTAAATCCATTTTCGGGACTTCCGTCTGCTAGCTTGACAAGAGTGTGAAAGTATACATATGACATGAAGTGTATGAGATAAACGTACGAGCCTGGTTCGTAATTGCCGAAGCACATAAATTGGTTTGAAACTAAATAAGATATTGACGGTTGTACATTAGAGCTGATAGGCGGAGCTAGTGAATTTGGAGTTATTGGTTTCTCTCAAAAGGGTTTTAACCAAAGTCGGAAAGTTCGTAAGGTATTAGGAAACCATTTTTTTCTATTTATATATATTATATTATATTATATTGTTTATATTGCAAAATTGGTGACAGAAAGAACGGTAGCGAGAGTAGCGCGCGCTCAGGCTTGGGTGATAAGCATTGTGTCTGTTATTCACCTCGCATTGCCGCGTGGCCCTGAAGAAGATGCGCTGCTGATTGAGCGCTTTGGCGGCCGGTTAAACCACTATTGTAATTGTAATGCTCTTGGTGAATTATATTTGTATATATGGCGAATAAATTAATGACAGCATATTTTAAGATTAGTGAATCACGCCCGGACGTGACACTATCAATAAATAATTTTTTTTAATTGAAAGATGAGGAGAGTGTTTGAATCCAGCATCTTACATTATAGCGTCAGTTCTTGTGGCGTCGGATGTAGTTCTACAGTTCATGATACTTTGTATCAATAGTTCTGCTTAATCAAACCCCGAAAACGTATAAGCCGACTTTCGATATTTCGCGTATTTTCCTGTAGTATGCGATCTACTACAGGGAACTCTATAGTATAAAAATATCTCGACGTCGCCGTGTAAAAAAATCAAGATATATAGGGCCTTGTCAAGTATCAAAAATGTATAATGCGTTCGATGTCTAGTGTCAAAAAAGTCGAAGGGGTTCTACGTCGAGTATCAAAAAAATATAGGGGATTCCATGTGAAGTTACTTGTGAGTTTTGGAGTGAGCAGCGTCAAGTTTACTATAAAATTAAAGGCTGAGCAATGTCAAGTTGGACATGGAATTAAAGGGCGAGCTGTGTCACAATTAACCCTCTTCCACAGATCAATAATCGGGACCGGGGGGTGGGGTCAATGATCGAAATATATATAGTAGGGTTTCGTAAAACGCGAGTTCTACGTGCTTTCGCACCTATGTGGTCCAACACACCTTATCTAGGACTTTATATAACATCACTCTATCATTGATCCTTATCCCTGGACCTGTCCCTTATTCCGATTATTCAACCGCAGATAGAATAAACAAAAGTGTCACCGCTTGCATCAAGATTCCATCGCCAACTTAAGACCGCTCGCCCCGAATCTCAAACTTCATAATATGACATTTGACATGGAATTTCCTGTACATTTTTGAACCGACAGTATGCTTCGCATATTTTTGACACTTGACATGGAATAGTCTGTACATTTTTTACACATGACATGGAATGCTCTATACATTTTTTATACTTGGCACGGAATGCTAAGTATATTTTTTATATTTGACATAGATTTCCCGGTACCCATTTGACACTTGGCATATGATGCCTTATATACTTTCGAAACTTAATGGAACGCCCAATTTATTTTTTAACATCTAAGATGGAATATCCTTTATATTTTTAACACTTGTCATTTTGATATTATAGTTGACTTACAATAATTAGGGTCTGGGGTGTGTGATTTGACTCTGGTCTTCTCGATACTTGTACACTAGTGACGGCGTCGGCAACATTTTTTATAATCTAGAGAGATATATCCTAACTTTTATAATATATTCTAATCTTACTATCTTTTTTCCATGTTTCTATTAGATCGTTTGGTGCCACCGCAGTTGAAGCCAACCGTCTACAATCAACACGCGCAGTGTCATTTGAGTGCTGCAGAGTTTTACAAAAAAGCTTCTTCAACAATGTGAAACAGAGAAGAAACAAATTCAATTGTAAGATGTGAATTTTCTAGTGGATAGTGTCGTTTTTTAAGATAAGTTGCTCTTTTAAGAAATTAACGTGATTGGGTGATAGTGGATTGCGATAATTTCGGGTGTTTTACGAGAGGACAGGGTGGAGGTCGAGTCGGGAGGGTCGTTGGCGCCATTAGGCGTCATCAACGTTGTTACCGCGTAACGACCACGTGAGATGGGGGATCCCGAGTCCGCTAACACGTGGTCCGCATGGTTTCTGGACGCAATACGAAAGATTCGTAGCCAGAAACAGCGGCCTAGCGTCGAGCGGATATGTCACGCAATAAGGCAGCATCACAATTATCACGAGGAAGAGATTGGCGAGCATCTCGAGGTAGCGGTTAAACGGGGCGACGTTTTAAAGATCTTCAATAAGGGACAATCCTCTTACAAGGATCCAGGTGGTCTCCAATCGCGACCCCTCAAAGTAACGAAAACCTCGGATCTCTCTAAAGTCTTTGGTAAAGCTGTTCGTGAATTGGGTGAACGCGACGGCTCGACCCTCAAGAGCATCGAGAAATACGTTAGACAGAGTCACACCGTCGAAGAGGACGCAGATGGAGATCTTCGATCTACCCTCAAAATCTCAGCTAAACGTGCTGTCGACAGGGGTTTCGTTGTTCAAGATGGCAGGCTCTTCAGACAACCCGATAGGCCACCCGTCATCTCCAAAAAGGTCTTCGACAGCGCCCAGAGCACAGCACCTTCCGATGGCAGTAGTTCACCAGCTAAGGTTTGTTGAAAAAAAATTGCTATATAAAATGTTGAGGTAATGAGTGCCCTATCGGGATTTCATGAAGTTAAAAGTAAAAGTAAATTCTCTTAATTTTGCTTCTCTATTTAACGACTAATTGAAGGCTATTGAACTCCTCTAAAAATAATTTTTCCGCTCCACCTCTAATGCTGGAAACGTGAAATTTCTGAGTACCGATGAAGTTAAAATGACCACAGCTAAAAGAATGTAAATGGTAAGTACAAAAGAAAATGCTTACTCAGACATTATTTCGCGGCTACTTAAAGGTGATTGAATGAAACTAAGTGCAATCGAATAGAAGCGCCCCTTCCCGAGATACGCACATTTGGCATCTCTATACCTAGATTCGTGTATCTCGATGTACGGAGAGTACAGTGGAGCTGGGACTGTGCGACATTGGCCGAAAATGACCCTATGGACCAATTTTGCCGCTCCATAGATTTGACCAAAATTGCCCCCATATTTAAAAAATAATTTTTTAATATTATTTAGGAGATTTTGCTACGTAGTTGACTGTAGTAACAATGATTTGGTTGAGTGATAAAAAAAAGGCCAGTAAAAAAAATGTCATCTCACTTTAAAAAAAAACTTAAATTAACCCTTATGTCTTGTAAAGAATCGTTGGTAGTTGCATGAAACATTTTTCTTTCGTTTCCTACAACCATAGTCGAAAAAAATTGAATCACAAACAACTACAAATATTTCTAAAGCGAGTAAGTCGTTTGCAGTAAATTTCTAAACAACTACAAATGAAAAAAGTTATACTACAAACGAATACAAACGAATCTAAAGCACGTAGATCATTTGTAGTAGATGTCTGAACAACAACAAACGAAAAAAAGCGTGCAAATTTCAAATTTACACATTGCTCCCTCGTGATTCTCACCAACCCACCGAATCTCCTCTACGGGTAATGCTTATTTCAATTCGGCTTCCACATAGAGAAAGTGGTATTACGATTTTCAATAAAATTTAAAATTAAGTAGAATTGCAAATTTGATAAAGTTTAAACCCTGTAATAGTTTCTCACCAATTTGAAGGTCAAGTATCCTTGAACTTCAGCCAATTTGTATGCTAGGTTTCAGTTTGGTGGATGACAAATTACGAAAGTTGGAGCAAAAAAAGATTCGAAATATTACAAGAATTCATGATTCTATAACATCTAAATGCTTCGATAGATTCTTGCCAAGCTCAATACCGAACAATCTTGTCCCCTCGCTTATTTTTGTAGAAAGTTTTAACTCGATAGCTAAAAATTTACGAAAGCTAGAAAGCGTACTTCCGTTTTTAGAAAAATTCAAACAAGACTAAAATAAGACACCTGTTAACGATTTGGCCGAATATTGCAGCAAACTGACGGGGGTTGCAACCTGACCCGTGTGCAAAGTTTCAGGATGATCGATTAACCCGTTCTCGAGATATATCCATTGCAATTTTGCAAGCTCATCACACACATACAGGCATTTAAAAAAAAGATTTCTCGACATTTAGGGACTTTCGTGTGTATTTCCGAAAGCCCAAAACCGAATTTTGCGTTGAAATTTGGTACACACCTCTTATTCGCCTATATAAGCGTCTTCCCAAAAGGATTTTTGGCGACTCGTAATACTTTTCGAGATATTACATTTTTTTGAGTATTATTTTAGCATACTCAGATATATCGCCTGATTGTTCGCCTATTGGTATTCGTGTTCCCAATGTCCTTTGGTTTAAATTGGCACACACGTATCGATCATATCATTTCTCTGAAAAGAATTCTAACTTTTTTTTTTAACAAACAGGGTGGGGGTAACGAAAACGGAAAATGAAGAGAAAAAACGGTTTTTCACTTGCTATCGTTTCCGTTTTTTCGTAGTTCTGAGTTAAGGTCTTTTATCTTTTATAAACGGGAAACGGGTTTCGTCTCCCTTCCCCACAAACAACGGCAAACCAGAAAAAAACGGAAATTCAGCGAAAAAAAAAAGATTTTTCACTTATCAGTTTTGTTTTTCGTAGTTCCGCTTCGGGAGTGTCCCCCCTCTTTTTGTTTGTTTTTATGTTTCTTGATTATTTTTGTAAGGGTTTCGTTTTATCGTTTAATTTCTTCTTTAACTCATCGTAATTTGTTTATTTTTTTTTTGTTTTCTGTATATTTTTCGTTTTTTTTTTTTTTTTTTTTTTTTGTAATTGCGTTTTATTTAACGAACGTAAACTGTAAATAAATGGAAAGACATTCACGCGCTTGAAATCGCGATAGATATTTGCATCTCGTTCTAGTCACGATCAATCATAGGGAGATTGCACCTATTGTTTGTCTTCCCGCATAGCAACGTTTTATATCTTAAATAAATCATTAATTGGATTTCTGTTCAATTTTTCACGTTACGACGCCACAAAAACTCACACAAATGACCGGCCATTGAATTTCTACCGACGCCGCCACAAGTGTGTGAAGTTGGCGTATTAAAAGTTAGCATATAAAAAAAAGTTGAGTTCCCTTGGTATACAACCGAGTTCTACAGTTCTTGATAAAATTTAACAAAAGTTCTGTTCATTTACAAAAATTAATCGATTTTTTAAAATGATATGCCAACTTCCCGTAGCATATCATTTTTGTAATGACCCTCAGTTTTTATGAATTTCTACCTGTCTTATAGTTCTATACACAAATTAACAATAGTTCTGTTCGTTAAGTGGTACAAAACGAATTTTTTTATGAATTTTTTTCGAATGCATATATACACTCTGAACTATACAATATTGCTATAAGTAACGTCGGGTCCGCTTTTGTACTCTATCGAATTTCTAAATGATAGTGCTTGTTGTTCTGACTAATTCGCAGCATAGTTCAGATACCTAGACATATTAGAATTATTAAAAATAATTTTCAATCACCAACTCAGTTCTGGCCTCTTTCATGGCTAGAATCGATAGTTCTCATCGACCTGCATAATTTTGAAAAGAGTTACCGCCTCTAGCCATCGCCAAATAATTATTAACAATGGTTTATCAGTATCTCAGCTATACGATAGTGATATGCCGGTACGAGGAGGAGGAGGCCCCGTGTAAAAAACTATAATTCGTAGAAGGAATAGTGTGCCCGTACGTCACTCTCCATCGGCCGGAACTCGAGTCACGAATTTCCGTCCCGACCGTCTCTTACCCGCGCCCATTATCGTCAAATTTTTGTTTGTTCATACACACACACGCACAAAATCACTCGCGCGCGCCACATGCGAAAACCATGGAAAAATCGCCATAGATTCGAAAGATAGCAAAAAACCGACTTTTTTCTCAATCGCTATAGCTTCGTTATTTAATCGAAAATCGACTTTTATGACTTTTAACCCTTTCGCCTACAACCACGAGTGAGGCTCGTGGTCAGGTTTTTGAGCCAAAACTGATTATCACGAGCCTGGCTCGTGGTACACCGTTCGTGCCAAACACGACTACCACAGGCCTGGCTCGTGGTACGTCCTCCGGGCCAAATGTAAACACAACGTGTTGAGTAGTGCACTTAGTTGCATGTTATCCTTGACTACGTTCGCACATAAAAATATATTTGTGTTATTGATTTATTCTTTTCGCGAATTATGTATTTCTAATAGGTACGACACCCGACGTAAGTCGTGTGCGATTGGTACAAGATAGATTTGCCGAGGCGCGGAATGGCTCGAAGGCTCGGCAGTTCGGTTTGCGTTTTGGGACCACGCTGTTGAATCTTACGTGGTAGGGCAAGGGGTTAAAGAAGTGTTTCGATTGGCCAAAATATCAATGTCGCACGGTCAATATTTAGCCGGTTAAAATAATGCTCAATAAAATTTGATATCTGGAAAAGTATTGCGGATCGCCTAAAATTCTTGTACGAGGAGTCTTGTATGGTCGAATAGAAGGTCTGTGTCAAATTTAAACACAAAAGTCAGTTTTGGACTTTCGGAAGTTTATCCGCAAAAATAATATATATACCATATACACATGTGTAGGCTTTTAACTTGGATTCATATTTCACTTTCATAAATTGTAGACTATTTATGCGACAGTCATTTCCGCCTTGCACGATTTTTAGGTTTCTTCGCCGTAGCAGTTAAAACTCCCGCTCTGTGCATGAACTGGTATCTCCGCATACTGAGAATTGTCGGACACAGCGTAACACTCGCATTTACCTACGTTTATGGGCTAATAATTTCTGCTTGGCACGATTATTAGACCACGGCTCAATAGCAGCATTTAATTGTAATTAGTTCTTGGACAAGATGTGTGGAAATTAATCTGAAAGTAGGGATACAAGTAGCGATGCAGTCTAAAAACGGTATCGAGGTACATTGAAAAACTCATAAATAGCTCATAGACAAAGATTTAGAACATTTGTTTGTTTTTTCTTTCTTTTTTCTCTCAAATTTCGATTTTCGATTTTCTCGAAATAGGAATGGGTCCAAAAATTGCACGTAAACGCATTAAAGAATCCATAAGTAGTCCGTAATTATTGCATACAAATTTCTGGAATAGATGAAACTTTACGTAGTTAAGCTGAATCCGGGCGTGATTTTGCGATTACGAGTATAGCCTGAAATATTGGGTCTGGGAAAAAGTTCGTGGCGTTTTTCCCGATAGATGGCAACAATTGCAAATGAGTCAGGAAACACAGATCGCAGCGACACCACTAAACGCTTGATGGAAAGGTGACACTTTGAGCGTTACTTTAAGTGTATGAATATCGAAATTGGTGCAGTGATTGGAAAGTTGTTTGCGTTTGAAAATGGAGAAAAGTAATGAAAAATTGCGTTATATTTTGCAATATTATTACGACAAAGGGAAGAACGCTGCGTAGGCTTGTGAAAAAAATTGTGCTGTGTACGGTGAAGGTACTTTATCAAAATCAGCTGCGCGGAAATGGTTCACTCGCTTTCGTTCTGGTCATTTTGATGTGAAAGATGAGTCACGCTCTGGTCGTCCAATCACTGAAAATGCTGATGAAATTCTTGAAAAAGTCCAGCAAGATAAGCATATCAACAGTGTCGATATTGGTATGGAGCTGGGCATTGACCACAAAACTGTTTTGAACCATTTATACAAAGCTGGCTACAAAAAGAAGCTCGATGTATGAGTTCCTCATGAGTTGAGCACGAAAAACATGATAGACCGAATTAACATCTGCGATGCGCTGCTGAAACGCAATGAAATTGAGCCATTTCTGAAACGTGTCATAACCGGTGCTGAATAATGGATCACGTACGACAATCGGAAGCGTCAAAGATCACGGACAAGGATGGTGAGCCGTCACAAGCGTTCGCGAAGGCAAGATTGACGGCGAAAAAGGCGATGCTGTGTGTGTGGTGGGACTGGAAGGAAATCGTCCACCATGAGCTATTTCCAGCTGGTCAGACGATTGATTCTCAACTCTACTGTGGACAACTAGAGAGATTACGCCAAGCAATTGAAAGAAAACGGCCTGAGTTGATTAATCGGAAAGGTGTTGTCTTCCATCATGACAACGCTCGACCACACACTTCTTTGATGACCCGTCAAAAAGTGCGAGAGCTTGGTTGGGAAGTTTTGATGCATCCACCGTATAGTCCAGACATACAGAGCACCCTCTGACTATCGCTTATTCCGATCTCTGCAGAACTCTTTCAATGGAATTAAGCTGCTTTCAAAAGAAGCCTGCGAAAACCACTTGATTCAGTTTTTCAACCAGAAACCACAGAAGTTCTTCACCGATGGCATCATAGCTCTACCCGAAAAATTGCGAAACATTGCCGATAATAATGGAGCATATTTCGTTTAAATAAATTAATTTTTACACTATAAGAAAACCAGTTGAATTTTACTAAAAAAAACGCCACGAACTTTTTCCCAGACCCAATATAATATTCAACCCATAATTATTTATCATTAATGAGCAAATTTCTCGCGTAGAGAACCTACAACTTTTGTCATTGCATTCAAATTGACCGACTCGATTCGGCCTTCCACGGATCTAAGCACAGCTCACGGCATGCGGCGTTGCCAAATCTACACGGTCTCCCCCGTCATGGCAAACCCGGCTACCGAACGCGAGAATTAGTCGATTCAATCGATAATATCTGCTCGAAATGTCGCGTAACCTATGTTTTTTTATAGAACATACGTGACCACGACAGTTTTTTCGTTATTTAACGCTTTTCACATAGCTCATATCAAATCGCAAATTATTATTATTTCCGTCCCGAAGCTCGATCCGCACTGATTCCCTATGTGGTGTGGGTTAAATGTATTGATCTCGTGAATCAATTACTATTGTATTTAGCCGGTAAAGCGTGCCGAAATTCACCCTTGTCAAGCTAGCAGACGGAAGTCCAAAAAATGGATTTACTTTATACCTAAATAAGGTGCTTTTTAGGTGCTAATTTGGTGCTAAGTTTATAATTTTGAGTTGTTTTTTAATTTATCCAGTAACGCAGTTTGATATCAAGCTAGCAGAGGGTTTTTCAGGGTTTGTATTATCGCCAAATGTCTTTTTACAGGAATTAAGTGCTTTTTAAGTGCTTTACAACCATATAAAATTTTACCCCGAAATCCACCCGGAAATATTATTTTTCAATTAAATAGAATTTATTTCAAATAAAAAATCCGTAAAAATGTAAACTTAATAAAATAGCCGGATTTATAATGTGACATCATGTTCAACGAATCAGGTACATTGGAAATACGATAGGCTCGATTTTAGTGCTCCACCCCCGCAGTCACAAAACCTACCCTTTGGTCAGGCAAACTTGTTAAAGTGAAGTACTTCAAATAAGAACAATATCGCCCTGTCCTTGCACGTATGTATTGTATGATTTAGGTGCTTTTGATAAACGCATCGCCTGATTTTCGTGTTCCACCCCCGCAGTCACAAAACCCACCCTTTCGTCACGCAAACTTGTCGTTAAAGTGAAATACTTTAAATAAGAACAATATCGTCCTGTCCTCGCACTTATATATCGTACGATTTAGGTGCTTTTGATAAATGCATCGCCCGATGTTAGTACTCCACCCCGATCGGCTGCAGAACCCACCTTGAGATCAAGCTAGCAGATTAATTTTCAGGGTTTGCATTATCGCTAAACGTCTTTTTACAGGAATTAAGTGCTTTTTAAGTGCTTTACAACCATATAACATTTTACGCCGAAATCCACCCGGAAATATTATTTTTCAATTAAATTCAATTTATTTCAAATAAAAATGCCGTAAACATGTAAAATTAATAAAATAGCCGGATTTATGATGCAACATTATGTTGAACGAATCAGCTTTATTCGAAATACGCTAGGCTCAATTTTAATGCTCCACCGCCGTGGCCGCAAAACCCACCTTCTGCTATAGCTAGCTTGATATCAAGCTAGCAGAGGGTTTTTCAAATTGCATTACTGGCTAAATTAAAGGAGCACTAAAATTATAAACTTAGCACTAAATTAGCACCTAAAAAGCACCTGATTTAGGTATATAATAAATCCATTTTCGGGACTTCCGTCTGCTAACTTGACAAGGGTCCAAAATTCCACAGACGTCATTCTGTATGCCTATGCTACAGCATTTGAAAAAAATCAATTTTTTCTGATGAGGAGATTCGTGCTCATACTACCTTAACGACTAATAAAAAGCTATTTAAGTGTTTCAAAACAAAGTTTTCCGCTCCGTCCCTAAGGGTAGAAACGTATGGACTTTCCGAGTGCCGATAAAGCTAGGATGACCATAGTCAAAGCAATGTTAAAAGGATGTAAGAAAAAAAATTAACTTGTACATTATTTAACGGGTTTTTAACGGCTATTGAATGGGATTAGGTACGATCAACAAATTATAATAATTGGTGCAGTGAGCTGTGTTTTTAATTGTTGGATTATATTGCATCATCTGTTGGAAAACTTTTTAATCATACAGGTTTTGCAGCAAAACGTGGTCTGGGAATCGTAGTCCGGACTGCAATATGTGTATTCCAGCTGTATATTTTGATTCGACGAATTCATTTTTCGAAATACGATTAATAAAAATTGCAACTCGTTTCCATGAATGGAAGTTATCAGCAACGGCTTGGAATTAGTCTTTGCTGATTCCTCTACAACAGATTCTTTGGTAAAGCGAAAGTTCGAATTCCATTTTTTTTTCGAAACACAGTGACGATTTTTGCCACAGGAATCAGAGAAGCAGACTGGTTGAAAATTGGATAGTCCGCCGTTTTTTACTTTTACTGAAAAGTGAATTGTAGCAGCGGCAAGTGCAATTGCCATAGGCGCCTTTTAAAGTTAGCCTTCTTTGGAATTTCATTGAACGACAACATGCCTGAATAAGTAAGATTTAATCGTTTGACTCACAAAATATAATTTGGTGAGATGTGAATTTTATGTCATTAATGAGTTCTTTCGATGGCAAATGTTTATACAACGCTCATGGCAGAACGATAGCTGATGTAAATTGTTTCATCGTTTCTCGATGATCAACGTAGCCTGGTAACCAGCTGCAAATGGAAACTTACAAATTGCTTCCTTGTGATTCCGCACGATACTCAGAGTCCTCTCTATGAGAAACTATCTTTCTTAATTTTGACTTCCTCATAGAGGAAACTTTGAGTATCGTGCAGAATATCGAGGAAGTAATTTGCAGCTTGTTTCAGAGTTTTCAAAAATATAAAAATTTTGTATTAGGTGCGCAACTAAGTTTCCGCTGTTTTTCAAGAGATGGCTCCAGTAGTAAGTGCTAGTCGATTGGGACATAACCAAAACGTCACGAACCAAGCTTAGACATATGGTAAACAAACCGCTTTGACACATTAGTGATTTTGTTTTTGCGTCATATACTTTTGGTTGTGTGAAAATGTCTGATTTTGTGCCAAATAATCGTCATTTGCGGGAAGTGTTGCTTTTCTTCTTTCATTCGAAGAAAACGGCGGCTGAAGCGCATCGAGAACTCCAAAAAGTTTACGGAGATGCTGCTCTAAGTGAAACAACATGCCGTGATTGGTTCCGTCGCTTCAAACACGGTGATTTTGATGTTGACGACCGTTCGCGTGAAGGAAGGCCAAAAACCTTCGGAGACGCTGAATTGGAGAATTTGTCTGATTGCTCGATGAGGATCCGTGCCAAACGTAAAAAGAGCTTGCTTCAGCATTAGGAGTTACCCGCCAAGCCATTTCCAAGCAATTGCATGCGTTGGGAATGATTCAAAAACAAGGAACTTGAGTTCCTTATGATTTGAAGCCAAGAGACGTTGAGCGTCGTTTTTTCGCCTGTGAAAAACTGCTCCAGCGGCAAAAAAAGAAGGGTTTTCTTCATCGCATTGTTACGGGTGATGAAAAATGGATTCATTACAGCAACCCAAAGAGAACAAAATCATGGGGACTGCCCGGTCATGCTTCTACGTCGTCGGCTCGGCCGAATATTCACGCTGCGAAGATTTTGCTGTGTATTTGGTGGGACCAGGGCGGTGTTATTTATTATAAGCTGTTGAAACCGAACGAAACCATCACTGGGGAACGGTATCGAACTCAATTTTTGCGATTAAGCCGAGCACTGCGCGAAAAGCGGCCACAATACGAGCAGAGGCACGAAAAAGTGATTCTACAGCATGACAACGCCCGGCCTCACGTTGCCAAACCCGTGAAAACCTGCTTAGAAACGCTCAAATGGGAAGTCCTACCCCACCCGCCATATTCCCCAGAATTGCGCCGTCCGATTACTACCTCTTCCGTTCGGTGGCACATGGTCTGGCTAATCAGCAGTTCAGCTCATATGAAGACATCTCAAAATGGCTTGATTCGTGGATAGCCTCAAAAGACGAATACTTCTACCGTGACGGTATTCGAGCTCTGCCAGAAAGATGGGAAAAAGGTGTCGCTAGCGATGGGCAATATTTTGAATGATTCATTTGTAAACATTTTTTCACAATAAAGTTGCATTTTCATTAAAAAAAAAAACAGCCAGAACTTAGTTACGCACCTAATATTATTCGAACCGTTTAACCGATTCTCTCCAAAATTTACTAACGAAACAAACTTTACTTTTATAATACTCTTTTTAAAAAAAAAAACAATCATATCTTAAAATTTGTAAAAATTAGAACGATTCGACGCTTTTTCGAAAAATTTATAAAATCTAAACCGTTTGACCGATGTTTCCCGAATTCAATACGAACCGTTCTTTAATGATACTCTATTTATATTTTTTAAATTAGCAGGAATTCTTAAAATTTACAGGAATTAGAGCGTTCACAGACATATTTAAAAATTTCAAAATGCCGTAAAATTAGTAATTTTTGATTAATTTTGGAAATATTGCGAAACGGAGCGCTGTAGCTCAAACCGTTCTCGAGTTATAGACGTTTTAAGGGGCTATACCAGTGTGAACGCTGAAGATTTGGGTAATTTTTGGGAATTTTTTGGAAGGAAAGTACTCAATTAAATGTTTCGGAAAATTAAGAATATATTCGGCTATATTTGACCTATATTACATAATTTTTTCATAGAAAAAAATTGAGATCCAAGCGACTTATGCGCTGCCTTCGGAGACGCCAAAAAAAAAGTTTCTCCACTGCTGACATGATTCTGGCCGATTAAGTAGCTGAACCCGGGAAAGGAAAAAATGTCGTTAAACTGGAAGGTATTTCCTGTACAATGACGCAAGATTTTCGAAAAATATCAAAATCTAACAAAATGGCGTAGTTATGAAAAAAAAGTGTTTTTTTTTCCCTAAAAATGGTCGTTTTTTTCAATGCCAAACCGTCAATTTCCATCCAATTAAAAATATCCTGCGTCATTCTAGAGTAAATGTATTCAAGAGTACTCAGTTCAAATTTCAAGTCAATCGGATAATTGCTCTTTGAGTTACAATGTCAGCAAATTTGAAAAATCTCATTTCGAGAAAAACGCGTTTACAGATTTACCAGGTCTATAAATATGAAACCGGAATTTGCCCATAGATGGCCTTAGCTGTCAATGTAGTTACCGTGAAACTGCGTCATTGGCGCCATTTCCTTGTTGACATCTCTGACAAAGATTTTCAACTCACAACAATACAAGTTTCATACAACAGCATAGTTTGTAATAGCGTTGAACATGTCGAATTTTGTGCCTGGAAACTACGATTTGCGGACAGCATTGATTTTCTGTTGCCAATTGAAGAAAACTGCTGCAGAATCGCATCGAACGCTTGTCGAAGCTTACGGTGAGCGTGCTTTTGGTAAATCACAGTGCTTTGAGTGGTTTAAAAAATTCAAAAGTGGCGATTTTTACGTGAGAAACGAAGAACGTGGAAGACCACTGAAAAAGTTTGAAGACAGCGAATTGCAAGCATTGTTGGATGAGGATGATGCTCAAACGCAACAACAACTCGTGGATCAATTAAATGTGACACAAGAAGCCGTCTCCATACGTTTGAAAGCCATGGGAAAGATCCCAAAGATGGGAAAATGGGTTCCACATGAACTGAATGAAAGACAGCAGGAAAACCGAAAAACCACTTGCAAAATGCTGCTCGCCAGGTACAAAAGAAAGTCATTTCTCCATCGAATTGTGACTGGCGATGAAAAGTGGATATATTTTGAGAATCCAAAGCGTAAAAGATCATGGGTAACTCCAGGCAAACCATCGAAATCGACTGCAAGGCCAAATCGCTGTGGACGGAAGACAATGCTCTGTGTTTGGTGGGATCAGAAGGGTGTGATCCATTATGAGCTGCTAAAACCTGGCGAAACCGTTAATACTGAACGCTACCGACAACAAATGATCGATTTGAATCAAGCTTTGCGTGAAAAACGACCAGAATATTAAAAGAAGGCAACACAAAGAGATTTTGCTTCATGATAATGCACCATCACACACAGCAAAACTGGTCATGGAAACGATTGAGGCGTTTAGTTAGGAAATACTTTCGCATGCCTCTTACTCACCAGACTTGGCTCCGTCCGATTACTACTTATTTGTATCGATGGGACACGCAGTTGCTGAGCAGCGCTTTACTTCTTACGAAAATGGCTCGATGACTGGTTTGCCTCAAAAGAGCAACAGTTTTTTTGGCGTGGCATCCACAAATTGTCAGACAGGTGGGAAAAATGTATAGCTAGCGATGGGCAATACTTCGAATAAAATATTTTTTATCATTTTCATACAATAAACGTGTATTTTCTATACAAAAATTCCGGTTTCATATTTATAGACCTGGTAACTATCGATTTTTGCAAGATAAAATTATATTTACTATGAAAACTGCCAATCAGCTATTCCTGGCCCATACAATTGACCCTCCTCTTCCTCGAATAATGCCTGCTGAGAGGCTGAAGCTTTTCTCCGAGCTGTTCGTCCCTCTTTTGAGGATGATTCATGACGTAACTCCGCCTGGTTGATTCGGCTGTCATCTCTCTCTATGGCATATTCTTTTGCAATAGGACCGATGATGACGTCCATTACTTGTAGCATTTTTAGAATAGCATAAAAACCATCGTTAAATATTGAGACTGCAAGGAAATTAGCGAGCTCGATCGTTTTCAATCCATTACGATGGTGCTTTGGAGCAAAGTGCCAGAGCAAGCCGTTATAACTTTCATTGTTATTCTGCGTGTTCCCTCCTTTGCATCGCTCTAGTAATTCCCTTGAACTCAAGTCAGTATAAATAGGTTCCAAAGCTTTCGTAACATCCTTGTCAAGTGGCAGATAATCATGTTTGAACTGTGATACGTCCATTCCTTGAGCTTTCACGCGGTTATATGAGCACCAGCTATTCGCACCTGCAGGGCAATTTCCGTGGTTCGGATTTTCGTCTGTCGAAGACAAATCATGCAAGGTAGCCCAAATTTCGTGATACATATCATCAACATTATCTTGATGCCTGGTAATTGCCAATCCATAGTATTTTTGGAGTTTATTAATAACTTTGTCAGTTAGCTTCACGGTATTCTTACTCCTTCCTCCTAAGCCTTTGGTTCGTTTATTTTATAGTGCAAAACACACACACGGAGATTTTTTCTAAGTATGATTTTTCGACGTTTTGGGACATTTTGATCACGTTGACCGTCAAAACTGGGGAAAATTTTTTTTAACCGACACAAAGCTTCCTCTATGAAGAAGCAAAGCGTACAAGCAAATTTGACATTTGCACATTACTTCTTCGTAATTTTTTCCTACCCACAGATTCTCTTCTACAGGTAATGGTTATCTCTATTCTGGCTTCCTCATAAACGAAGGGAGATTACAAATTTAGAATATAGTTGAAATTTTGTAAAATTGAAAATTTCATTACGTTTAAACCCTTCGATCGATTTTTACCAAATTCAAAACCAAGTATCCTTGTTCCGTAGTAAATGTGTATGCCAAGTTTCGGTTTAATGAGGGAAATTTTATAAAAATTAGAGCAAAATACCTTTGTTTCGCAAAATTCCAATATAATACCCGTTAGTGATTTGGGCTTTGGACGAAAATTTGGATTGCGACCTGTCTCGTGTGCAAACTTTCAGGGAAATCGTTCAACTCGTTCTCGAGATATACCCATTTGAGTCTTCCAAGTTCATCACACACGAACATTTTTTCTAAATATTTCTCAACATTTTGGAAATTTTTGAGGGCTCTTACATCAAAATCTCGAAAAAAAAACATTTTCACGAAAATAAAGCTTCCTCTATGAGGAAACGATACTTAATTTTGATGTATAGTAAAATTAATGATTGATAATGAAAAATTAATCATAAAGAACATAAAAAGCACTTAAATCCTTATAACCCTCTTCTAGCTTGATATCAAGCTAGCAGAAATGAAAGGAGCACAAATTTTATAAACTTAGCCCAAAATTAGCACATAACAATAGAAAACTTTGGTATATATTGAATCTATTTAGGGGATTTTCGTCTGCGAAAAAATGAACAGTTTACGCGAAACTAGAAGAGCACCTAATTCGCGAACTTAGCATCTAAAGACCACCTTATTATGGAGTGTCCTAAATACAGCTTAGTAAATGTCGGTTTGCTACCTTAACGGACCTAGTTTCATTGAAGCAGACGACAATCGGTGCGCTTCCCCCATTCTAAAGCCTCAAACTATTCCGATGAAAATTAATTAATTCCATTACATTACTTTCGTGCGCCCTGCATCTTGGAAGACATGGCCTAATTAAGCATGACTTCAGGTCGATAACTTTATTCTCCAGAAGCAGCCATTTTATTAATTTAGAACAAAAATGGGCACTGGGAGCATAAACGATTTAAAGTCGTGTACGTACGTACTATATCGAGATTGTACCTTTCTCGTTCTTTCTTTCATCGTTAAGCCGATGGACTTCTTCGAGTGAACAGTCACGCATTTATGAGGTTGACAGCCGTTCTCGCTCGGTATTACCGGATCACCAACAGCGGCTAGGATGTTCGGAGCGGGAAGGAGGGAACATGTGGCAGTATAGCACAGTCCGACGATCGGTCCTAGAAAGAGGAAGGAACACTGTCTCGTACGATTTCTGTTGATTCGTTTGTATATCGTGCTCTTATTGATCCCCAGCTGAGTGCCGTTTTTTTCGTTTGTAGTAGCGATATTTCGTTTGTAGTGCCGTTTTTTTCGTTTGTAGTAACTTAGTTTCGTTTGTAGTAACTCAGTTTCGTTTGTAGTGAATTTTTTTTCGTTTGTAGTAATTTCGTTTACCTTCTAGTCGTTTGTAGTGCCGTTTTTTTCGTTTGTAGTAGCTTAGTTTCGTTTGTAGTAACTCAGTTTCGTTTGTAGTGAATTTTTTTTCGTTTGTAGTAATTTCGTTTACCTTCTAGTCGTTTGTAGTGCCGTTTTTTTCGTTTGTAGTAGCTTAGTTTCGTTTGTAGTGCCGTTTTTTCGTTTTTAGTAACTTAGTTTCGTTTGTAGTAACTTAGTTTCGTTTGTAGCAACTTCGTTTACTTTCTAGTCGTTTGTGGTGCCGTTTTTTTCGTTTGTAGTAGCTTAGTTTCGTTTGTAGTAGCGATATTTGGTTTGTAGTGCCGTTTTGTTCGTTTGTAGTAACTCAGTTTCCTTTGTAGTGAATTTTTTTTCGTTTGTAGTAACTTAGTTTCGTTTGTAGTAATTTTTTTTTCGATTGTAGTAACTTCGTTTACCTTCTAATCGTTTGTAAGTGCCGTTTTTTTCGTTTGTAGTAACTTAGTTTCGTTTGTAGTACATTTTTTTTCGTTTGTAGTAACTTCGTTTACCTTCGAGTCGTTTGTAGTGCCGTTTTTTTCGTTTGTAGTAGCTTAGTTTCGATTGTACTAGCGATATTTCGTTTGTAGTAACTTAGTTTCGTTTGTAGTAAATTTTTTTTCGTTCGTAGTAACTAAGTTTACCTTCTGGTCGTTTGTAGTGCCGTTTTTTTCATTTGTAGTACCTTTTTTTCTTTTGTAGTCCTTTGTGGTAAAATTTTATTCATCTGTAGTTCCTTTTTTGTTTATAAAAAAAAATTATTAACAAAAATGTTTGTAACTTTTTTCCTTCTATTTTATTTATACCGATCCCTCTGGTACTAAAATTCGAATAGGTTTGTTAATATTCAGTCACTTTATTTGAATATTCATGCTTAACAACGTCATAAGGAAGATGTGTCTCTATGGCTGACATATGGGCTATGTGAACTTGGCACCCGACTTTGGAAAATCGAAATTTTTTTTTTCATTCTCATAGAGTTTCGTTTGTAGTTGTTTGTAGTACCATTTTTTTCGGTTGCAGTAACTTTTTTTTGTTTATAAAAAAAATTACAAACAAAAAAAATGTTTATAACTTTTTTTCTTTTCAATTACAAACCGAAATTCTTTCACTACAATCAACTAGAAACGATTCTCTATAGGAATGAACTGCAAAATTTGAGTGCCGACAAAGTCGGGTGCTGCGCTTTTTTCAAAATCCTATAACTTTTTTTTGGAGCTACTACAAACAAAAAAAATTTTACTACAATCAACTACAAACAAAACTCTATAAGAATTTTAAAAAAATCGATTTTCCAAAGTCGGGTGTCAAGTTCACATAGCCCTCCAAGCCACATTTTAACAAGTTCTAACGTAAATATTTTGGTTAAAGACTCGGTAAATCTACATTTTTATTGACGCTGTGGAATTTATGGAGTTTTTCGGATGCATAGAGCAGATGATGTCGAACATCTCCCATTGTTTGGTTCGCGACAGCTGACCTTCTCCATAACGTCTCGTATTAAATATCTTATTTATGAAAGCCGTAATTCTTCTCTAAAAGCTCGATGAATTAGTTCAATATTTTTCTGTCGTAATGGTATATGTTCTAATTTTATTACACAGAAAAATGAGACAGTTATACCGGCTTCGAATTCGGGCAAGGCATACCTTAAAACACTGTATAGTTGATTTGAGAGAAGTTTGCAAAAATATTACTATTAAATAACTTTATTGTCCTCAAAACTGTATAGTATCAAACATACATGTTGCACCTACAGTATTAGTAATTGTGTATATGCGTACGCATATGACAATCATTAGTATGGGGTTGAGAATGAATCGTGATTGGACGGTTGATCGCCGTCACTGAGATTTACCAAAGAACTCGAATTGGCAACAGCGAACGTGTAAATGTTCACCGGCTGTAATGGCTGTGCTCGTTCGTCCCCAACAGGATTGAGTGGAACAGATCTCTTTAGATTCTGCGTTGCCTCGCTGCGCACTTTAGTAGATGTACTATAGTGTAGATTCTGCGGTAAAAAGCACTACGGAATGACGGTTTCAGTGTGTACTGTCGCTGCAACACAGTTTGACGCGCCGGTGCGGGACCATCCGGCAATCAGAAGTCAGGAGCTGCTGCTGCTATCATGTCGACACAATTCTTCGCTTAACCCCTCGGCCCCTCGATCAAGCCACATATACCCCCACCACGTTCTCCTTGACTCTTGCGGGTGCACACGCGAAATGCAAAGTGTAGAAAATTGAGCCAAGCGAATGAGTAAGAGAAACCATTCGACACATCGGGGTCACTAGCTTTGATATTATCCGAGCTTTTTGTCGCCCATTCACACTATTGCGTCGTCTTTAACAGCACCCTCGTACTTCTTTACTTCAAAGCCCCCGCCCCCCCTCCCGCCCGTTTTCCCAACGGTCATGAGAAAATCTCTGCCCTTACGTCAAATTTTTGTGTGTTTTTTTGTGTCGACCTTACGATCAGCACTGTCTTCCTAAATTCATCAACATCCAAATAATACTTGAACAAAGAGCATTCGATCGCATAATATTTCACAATATGACGTAAAATTTGAGAGGTGACATGCATATGTTTAGGATGTATTGGGGTTTTCTCAGCGCAGACGATCTAAAAGCGACCTTTCCATTTTTTATTTTAATGACATACGAAGTACGTAGAAATATAAAGTATTGTAGTAAAAAAAATTCGACTGTCAGATTATGGTGCTAATACCTATTTTGAGTCTACTAGAATACAAAATAAGCATTCACACGTTTCTGTCTGTTTAGATATACAGTCCGAAAATACTAGCTTTTTCAAGAGGCTGTGGACAGCAGCCTAATTCTTTGTGTTCTCTACGTATAAAACCTAGTTTTGGTATTAAAATTCAAACTGAAAGACCAACCCCATTTGATACTTCACCAGAAATGTAACAAATAAAAAATTATAAAAAGCTACTATTTAGTCCGCAGACTGATTAAAAAGGATGCAAAGTAGAACTTTGAACGTTGCGTACTCATTTTCTTCCACTTTTAACAAAGTCAACTTTACGAGAAATTATGTTAAGTGAATTTGGATTCCTCATGGAGGAAGCTTGCTCAAAAGTGGTAAACAATTAAATAATAAAGTAAAATCGTAGCTCAGTTCGTCATATGTTTCGACAGTAGAAGACATCAATTGAAAAATGTTTAAATGCTATAAAATGATCTACCGATGTTGACCAGATTGAATATACAGGGTGGCCGATTTATCTGAAGACATTGAAATATTTCGAAAACTACGCATCGGATCAAAAAAAGTTCTCAATAAAATTTGTTTGCCTGGAAGGGGGTCATCCAATGATATCAAAGTCGACCCCTACACTCTGGGGTGGGGGTGGAGGCAAGTTTGAAATCGTAAATGGGAACCCCTATTTTTTATTGCAGATTCGGATTCCCCATAAAAAAATAAGTAACTTTTATCTGAAACATTTTTTTTGATTCGTGATAGATGGCGCTGTAATCGCGAGGGACCTGCTTTTTGCGAATATCTCGAGAAATTACACATTGGATCGAAGAAAGAAAAAACACATGTTTAATTTTTCAAAAAGCTATTCAGCGATACGAAACTCGATCCACCCTCCCCCCATCCCTACCCCCTGGGGTTAGGGTGGGGGCAACTTTGAAATCGTAAATGGGAACCCCTATTTTTTATTGCGGATTCCCCATAAAAAAATAAGTAACTTTTATCTGAAACATTTTTTTTCGATTCGTGATAGATGGCGCTGTAATCGCAAGAAACCTGATTTTTGCGAATATCTCGAAAAATTACACATCGGATCGAAAAAAGAAAAAAAGACATGTTGCATTTTTCAAAAAGCTATTCAGCGATACGAAACTCGATCCACCCCCCCCCCCCCCCCCCCCATCTCTACCCCATTGTGGTGAAAATGGAAGTTGCTTCAAAATCGAGATTGAAAAACCCTATTTTTTTCCGGGTTTTCCATGACAAAATCCATTGATTTGACTTTATTGTCGATATGAAATTTTCTCACACATGGTGTTGCAATCGAAAGCATGTATTCGTTTATCAATAAGTTAACAACTACTTTTAGCGTTACTCAGGAACAACGACGTGGACGTAGCATTATAGTTTTTGTTCCCATCGGGGTGCTTGTTTTACGTGAGTCCCCTTGCCTCTCACCATCGCACAGTGGGGCCGATTCCCGAAAAGCTGGTCAAAAGTCGAAAAATGAAGTTTCATTTTATAGGATTTAGAGTACATAGGTGGATAGAGTAATGTTTAAAGAATATAATGGAACATTTTATAAGGGCTAGTGAAGTATACCTGGCAAGTATAAGCCAGTACAAAAGAGACCTTCGCGCAAGCAATAGCTCGATCGTTCGAGATCATATTCAAGCGTCATATTAAAAAATTCGTAGAAAATCGTAAAATTGGTGTTTCTTAATTCTGCAAAATGGAGGTTTCAGGTTGAAGAAAGTAGTTTATTATCATATGCGTCGAAAATTATAACAGATACATATAAATTAATAGCTAAACAATGTCTAAAGTAGAAAAAAATGAAAAATTATGTGCAATCATTTTAGAAAAACAGGGAAAAAGTTAAAAGTTCCGCAGTGTTCCGCAACGAAACAAGTTTTAAATTAAAGTTTGTACTGTTATGTAACAAAATTATCAGGGGTACAAATTGAAAATGCGGGTTTGATAACAGATGGCGTTACTAACGCTATACGCATCAGGCAGTACTGTGACTATGTTCATGTCAAAGCTACGTCTTATAGCTTTAATTTTCAGTATGTGTCAATTTGTCGCAGTGTCAAATTCATAGTTTTTTTGAGCTCTCAATATGTCGAGTTTCGTTCCAACAAAACAGCATTTGCGGGAAGTTTTAATTTACTTCTTTAATTTGAAGAAAAGTGCTGCTGAAGCACATCGATTGGTCTCCGAGGCTTATCCGAGTCATGTTCCATCGGTTTCAACGTGCGAGAGATGGTTTGTGCGGTTTAGAAGTGGTGATTTTGACGTTGAGGACAAAGAGCGGCCGGGCCAAGTGAAAAAGTTTGAGAATGCTGAATTGGAGGCAATACTCAATGAAGACTCGTGTCAAACTCAACAAGAGCTCGCAGATTCATTTGGAGTGACACAACAAGCCATTTCCCATCGTATAAAAGCCCTCGGAATGATCCAAAAGCAAGGACATTGGGTGCCGTATGAGCTGAAGCCGAGAGACGTCGAGCGCCGTTTTTTTGCATGCGAACTGCTGCTCGAACGGCAAAAACGGAAGGGTTTTTTGCATCGCATTGTCACTGGTGATGAAAAGTGGATCCATTACGATAACCCGAAGCGCAAAAAATCATATGGTTACCCCGGCCATGCATCATCATCGACGGCCAAACCAAATATTCACGGCGCCAAGCTCATGCTCTGTATTTGGTGGGACCAGCTGGGTGTGGTGTATTATGAGCTATTGAAATCGAACGAAACCATCACAGGAGCACTATACCGAACTCAATTGATGCGTTTGAGCCGCGCACTCAAAGAAAAACGGCCACAATACGAGCAAAGACACGACAAAGTAATTTTGCAACATGACAACGCTCGGCCACATGTTGCAGCGCCGGTCAAAACATACCTACAAACGCTGAAATGGGAAGTCTTACCCCACCCGCCGTATAGCCCAGATATTGCTCCTTCCGATTACCACCTTTTCCGATCGATGACACATGGCCTAGCTGACCAGCGCTTCCATTCTTACGAAGAAGCCCAAAAATGGGTCGATGACTGGATAGCAGCCAAGCCGGCCGAATTTTTTCGCGACGGTATCCGTAAATTGCCAGAAAGATGGGAAAAAGTTGTGGCTAGCGATGGACAATACTTTGAATAATTCATTTGTTACCATTTTTTCAGAATAAACGTTCAAAAATAGAAAAAAATCCCGCATTTTCAATTTGTACTCCTGATAGTAAAAATCAGCTGCAGCTAGCTGCAACTTTGTTTTTAGTGCACATTTGAATATAAAAAATTACAAATTCACATTAACCACTTGTTGCACGTTTTTTCCAAATGAATATAATTTTGTAAAACTTGTTACTCAAGGGTTTTTGGGGTCGCTGAATACGAATCCGGTGTCAAAAAAACTAAATTCAAAATGGCGGATCCAATATGGCGGATGCAATTTTTAAAATCGATTGGATTCGCTTGAAACTTGTTACTCGGGGGTTTTAGGGGTCGCTGAATACGAATCCGGTGTCAAAAAACCAAAATTCAAAATGGCGGATCCAATATGGCGGGCGCAATTTTCGAAATCGGTCGGATTTGCTTGAAACTTGTTACTCGGGGGTTTTTGGGGTCGCTGAATACGAATCCGGTGTCAAAAAAACAAAATTCAAAATGGCGGATCCAATATGGCGGACGCAATTTTCGAAATCGGTTGGATTTGCTTGAAACTTGTTACTCGGGGGTTTTTGGGATCGCTGAATACGAATCCAGTTTTAAAAAAAAACAAAATTCAAAATGGCGGATCCAATATGGCGAACATAATTTTCGAAATAAAACCATTTTTTATTTTGTTTTTTCTTGGCTATGAAACGTGAATAGTTCCGTAGCGTAGTGGCTTACACGCTGGGCTCGTACATTATTGTTCTCGGTTCAAATCTCGTGTAGGTGATTTTTTTTTATTTTGCATAATAATTATTTAATAAAATTGTAGTTAAATTAATTCAGCAATTTTCATAATTTAAATAATTATTTTAATATTATAAATAACTTATTTCGTTTTAGAGTATATATTGTTGGATTCTAACATTTATAGAGGATAACGGAACATTTGAAAAGAGTCGACTGTATACATAGACCTACCTGCAATATATAGGTCTACCTGTACAAGTGAAACAGATAGACTTTTTGCGAGGGTAATGGAATATTTGAAAAGGGTCGATCACGTCACAAAGGGTCGATAGGCCTACCTGTGGGCCTGTGGCAGTTACGAGCAGAGTTGCCTGATACGTATCTTTTTCGCGCATGCCCATTCAGTTTGGCTCTTAAAAAATGTTTACTTAAACTAAAATAATTATAAATCAACTGTTTGAAAATGTTAATTTTATTTCACAAAATCTATTTTGTTCCAGAAAATGATTTTAAGAAATATGTGCTTCAAAGAAAAAATTACTTGCATGTAACTGAAGTACATTCACTTCAATAAAAAAAGGAAATGTAACTTGTAAATAGTATAAAATAAGTCTTTCAAAAGTGATTTTAATCAATATAATTATAGATGTAAAAGTAGATGTTTTATTACTTTTTATCAAATATATAATTTACTTACAGATTTATAAAAAGTTAATAAATTTTTATAATCGCTATTTTGGATCTGCCATTTTGAATTTTGTCTTTTTCACATCAGATTCATGTTCAACGACCTCAAAAACCCCCGAGTAACAAGTTTCAAGCAAATCCGGTTGATTTCGAAAATTGCGTCCGCCATATTGGATCCGCCATTTTGAATTTTGTTTTTTTCACACCGAATTCGTATTCAGCGACCTCGAAAACCCCCAAATAACAAGTTTCAAGCGAATCCGGCCGATTACGAAAATTGCGTCCGCCATTTTGGATCCGCCATTTTGGATCCGCTATTTTGAATTTTGTTTTTTTCACACCGGATTCGTATTCAGTGACCTCGAAAACTAACAGAAACCAAGTTTCATACAAATTCGATAAACATTCCGTATTATAACTGAGTATTTTCGGTTTACTATCGCTATTTTGAACCCGCCATTTTGTTTTTTTACATCTTTGACTTCAGATTCGTAATCAGCGACGCCAAAAACCCTTATATACTATATCTCAAACAGAATGAACTACGTTTTCGACTTTTGACCAGCTTTTCGGGAATCGGCCCCACTGTGCATCGGGGTGCTTGTTTTACGTGAGTCCCCTTGCCTCTCACTGTTCAATAAATTAGATTAAATGTTCAAAATTGTGACCTTGAACTTCTAGACACTTATTTATTCTTTCCTCGAATGATTGTACACAGGAGAGGAGCATATCTGCGGGAATTTCAGCGCAAGCGTTTCTTATGCGCTGTATCATGTTTTCACGAGTTGTTGGTGCTTGTTGAAAAACCTTATCTTTTAGATCAGGGGTCTCCAAACTACGGCCCGAGGGCCACATTCGGCCCGCGGACAGATTTTGGACTATTTCACTTTTTACCACCGGCAACAATGATAATATGGTTTTGGCCCTCGGAACTTACTGGAATAATCAGTATGGCCCTAAGGCTGGAAAGTTTGGAGACCCCTGTTTTAGATGACCCCACAGAAAAAAATCCGGCGATATCAAATCAGGCGACCTAGCAGGCCAATTAATCAGCCGCTTCGATTGCAGCGTCATGTGTGAGAAAATTTCATATCAACAATAAAGTCAAATCAATGGATTTTGTCATGGAAAACCAGGAAAAAATAGGGTTTTCCAATCACGATTTTGAAGCAACTTCCATTTTCACCACAATGGGGTAGGGATAGGGGAAGGGTGGATCAAGTTTCGCATCGCTGAATAGCTTTTTGAAAAATGCAACATGTCTTTTTTTCTTTTTTCGATCCGATGTGTAATTTCTCGAGATATTCGCAAAAATCAGGTTTCTTGCGATTACAGCGCCATCTATCACGAATCGAAAAAAAATGTTTCAGATAAAAGTTACTTATTTTTTTATGGGGAATCCGAATCTGCAATAAAAATAGGGGTTCCCATTTACGATTTCAAAGTTGCCTCCACCCCCACCCCAGGGGTAGGGATGGGGGGGGGATCGAGTTTCGTATCGCTGAATAACTTTTTGAAACATGTGTGTTCGAGAATTCAGAAGGTAGAGTAAAGTGGACTGCAAAGAATTCGCAGGTGAATTAATAATTAGTACAAAGATGTTTTTTAAAGTAGCATTTATTGCTCCATCTGTCAAAAGGCAGTGGACACAAATATATAAATAAACAAGAAAAATATAGAAAATAATATATAGAAATGAGCGTAAAAAAGAGAGATGAAATGAGGCGTTTTTATTACCACACATGATTATATTAATCGTGTGTAATTGATGAGATGTGCTGTAACGATCGGACCTCGCGGTGACGCTGATGCCGGGTGCACGACACGATGAACCAATGTGTTGATGTACCGGTGGGCTGACGTCAATATACCAATGCTGATACGATAGGAGAGTTGTAGAGACTGTAGGTCGGCAGAGCTGCACTGGAGACTTATTAAGATACACAGAACTTTGATGAGCACGCACGAACACGGTGACGATGAAAACCGTCTGAGAACAAAACGCAAGATGGCTGCGTTATACAAAGCAGCCGTTGTCTAGCCAAGCAGTCGTAGAGCGCTTGCGCGCAGCGACCTGTTGCTCGGCACGCTGACCTAGTGCGAGATTTACAGCTTCTGAGTGATGCTGCCGCTGAGGGGCAACAGCAAGCAGTTGCCCATGCTAGCCTGCAGTGCGCAGTCTAGCTACGCGTAGCAGAATGCTCAAGTATTCTCAAACAATGTGTTTTTTCTTTTTTTGATTCGATGTGTAATTTCTCGAGATATTCGCAAAAATCAGGTCCCTTGCGATTACAGCGCCATCTATCACGAATCGAAAAAAAATATTTCAGATAAAAGTTACTTATTTTTTTATGGGGAATCCGAATCTGCAATAAAAAATAGGGGTTCCCATTTACGATTTCAAAGTTGCCCCCACCCCAGGGGGTAGGAGTGAGGAGTCGACTTTGGTATCATTGGATGAGCCCCTTCTAGGCGAACAAATTTTATTCAGAACTTTTTTTGATCCGATGCGTAGTTTTCGAAATATTTCAATGTTTTCAGATAAATCGGCCACACTGTACAATCCCTCTGAATGACAGTTCGTTTCTATACAAAATTTGAGTTCATCTGATTCAGGTTTTTGTGAGTTAGAGCAAAAACGTCAATAGTTCGAAAAAATCAAAACTCCATAAAATCCCAACCTCTTTGTAGATCCTGCTCACATTCAATCCCAAACTTCCTTAAAAATTACTCTAAATGTAAAGAACCAACTCGCTGGTTAACTTAAAATTTGCGAACACTTGAGTACTTCCAAACATTTTTAACAAAATTCAAAACGTCATAAAATAGAAAATAGAAGGTCGAACTAACAAGAATGTCTCTGTTAACCGTCGTCAAATTTCGGCGATACAGCGTTTACACATACCATGGTAATGACAATAATATTACAAAGTCGTTCATCATCGACGTGAGCCTCGACAATTCGTACATCTAAGTATTTTTATTATTATTTATTTCCATCGTACAGCGTCCTTCGCCTTAATACATCAACCGTTATACATCTTTCCTTGTCACATCATATACTCTTATACCAATATAAAAATACAAAATATGAAATATAGAATATATGTCAAATCCACAACTTCTTTTATGTTATGCTTTCTCCTTTTCCTCCATATCTTCCATATTCTCTTTGTCATCACCCAGTCATACTTCTTTCACATTTATACTTTCCTCTCATTCACATTGCTATTTCGATTCTGCGCCTTTGGTACTTTTCCGTTTGCACACTCTTATTCGCTAAGATAACCCTTACCACCGCTTTCTTAAGTGCTATTTCCTTGACTAGTTTTATTCTTTTTGTTTATAGTCTTTTATTTTCCCAAACGCTATTAGGTATTCGCACAGCTCTTCAAATACTTCCCTAATCTGCGTCCCCTCCCTCATCAGTCCCATGGTTCTACCTTCTACCACCTGTCTCATTGCTTCTTCTAACTCCTTCCCCCACTTCGACGGTGTTTTATTTACGTCCCCCCTAATTTCTTCTTTGAGGCAGATCTTTGGCCATCTGAAGTTCTCCATCTTTAGGATTTGTAACAGATAATTTCCTGCTCTTCTTCTTGCTTCAACTTCGATACTTCGCTATCCTGTTTCCATTTTCCATAAATAATCCGGAGTATTTCTCAACACTCCCAAAGCCATTTTCACCATTCTGCTTTGTAACTTCTGAATTTCTTCTCTCTTTTTCCATCCTCAGATCTCAATCCCATACAGTGCCCCTGCTTTAATGAGGAAGTCCATTAGCTGTAGCCTGTCCCTTAGTTTATCTAGTCTGGCCTTTTTCAACACTCCTCAAACTGCATTCGCTGCTTTCCTCGCTTTTCCAATTAATTTGTTCATATGAACCCCCACTGTGCACTTTGTTGTGAACCAATATCCCAGATATTAAATTTCTTTACTACTTCTATTTTCTTTCCTTGTAATTTCCATTCCACTCCTCTCTTCATTCTTCCTCCATTTCTGAATACCATTATTTTTGTTTTGTCCACATTCACCTCCATTTTTGTCTTTCTCACGTATCTCTCCAGTGATTTTAGCATCTTTGCAAGTTTTTCCGCCTCTTCAGCTATAATCGCAATGTCATCTGCATATTTCAGCACGAAAAATCCCCCCCCCCCATAACTGTTCTCCCTTCTCTTTTCCTCTCCCAGTCTTCGTCCACATCATCTCGCGTGATGTTAAAAAGTGTTGGGCTGATAGGACAGCCTTGTCTCGCACCCTTCTTTGTTCTGAAATTTTCTGAGATTCCTTCACCTGTGATGATGTCATCCCTCGTACTCCTGTATATAATTTTTATTATCGCATGCATTTTCCCTCTAATTCCTTTTTCCCACAGTTTTTTGAACAGCAGCTCTCTATCCACTTTGTCAAATGCTGCTTTAAAGTCTACAAACGCTACGTATAATTTCCCTCCTTTTTTCTTCAGTCTATTGTTAATAAGAGCATTGAGCACGAAGACATGGTCTCGCGTACCCCTTCCTGCCCTGAATCCCGCTTGACTTTCTCTCAGCATGACCTCCTTTTCCAGCCATTTGTTCAATCTCGTTACCATTATACTGGAGATTATTTTATATCGAATGTCCAACAGCGAGATCCCTCTATCGTTGCTAGGCAACTCCTCGTCGCCCGATTTGTGTATCGGGAATATCCTTGCAATCTCCCATCCTGCAGATAGTTCTCCGTTATTCCATATCATATTTAGTATTTCCCTTAACTCTTGTTTCCCTTCTTCGGCCAGATTTTTAAACAATTCAGCCTTAATGTCGTCCTCTCCCGCCGCTTTATTATTCTTCAGTTTTTTCATTATCCTCTCCAATTCTCTCATACCGATTTCCTGGTCCAGCAATTCATCATTTGAGGGTACCATTTCTTCGCTCACGTTCCATGATCTTGAGCTCTCTTCTCTTGTCACTTCCTCCTCTTCTTCTGCCTCTAACAGATTTTAAATGTTTAACCCAGTCGTTACTTCTTATATTTTTCCACGCCCTTTTCTTCTTAGTCCTGAAATTCCCTATCGCTCGCCACCATTCAGCCATATCTTTGCTTTCTTTCACTTTTCTCCATCGAGCCTCGAACCACTCTTTTCTTTTTTCTTCTACCAGTTTCTTCCATTATTTTCTCTCTTCTGCTAACTCCTTTCGCTCATCCACACCTCTCTTTCCCAAGAACCTTTTCAGGCAGTGCCACACTCTCTTCTTTTGCCGCTCGCAGTCCCTATCGTACCAGCTATTGTTATTTTTCTTGTTTTTTATTTTACTTGTCATCTTGACTATCTTTGCCGCTTTCCAAAATTTTCCCTTTAACTTTCTCCATCGTACCCCTGCCGTGATACCATGACAATCGTTTTCTCTCATTTTCTTTATCTCTTCTTCATAAAATTGGCTCATCTCATCTCTCCACACTAAGCTCGTCTCTGCGCCTTCCCTCCCCCCTTGACTGTTCTTCTTATCCTCTCCCCCCTCCTCTTGTTCCTGTCCTCTTTTCGAAGTCCACTCCACCGGCAAGTGATCCGACTCCACTCTTGGAATTACCCTTAATCTTTCTACAATCTTCTCCTCATCCTCCATCCATATCACCAAATCTAACACCGACCCCTGACCTACCCCCAGTCCCACAAAAGTGACTCTTCCCTCTTCGTCTCCTCTTACCCTCCCATTGAGTATCGTCAAATCCATCTTATCACAAAAATTCAATAACTTACGCCCTTCTGCGTTAAGCACCTTGTCTTTCGAGTTTCGTTCCCAAGAAAATCCTCCTAATTTCTCACACTCCGTTATACCCCTTTCTTTCCCTATTCTCGCATTTAGGTCACCAGCTATCAATATCCCCGCCCCTCTTTCCTCTCCTTCTATGCGTTATTTTAACGGTTCTTCTATTTCCCTCCATCCTACATTGTTGTACGCTTCTATTATCCTCAAGTCTTTGCCTGACGATTTTTCACGTATTTTCACAATCAGTCCATACTTCCATTCAACCACCTCACATCGCGTAGACACATTATTTCGCACCCCCACTAAGTGCCCCCCAATTGCGCGTCACTGCTTTTGTCCACTACTTAAATTTACTGCTTAGTCTTTTCAGTGTGTAAGCTTCTTTATCCTTTTCTAACCACGTTTCTTGTAGTAGCACTATGTCATAATTTTCTAAAATGTCGTTCGCTCCCCATATCTTCCCCGTCTCCGCAATATTCCATGTTATCATCTTATATCCACTCCTTTATTTTCTCAAGAAAAGTCTGCATTCTTTCCATTCCCCCCACAAGTTCTGTCTAGTACCACCACACTCCATTTACACAGAGTTTTTAGTGGCCTCTTAATACGCTTTTGCCCTCCCCACATTTCTTCTTCTCGTATCCGTCCAGCCATTCTTGCACTTGTCTCTCCCTCGTTGTCAGATCGTCCTCTATCCAAATTCCCGTTCCTCGTAGATCTCTTTTTCTTCTCATGATTCTTTTTTTCATCTCCAGCGTCTCAAGTGTGGCTACTGGCCCTCCGCTAATTTTTGAATTCTTGTTATTCTCACTTTTATTCCCATGTTTGTCTCTATGATATGTCTTATTCTTTCGGCAATCACCGTCTCTTTATCGTTTGCACGTATTCCCCTTACTATGATATTTTTCTTCCTTCTCGTTCTCTCTTTGGACTCCTCTCCCACTCAGCCGCGATAAGCGGGTCGCGTTGAGCCCCCTCTGGTCTCACGCTTACGTCCTGTTCCTGAGCTACTTCTTTTGTCCGTCAGGGTCCGCGATAACTCGCCCGCTTCTCTCCTTCTCTCACACTCGTCTGTCGCATACGCGCGCACTCCTTCATTCATCGCTTCTGCGCCGATGCTTCTCTCTCTCTCCCTTTCTTCCTTCCCCGCGCCCTCTAACTCTACACTCTTTTGCTTTAGTTTATACACATACTCATCCACTGTTAACAGCGGTGCGTTCGGACATTCATCCATCTCCCTCTCTCTCAGCGCTTCATCACTTTTTTCTCTCAGCCTCAGCGCTTCATCACTTTCTTCTCTCAGCCTCAGCGCTTCATCTCTTTCTTCTCTTAGCCTTTGTATTTCCTGCACGTAACTTGCTCTATCACTCTCATACCTTTCTTTCTACTCGTGTCTTTCTGCATGTTCCCTGTATTTTGACATTTTCCATTGCTCTGCATTCGCCAACAGTTCTCTTATTATCCTATTCATCTCCTCACATCGGCATATCAACGGTGAGATTTCTATCTTTATTGTCTATTTCACTTCTGAAGAAACTCTTTAGTTTCTCTTCCGCACCGCTGATGAGCCGCGTCGTCTGCTCGTGCCAATCTATCGGCGAGTCACAGAGCCTCTCCTTGTCTCTCTCTGACACGTAAAACGCCCTACCTACCTCCCCTTCTTGTTCTATGTGCCTTATTATTTCTGTTTGCATCACTTTCTCACTCTCTTTCTGTCCTTCACCCCCCACTTTCGCCATACACAATTCAGGCTCTTCAACCTCACTCTCACCCGTATTGTCTTCCATTGTCACAACACAGGCTGTTTCCGTCTCTATGACTGTTTTCTCTTTTGCCTTTTCACACTCTCCTTCGTCTGCATTTCTTACTCCGGTGTCCCCCCACGCCTCGCTACACTCCATCGCACTCTCCTCTCCCGCCGCTATCTCCACATAAGCTTTCTCACTTTCGTCTATATTTTTGCGCGGTGTGTGACACACCTTACTTTTTGATTCAAACACCTCACATTCCATCAATTTTTCATCTGTTCCTTGAGCCGCATTCAGATCCACAAGATATTTATCTATTTTAACATTTCCTTCTCTCCTCTTCGGAGGTCTTCCTCTGGGCCTCTTAACCAGCTTATTCTTCACTAGTCTGCCATCTATTATCTCTTCTGCACTCTCGACACAGCGCCCAGTGTCGTCATTCGACGGCGTCTTAAGCCCGGCGCACACCAGAGCGCCGCGCTTAAGCGACGCGCAGAGCAGCGCAGCGACCGAGGTAATACACACCGGTGCGACCGCTTGCGACCGTTTGCGACCATTCGCGAGGTTTAGTTTGAAACTCGAAGTCGAGATGGACAGTTCAGATGAAGAAGTTTTCCTTGTATCACTCCTTTGTGAAGAAGCGTCGCGAAAGAAAAAGAAATGGGTCCATGAAGTCTGTAGCGACAGAGAGATGCATGGAGAATTTCATACGCTATTTGAAAGTCTCAAAAGAGACGAAAAAAAGTTTTATGCATATTTTCGCATGTCGATCGACAAGTTTAACGAACTGCTGGTGATTTTGAAACCAGAAATATATAAAAATGATACGAATTATCGACGTGCAATAGGACCCGTAGAAAGATTGGTAGTATGTCTGAGGTAAGTTGATAATTACAATAATCGCTACAATTTCGTGACTTTTCATATCTATACATAAACTTTATGGAGGCTTTTAACAATTCATAAAACGAAACACATATAAAAACATACTTATTCTATCGAATTATGCGAAAGTAAAATAGCATTTGGCTTTGACTAGCATTGACTAAGCATGTCGTTATCGAAGCACCTGCAAACTCCGGTTCAATGTTTTTCAATTATAAAAAAACATTCAGTATTGTTTTGATGGCCCTTGTTGATGCCGATTACCGATTTATATGTGTGGACATTGGATCATATGGAAAAAATAGCGATGGAGGAATTTTCGCAGCGTCCAATTTGGGAAAGGCTATTCGGAACGACAAATTGAAGATACCTGAGGATAAAACACTGCCTGGAACAAGCCAAGCAATGCCCCATGTAATTGTTGGAGACGAAGCGTTTCCTTTGAAACGCAATATCATGCGACCGTATCCAGGATCGCAATCGAGTGAGGATGTCGGGAAAAGAATTTTTAATTATAGATTATCCAGAGCTAGAAGAGTTTCGGAGAATGCGTTTGGCATACTATCGCAGAAGTTCCGTATTTACCAAAGGAGAATCAAATTGAACCCGGACAATGTAGACAACGTTGTATTAGCAACATGTTGCCTACATAATTTTCTAAGGGAAGATATGGTATTCTCGAGTGAAAATACGGAAGTGAACGATCATGAAATAAATAGTGCAACGATACAAGGTTTGGAGAACATTGGAGGCCAATCAACTGAAATAGCGTTAAAAACTAGAGATCAGTTCAAGGATTATTTCGTGTCATCCGTAGGTTCGGTACCTTGGCAAACTGAAATAATCTCGCGTGGCAATAAACAAACCTAGACGTAACAATAATTTTTCTTCCAAGAAAAATCACAAATCTCAAAACATTTGCGGCACTATTGCCAGAGTCGACTATTACAATGTAGTTGTAAATATAAAATACGAAGATTCTTTGTACCTGGTTGCTTCATTGCGTCCGATATTTCTAACCAGCAATTTTCTTTTCGCTGATGATTACTGTAATGAGCATCACTGAGATCGTACAACTCTTTGTACTCTCCCACTAATAAAACTAATTTCTCGTCATCCATCCTGCACCATTCGATTGAAGCATGTGACGCTAGCACAAAGGGAACTGAATCTCAATACGATATTCGGTTTGACCCACGTGGTTCGTTGAGTCTCCCGATCGCCTTCGGGTGTCCGGAAACACCCGAACAAGTCCGAAGTATGAAGAAATCGTCGCTTGCGGTCGCACCGCTGCCGCTACCTAATGTACACCGGAGCGCTGTGACGCGACCCGAATTCCCTGCGGAGAATTCGCCGACGGTCGCGGCGCTGATCCGCGCTGCTCTGCGCGTCGCGGCGCTCCGGTGTGCATTAGCCCATTTAAATATACGGGTTTGATTCTGGTCGCGGCTCTGCGCTGCTCTGCGCGTCGCAGCGCGCCGCTTCGGTGTGCATCGGGCTTTACTCAACTCGCGCCCATCTTCCGATCGCTCACCCCCAACTTCTTTCTCTCCGTTTTCCGCTATCTTTTTGAGGTCTTTTCTAACCTGTACTTTTATGCACCTCGATTTTGTGACGAAAAACGCTCAAATTACACCATCTCCTGTCTCCAATTTCACCAACTGCACTCCTACTGAAATTTGTTAAGGTGAAGCGAAAGATTCACTCCATTTTGTACCACATAACACTGGTGTATTCTTTCTCGCACTCGCAGGATCCCTATGGTGCTGTCTCTCACACCGGCAGAGTGAAGTGAGTCTTTCGCATCGCCTTAAGTATGTCGATGTGTGAACATGGCAATATAACCACTTTAATATGTTTTTGGAAATAAAATATCATCAATAAGAAACGTGCTTGTGAAGTATGGGATCGATTCACTACGTATTTATCGAGATACAATGATTTAAAAAGTTTTATTCTAACATGAGCTCTTATGAAAGTACTCGAAAATAGCTTCACCAGACGTTATTCAATTAGGAAAAAAACACTAAATAAAATCTTACCCCGTTTATAAATTTTCAGAAATAAATAGATGAACGTTCAACCAAACTTGTTCGCCCGTTGTCCTTCCTCCGAAAGGATGCTTTGTTTTCATGAAAAACAAAAAATTTCGAGATTTTCATGTCATGATACCAGGATGGTCTAAAACATCGAGAAAGGAGAATTAGAAAAAATGTGTGGATGCGTGTGCGCATGTGTGTCTGTCACAGGCCTGAAAAATCTCAATTTCTTCATAAATCAAGAATGGTTTAAACAATTAAGCTGAAATTGAGCAAGTCAGTAAAGCAGTAGCGCTCCTTTCTCTGTTACAATTTATGCAATCATTGAAACACCTGCCCGGGTTTCATAACATGTTTTTATTTTTCGAAAAAAGTTTGTACGTTCTCTACCACAAATCTTTAACTATCAAGTTAAATAAATCTTTAAAAATAAACTAATATTAAAGAAGGAATTGAATTCCAGCCGAATCTATAAAGAGGTTTGAATTTAATAGGATTTTTTATTTTTCGAAAAATGTACGTTTTCGCTTTAACTCACGTTAACTGTGATTATTTGAATCAAATTTTGTACAGAACCGAACTAATGTTCAGCGGTGCTATATATCAAATTTGGTTAAGATCGGTAGAAGAATTCGAATTTGATAGCAATTAAATTTTTTTAAGTTTCCTCTGATTCTACTTTGAATATATTTGACAAAACGAGATAATAATTCGGACACATACGTAATAACATTAAACTATATTTGGTACAAAATGTGGTAAAAATTAACAGAGACGTTCAGTACTTATAGAACATAGCATTTTTTAAACAAGGATACAAAGTAGAATCTTTCACAAGACTTCCTCATTATTTCCCATTTTTCACACAGCTTCCCCATATCATACTTAAAAAAAAATAAAGGATTTACATAGGAAAAATTCGGTCGCTTCTTAGAATATCTAAAGTCTCTAATTAGTACTTTAATGTGGTATGCATTAAATATTTTTAAAGACAAATTTGCCTAATGGACCGCTAGCTTTATATAAAGCTAGCGGTTCGTTGCAATTTTTTGACTTGAAAAGCACCTAAATCGTACGATATATACCTGCAAGGACAGGGCGATATTGTCTTTATCAAAAATATTTCACTTCAACGAGAAGTTTACCTAACAAGAGGGTGGGTTTTGCGACCACGGAGGTGGAGCACTACCTGATTCGTTAAGCATGGTGTCATATCATAAATCCGGTTATTTTATTAATTTTACATTTTTGTATTTGGAATAAATTCAATGTAATTGAAAAAAATATTTCCCCGTGGATTTCGGGGTAAAAATGTAATATGGTTATAAAGCACTTAATTCCTGTGAAAAGACATTTGGCGATAATGCAAACCATGAAAATCCCTCTGCTAGCTTGATATCAAAGTGGGTTCTGCAGTCGATCGGGGTGGAGTACTAAAATCGGGCAATGCATTTATCAAAAGCATCTAAATCATACTATATATATGTGCAAGGACAGGGCGATATTGTTCTTATTTAAAGCACTTCACTTTAACGACAAGTTTACCTGACGAGAGGGTGGGTTTTGTGATTGCGGGGGTGGGGCACTAAAATAAGGCGATGCATTTATCAGATTGCATTACTGGCTAAATTAAAGGAACACTAAAATTATAAAGTTAGCACCAAAATAGCACCTAAAAAGCACTTTATTTAGGTATATAGTAAATCCATTTTCGGGACTTCCGTCTGCTAGCTTGACAAGGGTTACGGTGGTCTCGCGGAAAGTGTGCTAGTTAGTAGTCATTGGATGTCGGGTTCACGCCTTGGTGCATGCATTTTTTTCCAATTTTTTTTCAGTGAACTGGGTTTGCGTGCATTGCAAGGTCGGGTTTATTACCCTTGTCAAGCTAGCAGACGAAATTCCGAAAATGGATTTACTATATACCTAGATAAGGTGCTTTTTAGGTGCTAATTTGGTGCTAAGTTTATAATTTTAGTGCTTCTTTAATTTAGCCAGGAATGCAATTTGAAAAACCCTCTGCTAGCTTGATATCAAGGTAGCAGAGGGTTTTTCAGAGTTTGCATTATCGCCAAATGTATTTTGCCAGGAATTAAGTGCCTTTTAAGTGCTTTATAACCATATAAAATTTTACCCCGAAATCCACCCGGAAATATTATTTTTCAATTAATTTGAATTTATTTTAAATAAAAAATCCGTAAAAATGTAAAATTGATAAAATAGCCGGATTCATGATGTGACATCATGTTGAACGAATCAGGTACATTGGAAATACGATAGATTCGATTTTAGTGCTCCACCCCCGTGGCTGCAAAACCCACCCTCCTGTCAGGGAAACTTCTCGTTGCAGTGAAATATTTTTGATAAAGACAATATCGCCCTGTCCTTGCACGTATATATCGTACGATTTAGGTGCTTTTGATAAATGCATCGCCCGATTTTAGTGCTCCACCCCGATCGGCTGCAGAATCCACCTTGATATCAAGCTAGTAGAGGGATTTTCAAGGTTTGCATTATCGCCGATGTCTTTTTACAGGAATTAAGTGGTTTTTAAGTGCTTCACAACTATACAAAATTTTACGCCGAAATCCACCCGGAAATATTATTTTTCAATAAATTGTATTTATTTCCAATAAAAAATCCGGGAAAATGTTAAATTAATAAAATAGCCGGATTCATGATGTGACATTTTCGTTTAACATAAGCACTAAAATCGAGTCTATCGTATTTCCAATGTACCTGATCCGTTCAACATGATGTCACATCATGAATCCGGCTATTTTATTAATTTTACATTTTTACGGATTTTTTATTAAAAATAAATTCAATTTAATTGAAAAATAATATTTCCGGGTGGATTTCGGGGTAAAATTTTATATGGTTATGAAGCACTTAAAAAGCACTTAATTCCTGGCAAAAGACATTTGGCGATAATGCAAACCCTGAAAAACCCTCTGCTAGCTTAATATCAAGCTAGCGGAGGGTTTTTCAAATTGCATTCCTGGCTAAATTAAAGGAGCACTAAAATTATAAACTTAGCACCAAATTAGCACTTAAAAAGCACCTTATTTAGGTATATAGTAAATCCATTTTCGGGAATTTCGTCTGCTAGCTTGACAAGGGTGGGTTTATTGGTCGTCAACACCTTCGTCCATGAAAATAAAAACTGAATTACCAGGTGTATGCATAAGTTTTTTCCGGTTTAACTAAGAGATGGCGCCAGCGAAAAGTACGCAGCGTATTAATTTGACACATACGTCATTTTGTTCATCTGACATTAACCTACAAACACACACAAGTTGAGTCCGCCAAAAACTAGCATCTTTGTTTTATCGTTCAGTGATCATGTCGAGTTTTGTGCCTGAAAAAGAACATTTGCGGCACGCATTGCTTTTCTTATTTAATCAAAAGAAAAAGGCTGCTGAAAGTCAACGTTTGCTGGTAGAAACATATGGTGAATACGCTTCATCGATTAGAACATGTGAGACATGGTTTCGACAATTTAAAAGTGGTGATTTCAATGTGAAAGACAGTGAGCGCTCTGGTAGACCACAAAAATGCGAAGACGAGCAATTGCAGGAGTTATTGGATGATGATCCAACTCAAACTCAACGGCAATTAGCAGAAGCATTACATGTGTCACAAGAAACAATCAGCAGACGTTTACGAGTAATGGGGAAGATCAATAAACTCGGTAAATGGGTCCCACACGATTTGAATGAAGTGCTGCTTCAATGCCACGAAAGGAAATCATTTTTGCATCGAATTGTGACGGGTGACGAAAAATGGATTTATTTTGAAAACCCGAAGCGGAAAAAATCGTGGCTTTCACCTGGCGAAGCCGGTCCTTCAACACCAAGGCCAAATCGCTTCGGCAAGAAGACCATGCTCTGTGTCTGGTGAGACCAGAGCGGTATTGTGTATTATGAACTCTTGAAGCCCGGCGAAACCGTTAATACACAACGCTATCGCCAACAAATTATTAATTTAAACCACGCATTAATCGAAAGACGACCGGAATGGGCCAGAAGACATGGCAAAGTGATTTTGTTACACGACAATGCGCCGTCTCACACAGCAAAAGCAGTGAAAGACACCTTGAAATCGCTTGGATGGGACATCCTTCCGCACCCGCCGTATTCGCCAGACCTGGCGCCATCTGACTATCACCTCTTCGCATCAATGGGGCACGGGCTCCCAGAGCAGCACTTCAGCAATTTCGAGGAAGTTGGAAAATGGCTCGACGAATGGTTTGCCGCAAAAGACAAGCAGTTTTTCTGGCATGGTATTCATAAGTTACCTGAAAGATGGGCGAAATGTGTAGAAGCCGATGGCCAATATTTTGAATAAAACAAAAATTAATTTCCCTTGAAAATTACATGTTTTTTTTTACCAAAAAACCGCAAAAAACTTATGCATACACCTGGTACATGTCGTAATGAACAAAATTGATACTACATGTAATTCAGTTTTTATATATATGCATAGTTCGGTAAGCCCTCGATGGAAAATATTAATAAGATATATTGTAACGGTAATTTTTTTATCGTTAACAAATATTTTTATTTTTCGTGGGAATTCGGGCTCGATCACAGGACTAATTAATGTAGACTTCGTAGTGGTTGAGAGTGAGGCTTTATTCACAACGAAACAATTTGATAAAATGTCACTATTTACTTTCTGGTTACCGATATCCCGTACACTGCATTAAATTTCGTAATTTCGATGATTATTTTATAATTCTTATTTTATTTCGTATACACAGATTCTCGGTATTCCCGGTTTGCAATTCTGTTATTATTTCGGACGCTGGTATGGAGCGGTACGCTCGATGCACACACACACGCACACCACCAGACTCGCCTCCTCTGGTGTGGATGTTTCGCTCGTTGCTCTTTTCCTCTCTATCTGACATACGATTCACCGTCTGGCGTTCTCTTTCGCACTCTCACTTGCTTATCCTCTTCTCGATCATCCTTCCTGTTTAAATGCTAGCTGACCTACTTTTATTTCCTTTAAATATTGCTGACCTCATTCTATTTTATCGATTTTCTATTCACTTTACACCTATTCGCTTAATCATATTTAATTAATTCTATGCACTTACTCTATTCACTTATAATCTAGCTAAATCTTGATATTTGACGATTTCTATACTGTTCGTCGGATTATTGTTAATTATATAGAGATTTCTCACCTGTGTTTCCTCTTTGTCTGTTCCTTGTTTTCCATGCACTTGGGGTCTCTTTTCTCCCAGAAACACAGATTTTACACGATGAACTTGAAAAATGACTTTTGATAACTAATCTCTGATCTCGAAAATTTGTCTTTAATCTTTCTTGTACAGCGATACTTCTTCTTTCCGTGCTAAGAGGCCTCCTCTCTCCCCGCACCGGCCTTTTATAGGCTTCCCCTTGCCTCATTCCCCTCTGCCCATTTTTCCATCGTAATTTTAAAATCTAACGCATCTTTGGATCCTTGCGGTTTGCCGTTGCCGCGCTCACCGCCTTCCCCTCGCCTTCGAGCAAAGCCAGCTGGTCGCTGACCTGCTGTTTACGTCAGCGAGGGAATTCCGGAGCGGCGACAGCTCTAGTTTTTATGCTAGGTACGATGGCCTCTTGCCCGCAAACTTGGTGCTTTTGTATCTATTCTAATTTCGCAGGTGTTTCTGCGTATCCCTCGGCTCTTATAGCCGTTTGAAAATAATAAAAGAATTTGCTCGATTGTAACTATGTTACAATATATATATATCATTTTCCAATTTTTTTTTCAGTAACCTGGACTACCGTTGAAAATTAATGCTGAGCTAAATGTGTTCGCGAATCTAGAAACGCATACACAGTATGCGAGATGTAGATAGTTCCACGGCTTTCGTTTTTTCTTATTTCTCATATATGAAAATTGTATAATCCTACCAAGAGCAACAGCACCTGCGCTACAGCGCAGGTATATATTAGCAATGAGCGATGTATAAAATACATGATGTTATCGGGTTTTGATTTACAGAAATGTAGATGGTTACAATGACAATTATTTTTCCATTTAGCGTTTGACACTCAACAATACAATCATCACCACTTGATGTCACCGCCGCTGCAAATAATTGGGATTGCGTAACCCTTATTAAACGACCATTTCAGGGCTAAACGGTATGTAAAATCCGATAAACAACCTCCACGCGGTGTATACTGGGTGATGCTGATGCTGACAGTAAAGAGTTAAGGCCTAAACAATATTCGAAAATTGAAACTGCGTTCATGAAGCGAGTGGGATAAAGTATTTTTCAAAACGTAAAACGTCGATGTTCGGTTCAAAGTTGGGATTTCTGGAAAAAAGGTTTGAGACAAAAGTGATGTACTTTTCTAGGCATAATACGATTCTGCAATAAAAACTATCTAGTTCCATTTATTTCAATTAAAATGGGACACCCTGTATTTAACCTACTCTTTTCTTGCCGCCACCATGAGTGTTAATCTTTCCCATCGCTAGGGAATACTGTTACTGCCGAAAGGGATAAAGGAATTTGGTTACTCAATATATTGTAAGGATATGATATATGAAGTGTAACGACCAAGTCGCTAATAATCAAATGCCATTTGTTGATAGACGAAGAAAAGAGAGTTTGTTGAAAAAACGAATTGCGAGAGAGAAGTGTGTCAATAAACTGTCCTTTCAATCTCAAAAATGGGATAAAGAATCAAACCTCGGAGATAAATCTCCGATCAGGAATCAGAATTAAAAATAATCGAAACAATATTTTGATACGTTTAAAAATAGTGATCGTGGCAGTAGCATTCAGTGTTGATCAATTGGTGTGATTTACATTCATCGACCACATCCCAAGATTTTTTGACAAGTACGAAAATTAAGAATATTGTTCATGATTGGCATGATGAGAATACACTGAAGAAATGCTTACCGAGGAAGCTATAATAGAGAGAAACTTCAGAATGCAAGAGATTAGAATAATCGAGGAGAGGAGAGACAAGAACAGATTTACGGTAGCAATTTTAAAAGAAGTATTCCAAAAACTAGGACTTTCGACACTCGGTTTGAAAGTGGACCTCTTCAAACGTCACAACGAAGAACATCCGACTAAACAATAGATGTACAAAGCTACCAAAATACTAACCGTTACTAACGCTACCCCGCGGTTGAACCCTGTTCTTGGAGAAGCAGTTATCGACAGAATAAGGAATCTTCCCAACGCATCATCGGTTCATGTTCAGTCACAATCACGACTGAACAGTAGTTCAACATCAATCGATCCTAGAGAACTTATGCGGTGCAAATCGGATCGCGAGAATTAGAGCTCTACATCAACGAGTTCCACCAGTAGTAGAACATCAAAGCCGCCGACAGAACATCAATAACAACGCATTGAAAGAATTCTTCACTAACTTCGAAGGGAGTAAACGACGATTTCAAGAAATGGGAAAAACAATTTCGAATACTCTGTACAATGTATATCATTTGGACGATGGTCATGCGCGTATGTTACTAATTACCAAACTCAAGTGAAAAGCTCTACTATTGTTTCAATCAAAAACCGAATACATTGACATGAATATCAATGCCTTACTCATCGAATTTGATACAATGTTTGACCATCGTCCGATAAAACTAATTCTCAGGAAAAAATTCGAAGAAAGAACGTGGATAATCTCGAAAAAAACTAGTGATTATTTTCACCAAAAACTGATACTAGTAAACGCGGTTTCTGTGGACGAAGAAAAACTTATAGCCTACATTATAAAAGGAATTTCTGATCCATCTATCCAGAACGAAGCGAGAATTCAAAGATTCACAGAAAAATCGACACTCTTAGGAGCGCTCAAGAAAGTTTCGTTTCATCCAAGTTGTTACTTATGCTTATTACAATCTGATAAAAAAATGAACCGCATTAAAGAATCAAAACGAAGAAACGAGCTAATACCATTTATGAAGAAACTCGTTGCTACAACTGCAATAAGTTGGGTCACTTTGCGTCGAAATGCCTGAAGCCAAAGAGAGAAAAGCTGCCCTTTGCAAAACTTGAAGCATGCTTCAAGTTTTTCGAACTGGGTCATCAAGGAAAAAACTGTCCGAAATCCGACAATCCACAAATCGCGAATACTTTCGAGGAAATCGAAAATCCTTTCTTCAAGATGGGAGGCTACGAAATCATCCACGAAGATAAATGATATAACCTCCAACTCGACACCCTTCTACATTAAAGACCGATGCGTACCAGATAATGTGATGAATATGTACAATAATGTAATTAAGAGATTTACTAGAATTAATAGCAGTCAGGTGATCATAGTAGGAAGCATACCGTTAAACGTTCACATCAACAATATCTTAAGGGAAAATATTCGGATCTTGGTAGTCCCAGATTCGACAATGAGTAACTCTTGAATCGTGATGCTCTTCGAATACTTGAGGACTTTAGGTACAGTAAACGAAAATGCTTCGATTATTTTCAAAAAAATTTCCATGTGTTCATCGATAATGCCAATGCTCACGTGCAAAAATTGAGATTGATTCACAACATATTTTCTGACAAATAAATTGTTTTACTGAAGCATTTTAACACAGAATTAGACGGCACAAACCATATTTTATTTTGTCATAATTTGAAAAATAGCTTACAAATTTAAAAGAAAAACACGGACTAACACGTTGCACTACTATCTTGATCAAAAAGTTTTAAGACCGGCCACCGTGTGGCGCTGTCAGTCACCCGATTGCAATTTTTTTTTTCATTTGTTAGGCTACCACATCTGTCATTGACACTTCCCTCCAAATTCAGCGTTATAGCTTGACATTTGTAAAAAAATACGCTGTACTGAGTACATCTACCTTTGTGCGTGTTTTCGAATTTTTACAAATTTGAAAATGGCATCAACTCTGTCTTAACGAGTTTGCATTAAATTTTGTGTGAAAAACGGATTTAACGGTCCGCAGACCTTGGAAATGTTGGTGAAGTGTTTCGCCAACGATACTCTTTCGAGATTAAACGTTTTTCGGTGGCACGAATGCTTCAGAAGTGACCGTGAGTCGGTCTAGGATGACCAACGCAGCGGCAGGCCGTCGACGTCGAAAACCGATGAAAACATCGATAAAATCAGAGAAATGTTGGCCGAAAACCGCAAATTGACCATCAGAGAGCTGGCAAAGGACTTTAACATTGCTTATGGATCCGCTCAAGACATTTTGGTTAGTGATTTGGGCCTCAGACGTGTCGCTGCAAAACTGGTTCCGAAAACCTCAATTTCATGCAAAAAAAGGACCGCATAGAAATCGCGAAAGACATGATTTCCAAGGCCAAATCCGACCCAACATTTATCAAACGGATCATCACTGGAGACGAGACGTGGATTTATGAGTATGACAGACAATCCAGACATCAAGCGAGTGAGTGGCGTGCACCGAATGAGCCGAGACCAAAAAAACCACGTCGTTTTCAGTCAAAAAAGAAGGCGATGCTCACGGTTTTCATGGATTACAACGGTGTTGTGCATCATGAATTCTTGCCAAAAAAAAAACAGACAGTCGACCAAGAGTATTATTTGGGCGTTATGAGACGTTTGCGTGAAACAATTCGCCAAAAAAGACCGGATTTGTGGGAAAACAACTCGTGGATTTTGCACCACGATAACGCACCGTCGCACAATGCAATCCTTATCCGTAAGTGTTTGACCAAAAACAACACGAATACTACCCAGCAGCCTTCAAATTCACCTGATCTGTCTCCGTGCGACTTTTTCCTGTTCGACCGACTTAAAAAACCGCTTCGCGGAACGCGTTACAGCTCCCGAGAGGATGTCATGAAAAAATCGAAGACGGCTCTGATGGACATACCGAAAATTGATTACCAGCGGTGTTTCGAGGATTGCATCAAGCGCTGGCGTAAGTGCGTTGCAGTCGAGAGGACCATATCGATTTTGATGAATAAATTTGTATTTTCGATTTTATGAATAAAGTCCTAAACATTTTTTTATCAAGGTGGTATTCCGATTATTGTACGAAAGTTTCAAGAAGTTTCTGAACATATTTTGGTAAAAACAAATTTTTAAACTACTTAGTTTCCACGGACTGTCAGCCATCGAAGAAAGCAACAGCAACGTTGCATCGTGCAAGGAATGGCACGAAATTTCAAATAGCATAAGTGGAGTATCAGGTGGAGAGGAGGTGGATGAGGTTATGTATATTTAATAAAAATAAGCAATATTTGAAAACAACATTTTTTATTATATATCTCAATATTTATTCATTTACTGAAAACAAAAGACAATAAACATTAGAAAATACTATTCAACGCAAATTAAATAATATCCAACATACATATATTATAAATATATGACCAACATAAGATTCTGACTTTTCAGGTTTCCACTTTTTTAACTTCATACATTTTTAGTATTTATATTATGACTCAAATGTTTTAATATAACGTCGATGATTTTTGTGAAAATAATGTTATATACATAATAATTATTATTATTAATTTATAATAATTATATTCATGTAATATACGGCAACGAAATTTCCTTTTATCCAACCGGCACAATTATATCTATTCCAGTTACGATGTTACCGTACTACAAGTCTATCAGAATACAACTCTCCGGCGATGAACATTCTCTAGTCTATCGCTGAAGAATTGTATTTTCGACATTTTTTTTAAACAAACGATTAAAGTAAACAAACGAAAGGTTCATTAAACTAGCAGTCTCGCCTGATCCAAAAAGAATTTATAAATATCTAGAAATCATAGGCTTTTTACAGGCTCTTGAATCCCACAGAAAATAACTTTTGGGCTCAATCCTGTTCCGAGAAAATAGAAATTTTAATGTGGGGGTGCCAGCAAGCCAGCGGCAACTTTTTTTTCTAAAATACATAACATTTTTTCTGGTACTATATTTACAGGATATTTATGGACTCTCCAATTATGTCACCTGATCTAGAAATTCTCTAGTGAAAAAATCTAAAAAAATTTCTAGACATCAAAAAACCCAAAATTCATTTTTTTCATAAAATGTACAATTTCCATATAGTCATTTCAAATGAAAACATTTCAAAGATAAACATCTCCATCCAAAAGTCATTTCTATTAAGTTTCTTCGTTCCCATATCTCTTCACGGAGCACCCCCATTCGAGCCTGGCGGAAACGTCTAGGGGCCTATAGCCTCTGTAAATGCACATTTGTAAGTATCCCAACGACATTTTCTACATAATCTCTCCCTAAAATGCTTCATACTAGCTGCTTCTTCGCATAACACCTATTTTTACATGCTCGCCGTGTTCATCCAGCAGCCGCACCTTTAGCCGAAACTTGGTGTTTACGAAGATTTGTCCATTACACATATATTTTCGCAAATTCATTCTTTCCATATATATTTCCCCAACTTATCGCCCTCCCATATATTTCCATAATAAAAGCTCCAGTATTTCCATCATGTGTTTCGAATCACCTCCAGGGTTCTGACACTTTTCTAACCCCCCGCAATGACTCCGTCGTTCATTTGCGGTCGGAGAGGTGGGATTGCCTATTACACATCTTAATTTACTTATCTCCAACGCACGTAGCTCGCTTTTTTGTTTACTCTGAATTCCCTTCCACTTCCTGTTGTGTACTGTCCTCGCCACTATATTCGTGTCGACAGCGTAACCTGTCTATCTCTCCACCGGTAAGTCAGCGCTACATGCGCACTTCTAATCCATTTGTACCGAGCTCGTTCTCGTTTTTGTATACCTCATTTTTCTCTAACTTTGTCTCTGTGTAACTGTTCTACATCATGATCCCGTCACTTTGTATAATCCTGACACATCGCCAACTCATCGTCTTCGACCGTATAACCACTGCACATTCGCTCGCCTTAGGGCATACATTCATTTTCGACTTGGGCACCCCTCTCCTTTACCGACACAATTCTCCCTTGGTCGTTTTATGCTAGAGTCTCCTTGTCGTATGCCAACACATCCCCGGGTACTTATATCCTGTCATGTACCCCTTGCGGTTACCCATCACTGCCACTTTCGCAGAGCTCTCAAAATCGGACCAATCCCGGTGGCGACCATCTTCCTTTCTCCACGTAAAGCCATAAACTAATTTACTTCTATCGTTTGTTTAGGAACAAACCTGAAAGTACCACCACTTTTCCAGCCGCGTCATCGTGGTTTCGTGTCTTAAGTTACTCTTAAATTGTTAAGACTGGATATATATAGAAATCCTGTATGGGGCATGGTATGTGTATTAGGCAATATATATCAGAATCTTATCGAATTATATTGCATCTTTTTCAACAGCTCCCGGCGCCTCTTCCGATATGCAGAGAATGTTTGGGCGCAACAGAGGCTGGGAACAACAACAACAGCACGAAGCGCAATCCAATAGAGAAACTGAGCCGTTGCGGTGTTTGCGGCGCAACTCTGCACAACACGTGCGCACCACCGGAACTCGCACTTGTAGTAGAACGCGGTGCGACATGGTCGTGCGATGATTGTTCGCCCACATGTGCCAGTTGTCAGCTGGAACGGGAGTCACAGAACTATTTGGTGAAGTGTGCCGGTTGTCCGAAGTGTTATCATCCGACGTGTCTCGATCCCGCTCTTGACAAGAAGAGCAAAGCACCATGGCGCTGTCGTCACTGTCAAACGGCGCACTCACCTCATTCCAATGACTCGGAGGTCAAGAGTCATGATTACAGCGGCATATCCCAAGAGTTCCAGCAAGACGCTGCGGCTGATTCATCGTCGCAAGATGGTGGCACGCCTACCAGCATGAGAAAGAGGCTCAGCAAGATCAGGGAAAATAGAAAGTGAGTTCACGACTATCAATGCAGTATTATAATATAATCCAAGCTTTAAGCATTCTCGATATCTTTATTTGTAAATGTCCTTTTAGAATTTTTTCACATTTTTTCCCCGAATGCGCTGCTGAAATTGCTGACCTTTGTAATTTCGTGTAATCATGGCATCAATCCCTAATTTCAGAGCTAGTGCTATCATAATACCTTCAGCATAATCGGCCATTAATGATTTTTTCCATAATACTTTGAAGCACGGTGTTGCTCAGGAAAAATATATTTTAAGTGTTCCAATAACATATTAATTTACATTCAGATTGAAGCGAAAAATTGGTATTAGGAGTTTCGTGGTTGATTAAATCTGAAGGTTTCATTGTTTAAATCAAATTGGTTTATCCACTATCGTGACTTAATGTGCAAAACCTCATTTAATTGCCGTCATTTTGAAAGAGAAATGATTGAATTTCCAGATTTCTAAGCAACGATCCAAAAACTTCAAAGTACTGATTTTTACATATATCGGTGTCAGTTTGCAATTTTTGTCCATTACTTTCAATTACTAGACACAATTCAATCCAAATTTGTTGCAAGGGCCGAAAATCGCTTGAAATCTATTTTTTTAATCCCTTCAAAAAAGTAATTCGCCTCCAAGTATTAATGCATCCCTCGAGCTTAATATAACATTGTTACAGCCCTCAGAACAATGAATAAAATTAGTACGAAACGGGAAAAACATGTCTAAATTGCAATTGTTTGGGGGGGGGGGTGATGTGCAGGTCGGCAGTTGCATCGAGGAAGAGCTTCAGTGGTTCAACGTTAACGCCAAGATTAAGCGTCGTGTCATCTGGATCGAGGAAGGTCGGATCATTAACAGCGGTGTCAAAGGTGGACAGCAGCTCGGACGGTAATGCGGGTGTTGTCTCCCCTCGCCAAGAACCGATCCATCAATCCAATCAATCCTCGTCCCATCACACGTACCATCACCACAACCACCAGCAACATAGCCAAAATCTTCTTCTACTCCCGAGTTCTGGCCCAACAATCCAACCAAATACCAACCACCAGTTCCACACGTCGGGTGGCAGCGGTAACGCGGGCCAGGGTAGGCTGCTCGAGGAGAAGAGCGATCGTATATCAAAGGAGAAGCAGAAGTTCTTTAGGTCGAGCGCTTTCAACGCGAAGCACAGTAAATTGATGATGAGGCGGGGAGGAGGAGCAGGAGCAGGAGCAATCGGCGGGGGCGGTGGTACCGGTAGTTGTTCCGCAACTGATTATAAATCTAGGTCCTCAACGTCAAATGTCAGTGTCGTTAGTCCTAGGTCTTCTCATAATAAAAAAATTCAACAAACAAATCGACCAAAAATGTCGCAAATTGAGGTTAAAAATTCGCGAGATACGCGAAAGGGTAGCGGGACGGTTTCAAAATCGAAAATAGTGAAATGCAGAGTGCCGGAAACCACATCGGCGAGTAGCACCAGCAGCACGGCCGGCGATGAAAACAGCTTGAGCAGCAGCAGTGACGCGAGTAATGACAGCGACTCGTCAGACGGTAGCAATAAGTCTGATGACGATGACGAAAATGAAGGAAATGACGAGGAGGACGACGAAAAGGAAGCCAGCTCGAGCGATTCCAGTGACGCTTCGTCATCCCCAGGGAGCGAAAATTCATGTGGTGCGTCCACTAAGAGAAGAGCTGAGACGGCTAAATCCTCAGGACCCTTTCGCTGCGCCACAAACGAGGGCAGCCCGTGGGGCTTCGCTGCGGCGGCAGCTAAATTTTCCACGGAGAATCCTTTCTTTAGTAATATCACTAGCACCTTTGGCGCGCATCTGCCCAAGCTGGACTTAGGCAATAAACCGACATTCGGACTTCATATACAACCTGCCGCGACTCCCGGCACTGAGCGGGACTTAGTCGCGAAAAAACGACGACGAAAGAGCAGCAGCGAGCGAGACGGTGGCCCTCGTTGCAACGCCAACAACGAATGCAACAGTAACAGAGTCCGCCCTGGCGCTGGACAACTCAAGGGACTCTTTGATGGTCTCAGCCACTTTTTTTCTGCCCCCACAAACAGTCGCGTAAGATCCGGCGGGCAACCTCCGAACTACGCTCCCGATCGTAGGAAAAAAACGAATAACGCGGAGGAAGGCAGCGTCATTACCAGGAGCAACAACCACGAAAATAAACCCCCGGCTAAGAGCGCGAGAATTTTGAGTAACGAGAGGAAGGCGGATAAGGAAACGGAAAACGCGGGCATTGCACCGACGATTGCGTTAAAGAGTACCAAAGAGAGACGTCAAGCCAAAAATGGCAACCACGACAGGGAGGAGAAGGAGGAAGCGAGAATCCTCAATACCAATGCCGACGAGCTCCAATATAGACTGTCCTTTGAAAAAGCAACGACCAAGATGACACCGTCGAATCTCGTGAAGACAGCGGTCAACAGTAAAAGGCACGAGCACGAGAAGCGAAAGACGATGAAGGGCAATCCCGGAAGCTTGGTTAAATGCGCGAAAACCTGGGTCGACAGTAGTAACGAGGCCGCACGGCGGACGTCCGTTACGACCTACGGAAATCCTGAATCTCACACCTTCATCGATCGACAACTACAGGAGCATCAGCAACAATCGCGTAAGAGGAATAACACTAAGGAAGAGACCACCCGGAGCCCGCGCAACCCCGAATCCTTGATAAACAGCCATTGTCACCAATCCAATCGGTCCGATTTTCCTGAACCTGAACATTTCCCCGAGGTCGATCGCGACGATTATAATAATCATGATAAGAGTCACAAAAGTCATCGTCATCGTCATCGTACGAACTCGCCGTCAAGTAATGTAACGACTGTGGCGTCGACAAGAACGACCTCTGAATTCACAGGAACTACGAATATGACTACCACGACCATGACTAAGTCCAGTTTCCATCCTGAAAAGTCCAAGTCCCAACCACGAGCCTGTACTAGCGCCACCACCACCACCAACACCACCACGACACCCCGCGCGACACCCTGCTCCAACAGGAAGGGTAAGAGTCTACCCCGAGCCCGCTCAGAACACACGAACGAAAAAGTTTTTAGTCCTACCACTACCAAACCACCACCACCACCCCCGCCCGTTTCACCTGCATCATTGCAAATAAACAAAAAAACGTATACGTTTGAACGAGCGTTGTGTGTGTGAGCGTGCGTGTGTGAGTGTGTGAGTGAATGCGTGCGTGCGTGCGTGCGTGCGTGCGTGCGTGCGTGCGTGCGTGCGTGCGTGCGTGCGTGCGTGCGTGCGTGCGTGCGTGCGTGCGTGGGAGAGGGGGAGAGAGAGAGGTCAAAGTTTTGCGCGAAAGAATAAGAAATGAGCGCGAAGAGATTGGATTCTTATGCTTAAGGGGGATTCAAGTCATGTGATCTATGGTCCAAGAATTCGCCAGTGCGAGAGAGACAGCTAAAAATGTCCAAAATATTTGTTTCGGACCCAGATTTTCTGGTGAATTTAGGATTTGTGGGGGTCACTCCGTGCCACATTCACGAAGTGAACCCCGATCTTTTAACGTCCCTACAAAAATCTGGTTTCGAGAAATATATGTAGAAAGTTTTGAGGTGACTGTCGATATCAAGCATCACCTTAACTTAAAAAAATATATATATATTTAAGCTCGATACAGGAAGAAATTATGTACATAGGCGTATTTAGAATCAAAGATCGGCATAATTAATTACCGAAAAATGATCCACCATTTTAACTGTTTTTTCATAATTTTCTTATATATATAAAAGAATGTTTCCTCTTTTATCGGGAAGCTATAACCGTGAAACTTGTTTCAACTTCGCTATTCTAAAGAAAAATCATAATTAGGGAATCAATTATTTCGATCTTCGCTCGAATTATACTAGATTTGTTCGTAGAGACTTCAACTCTTCACATTGACTAATATTCTGAATTAAACCTTTTTACTTTTTCGTGGATGAAAGCTCGTCTCGTCAAAAGATTTTGTTTTCTAATCCCAACAAATAACCAAGATCCTAATCCTGATTTTTGTCTTCTCCGTGAATACAATAAGAACGCTATAAACGAAAAATGTCCCTAAAGCTCACCACCGTGGATGTGTTGGCGGTGTGGTGTGCGGTATCTCGATTTTTGGCTTAACTCATATGTGGTAACGGGTGGATGTGCTGCTTGTGATGAAAATCCCCAGAAAACTGGAAATCCTTTACAATTGATGACTCCCAATTCCCACTTATTCACTGATCTCGGTGTGAGCGAACGCATAACATCTCGTTCGATCGATCTGATTCTTACTAAAACTATTTTAAAACTATTTTATTATATTCATTTCATTCATTGATCAAATATTCTGCTAATGAAGTTTCAAAGAATCAGGTGGTATCTCGAACGGGTTTAACAAGCAATCCTGGTCTCGAGTTCGATGGAACGACATTTCCGTTGACTTCCGGGTTACCGCATTTTCGTTGACGTAATCATTGCATGCATTCCAATCTGTCCCTTCGTGGCTCTGGCGTTTTCTTTACTCCCAAGGGGAAAAAATGGCGAAAGGAGATAATTTGTTGTAAATTTTGTAATCGCGGAACACAAAATAATAAGTACATTTGCGATTGTACTTAATTGTGCGATTATAGAGTAAGCACATAAAAAATGAAAGCCATTGTTAATTCTCAATTGCGGAAATTTGAATTATCTAACTGGGGCACGCGAGTGTACGATTACAATTGATAGCAAATATATTAACATAATAAATTGCACTAAAACTACAAACGGACAGCCTCTCATTTTCTCGTCCGCACAGATTATCTAGAGAAAAAAATAAGTAAAAATAGATGTCTATTTTCGGCCATTTTATCGGGCGCTGGAAAGGCCACAAAACAGTTAGCTAATGCACTTGAATCCGAAGCTTCGCTTTCTTTCTTTTTTATTGTTAAACTGTAGTTTTAAAGGCTAACAAGCAAAACTAGACTAAGTACAAAAAGTAAAATGGAATTAAACTGAAATCACTAATTTTCACTAAGCATAATTTCACCGAGGATCGTCTATTTTCGCTGACATTTTTGTTCGTTTTACAGTAGATAATTAGTTTTTCTAAGCTTGCAATGGAAAATATGGTCCTCGGTGAAGTTTGAGCCAGAGGGAAAAAAAATTGATTGTATTGTCCTTGCAGACGAGGCGATGGTGACGCAGACGCTGCCGCCAGGTGTGACGCAAAAGGATGTGGACCTTTTCAAAGAGGCGCGGGAGCGTGCTAATCGTCTGACGATAGCTACTGACGAGGAAGCTGAAACAAGCAACAGCGGTCACAGTGTAGGCTTGCGCAATCCTGCTGCAATTGTCTTTGGTCGTTACGAAGTCGAGACGTGGTACTCAAGCCCTTTTCCCCAGGAATACGCGAGACTACCCAAGCTATTCTTTTGCGAATTTTGCCTCAAGTACACCAAGAGTCGGGCGGTTCTCGACAGGCACATGGACAAATGCACCTGGAGACATCCACCCGCTACGGAAATTTATCGGTGTAACGGACTATCAGTCTTTGAGGTGGGTTGACAAAAAAAATTAAAAGGATTTTTCCAGCAATTTAGCCTGTAATTGATTATACAAGGTTAAATGCTCTAAAGCTGTTGAAAAAAAAGATCTGTAGTTACACATTTTTCAAATTTCTCTAGAATATTAATATTATCGCGCATTAACACTTTCTCTTCGAGTGCAGACTGAATGTCCCAAAAGAAAAAAAAATTGTTTTTAAAAAAAAGCTGGGATCAGATAATTTTCACTGAAGAATTTCGCTCCATTCGCAACCATATAAAGGGTGCCCCAGCAAGAGCGCCGGATTTTAATTTGCCGCCATTTTGTTAACACGAGTTGTACGGTGATTTTTTTTTTACATTTGTCACGTACAGACCACGCGATTTAAGAATATGGAGAAGTATTCAAACCAACAACGTTTAATTATTTTAAAAACACATTACAAAAATGGTGAAAGTTTTGCGAAAACAGTTCGCCAATTACGTCAAGTTTTTGGTCGCAATAATGCGCCAAATGAATCGACAGTGAGGCGTTTAATTACAAAATTTGAGACCAAATTTACGCTGATGGATCAGAAGATCATTGTTCGTCGTCGTCCTTGTCGATCACTGGAAAATATAGCCACAGTAACGGAATCTGTGGCTGAGAATCCAGGAACTTCCATTCGGCATCGTGGTCAACAATTAAACATTTCCAGTAGCACTATGCAACGAATTTTGGTAAAAGATCTGCATTTGCACGCGTACAAGGTTCAATTGGTGCAAGAAATCAAGCCAAGGGACCATGCGCAGCGCCGTGAATTTGCTGCTTGGGTGTTGGAACATCATCAAATTAATGCGGATTGTTGACCACGATGCCGAATGGAAGTTCCTGGATTCTCGGCCACAGATTCCGTTACTGTGGCTATATTTTCGAGTGACCGACAAGGACGACGACGAACAATGATCTTCTGATCCATCAGCGTAAATTTGATCTCAAATTTTGTAATTGAACGCCTCACTGTCAATTCATTTGGCGCATTATTGCGACCAAAAACTTGACGTAATTGGCCAACGGTTTTCGCAAAACTTTCATCGTTTTTGTAATGTGTTTTTAAAATAATTAAACGTTGTTGGTTTGAATACTTTTCCATATTCTTAAATCGCGTGGTCTGTACGTGACAAATGTAAAAAAAAATCACCGTACAACTCGTGTTAACAAAATGGCGGCAAATTAAAATCCGGCGCTCTTGCTGGGACACCCTTTATCAACGATAATAAACGATTATTGCTTTTGGTCCTAATATTCTATATGAAAGTAAATTTAGAAATGTAAAATATGACAAAACTTTATTCGAATTAAATTTCAATTTTTTGTCTCTATATTCTTGATATTTTTTCAGATCGACGGCAACGTGAACAAAATCTACTGTCAGAATCTATGTCTTTTGGCGAAGCTCTTTCTAGACCACAAGACCCTATACTACGACGTGGAGCCCTTTCTCTTCTATGCTGTAACAAAGAACGACAAGTACGGCTGTCACTTAGTGGGTTATTTCAGCAAAGAAAAGCACTGCCCGGCCCAGCGTTACAACGTCTCATGCATAATGACACTGCCGCAGTATCAGAGGCAGGGTTTTGGTCGTTTTCTCATAGAATTTAGTTATTTATTATCAAAAGTCGAGGGTATACCGGGAACACCAGAAAAGCCTCTATCCGATCTCGGAAGGGTGTCGTACCATTCGTTCTGGAAAAGCGTTGTGCTCGAGTACCTTGCCACACATCGCGAGGACAAAGAGATAAAATTGGGTGACATCACTCGCAAGACGGGGGCTTCAGCGCACGACGTGGCGAGTGCTCTCCAAATGCTCGGCTTCGTTCGAACGCTGGAATCCAATCCAAAAGACTCGAATTCGTGCTCTCGAATAGCCATTGTCGTCGACTGGTCGAAAGTCGATGCCCATATGGCCAAAGTCACGAGAAGTTCACGCATAATTGTCGATCCTGACTGCCTTCGGTGGATACCGCTTTTGACGCAAATTCCTAATCCCTACCAGAATCCGGAAGAGGGATGTGACACGAATTCGGAAGCCTCACCGCTTCTCGAAACCGCGAAACCGCCAGTCGCCGCGATAGTTGAAAAGATTCAAAGGGTAAAGATAAGAAAGAAAGCACGAAGTCGTAGAGTGAGTCAACGTCGGATTTCTCCGATGAAACACAAAACCCCACAAAAAATTGCGCAAAAAGAACGAAAAGAAAATATGGCGACGGTGGCGCTACCACTGGCAGAAAAAGAGAGCATTGCGGATGTTGACGACGAGGTGAAAGAAGAAAAAGTTAAAATATCGGAAATTGTTGATCAGACTCCAGTAGTGGTAGCTATGACCCCGAGAATTTCGCGAACGTCCATGAAAGATACAAAAAATTTGTCAAACGTAACCACGAGCACGCCAAAAACGACAGCAGTGGCATCAAGTTTAAGAAGACAAAGAATTCGAACACCGAAAACAGCGGTGGTTGTTGAAGTGCCGGTGTTGCACTTGACGACACCGTCGCGCAAGCGCAAACATTCCGAGAACGAGGAAAAGGAAAGGTTAGAGTCGGGAACTGGTGTCGTCGCTGCTCCCCTAAGCAGGAGAAAGAGAACACGTGAATCGCTTCGAGAAAAGGTGAAAGAGAAAGAGCGCGATCGCGAGCGAGAGAAAGAGAAGGATCGCGAAAAAGCGAAAGAGAAGGAAAGAGAGCCCATCCAAGAAGTGGCGACGGATGAGACGCGAAAAACTCCGCCAGTGGTTGCACCTGTGCAACCTGCAAACCCTCAACGGTCGATAAAGAAACAGAGTAAGTTAGACGATATCCTGCTCAAAGTCACGAGTCGTCAGACGAAGAATCTTCAGGCGAAACAAGCACGTGAGAAAAAAGCTCTGGAGGAGACCACAGGCAGACGTCAGTGTAACGGTGGAAAGGAAGACGAAAAAGGAACCGTGGAATCCTGCCTAGCGTCTGTCAAAAGCTCCCTCGCACTTTCAAGACGGAGCAGAGCTAAGGTGGCGGTTGAAGAAAAGTTAAAGATGCCGCAGCTCAAGCCCGAAGCGCCAGCCATGTCGAATGAGCGAGACGATCAAACGGTAACACTGGCAATCGTAGCGCCACCATCGCTCTCACCTTTGTTTCACGACAAACCTAAAACTAACATAGCGGGAAACTACGCGAGTTCTGTGAGCAGTGGAGAACAATTGAAGATACTAGAGATGTTCCCTGCGCGAGTGGAATCGGAGCATCGAGAAGAGGATACGGGCGATAAAAAAGAAAATTTGGGAGAAAATGGCACAGTGATTACGACGGAGAGCGAAGCGCCTACAGCAAGTCCGGGGGAATACGAAGGCGGGGATGAGGACGAGGGAGAAGAGGACGAGAAAGAAGCTCTGAGATCCAAAATTATCAGTCAGACTCCGAGAGCGCACGGAAAACTCAAAGAAAAGAAAAAAATCAAGGATACCGCCGCCGAAACGAAGGAGGAAATGAAAAAGACCTCGAAAAAGAAGAAAGAGAAGGAAAGAGTAAAAGAGGGGGCAAATATTATTGAGAAATCGGTCGAGGAGAAAGAGCCAGAGGAAGCAGTGGAGGAAAATCGCCAATTGAAGGAGCAACTTGTAGAAACGATAGAAGAAGATATTCGCGAAAAGACGTCTACACAATCCCAAGAAAAACCAATGGAGGTTCCTAAATTCGTTGCAGACGTCTCAAAAGTTCCAGAAAAAGAGGAACCCATAAATAGTGATGTATACGACAAAAAGGAGGAGAGAAAAGAAATTTGCGTGACAAGCCCAATACTGCAGAAAAATGTGGAGAATGAAGAAACAGTCGAACAGATCAAAAACTCGGAACACTCAAAAGGAAAGACTCCGTCTGATTCCCCGGTGATCAGTGAACACAGTGAAAATTCAATGAAAAAAGAGGAAATCAGTAAATCGGAAATTCCTTTATTGAGTGCTATAGAGAAATCACCACGGTCGCCAACACCTCAGGAAACCTTAAAAATAATATCATCAGAAGGCCATAATCGAGATGCGAGTCAGACGAGCTTGCAAACGCAGACGAATTCGGACGAGAAACAAAATTCTCCGGAGAGCGGAAAAACAACGCCGCACTCAGAGAATCCAGGTTCGGTAAAGAGGACGCCACCGTCGCAGCCTGATCTACCGTCAATGGGCGTTTACACGCCAGACTCTACGACCAATTCCGTTCACTCGTTGCACTACGGTCAATGCGATTTGGATGTATCGCAATTGGGCTTGGAGTCTCCGACTTCGATAGCGAGCGATCTAGCGTCGCAACACAGCGTGGAAAGGCCCCCTAGCGCATTGTCGTCGATGCCATCGACCATTAACGCCTCCATAACGACTCCCGTGCAAATAACAACTGCGTCGGTGCAGAACAACGTCGCTGTGAGTATGGCCGCGCAGTTACAGTATTCCGACTCCACGATACCCCAACGTGCTCCTGGAACTCACGTGACAATGCATTCTATGCATGGGCCAACACCTTCGAGTCTTCAACAGCCCCGAACTTCCCATTCGCACACGCCTCAATCAATGACGACGCAGAGTCCTCAGCCGATGCCTCAACAATCACACACTCCTCAACCGATGCGACAGCAGTCTCACACGCCTCAGCCAATGGGTCAGTCTCACTCTGCGCAGAACATATCCTCGCAACAGAGCCCTCAACCGATCCCTCAACAATCTCACACACCGATACCCCAACAGAGCCACACGCCTATACCTCAATCACACACGCCACAACCTATGCAGCTGTCGCTTGTCCAGCAACAGAGTATTTCACATGCGCAGTCGCAACAACAACACCAGCAGCAGCAGCAGCAACAGCAACAAACCCATGGGAGTACTAAAAGAGCAAATGGCTCTCAAACAAGTCACAGATCGAGATCTAACCAACAGAGTCGTTCGCATCGCGCAACGCCACCTACATCGCACTCTCAGAGTTCCGGGATACAACTTACGGCATCCAGTCCTCACGGGACGACGATTGGTCACACGACAGTAGCGCATGGCGCTTCCGCGCATCTTCCGCCTCAGTATCAGCAACCAAGCTCGATGAGCGTACCACCGCTGCCCCATCCCCATACTCACACTCACGCCGCCCATTCTCATAACATGGCGGTTATATCACAAGGCAACTACATGGCCGTAGCCTCGCAAGCTTTCCCCTCTCAGAATACATACGTGATACAACATCGTGGAGGAAGATCCGGGGCTCCTACCGTTCCTTGCACGACCGGTACGAATTTTTATATACAAACGAGCGCTATGCCACCACATTCGCACACTTCGACGCCATCATCACTCACTGGTTCTGGCAATCATCAGACGACGAATTCTTGCAGTCTTGCAAAATTACAACAGTTGACTAACGGTCTCGAAATGACTCAACCACCCTCGATGAATCTCACACCCCCTCCGCCTATACCACATACCATGACTCCACCGCAAAATTCGAGACAGCTGCCGACCCCACCGCAGGTGCCGTTGGGTTACGCAAAGAATTATTATAACGTTAATAGCGCGACGCCGCCTGGAGCGCCGGGACCTCCAAGCAGATCTGCGTCGAGATCTTCTGCGAACGCTAATATGGCGTCGCTCACCCAACCTTACACCAGTGAGGCCATTTACAGGCAAAGTTTGGATCCCGGAAGCGCATGTTCGCAGATGCAGAGCGCCGCCTCAAGGGTTAGCCCCAATGTCGCGTTAAACACCAATCTAATGACTGCTGCACAGTACGGATACAGGGTTGCGCAACCTGCGACGGGTTATATGAATCAGGCTGCGCAGATCGGTGGTTTTATGAATCAGGCAAGTCAATTACCTGTCGGTGTAGTCAACGTGCCGACACCATATTCTCAGGATCCTCATCAGCAGAATCCTGCCGCAGTTTACACAACTTATCATGGATATATCAACGGGGGGTTGATGCAACCTCTCAATGGGACGATGAGGCCTCGTTAAGTGGCAGCTATTTTGTGCAACGGTGGCGGGATTACGGTTTTGGATATTAAAACGCGACTGGCGAGCCAATTAAGACTAAAAACTGTGGCACATACCGTTTCAAGGTGGCCATAGCCAATAAAGACACTATGACGAGGTCTAATAAGTCATTCTGTATCACCGATATGTGAGGGTCATTGCCGCATGGAAATAAAAAACAACGCTAAATGCTGTTGATAACTCTGGATAAGTGAATCACGTGTCACGCAAGTTACCTGAACTGGATCGAGGAATAAACAAAATCCAGAATTACTAAAGCACGAGGGTAATTCCGAATCCGAGCAAAACTCAAACATCACAAAATATCACCGTCAAGTTTCCAGCTCGCTTAAATTGATTGATGTAGTTGATCGAGGTGTAAAATGAATCCTAGGATCATCCAAAAAACGGGGGTAATCAATAGTCGAGGAAAATTGGAGCGTTGTAAAATTGCGCCGAAAAAAAAAGATGAATTAAACGACTGGATCGAAGAATATAATATAGCTTAAAATAAAAAGGAACGTAGTCGATAAATAACCAGTTTCAAGTTTGTAAAGTCCGCGAATAAGAGATGGGCGAATTAACGACCGTGATAACTAACGATGAAATTATTTTTATTCAAGATGTAGAGTTTTGTGAATGAACAAAACAACGAAGAAGGAGAAATTTTAAAAACGAACCCTGAAACTTTCCATCTGGAAGTGTTATACTTTCTGTAACATAATATTTATATACATACATTACATGAACAGATGAGAAGGAAATGAGTGGAATAGGAATGCAGTGTGAGGATTGCTGAAAAAAAAAATAAAAAAGCAAAGTAGCTTACACTTATGAATATCGAATTATTCTGTTCGATATTATTCAACTGTTGACGATGATGATGGAAGACGAGCCTTATTGTTTACGTTTATTCTCGGGGCGCCGTATACTTTACCTGTATCATAATTGAATTTAACTCTTACGTACAATTATTATTATTACAATATTACTTTCATTATTTGAAAAAAAAATGTCATTCAACGAAAATAGTTTTATGAAAGTCACACACATACACACAAATTTAAAGTAAGGTGTGAACATCGCCGAAGATACACTAAAAACGATAAGAATCATACACGCCGATTTACTGTTTCACATGAGTTACTTTTTATCACGTATATTATTGTTGAAATTCGTATTTTCGCCAAGCATAATGCTTTGAAACCAATAATGATGAATCGTATAATTCGGCTATTCTGCAAAAAGTTGCGAAAAATATGTACAGTGCCCACATCACAATCGGGAATCATCATGACTTATTATTATTCATAATTTTTTATGACACGAGGAAGCTTGCGTGTGAAATGCCACCTCAGCTGACCCATTAACTGTCATAGATTAACGTGTGCAGCTCTACGCGATTGAATCAATAATGAAGTAAGTTTGTTTTTTATAGCCACCTGCCGCCGAAAACTATATTTCTTTCTTGAATCTCCTTCCATCACAAATCACTTGTGCGCAGAGATGAAATTGCTACGATTTGCAGAATAGCGCCGAATATATATATAGTACAGGACGTTCGATTATTTTTTTCAAATAATTGGATGAGGGCGGCGGTGAAAGTGAGAAACGTGGAGGTGAAATAATTTTTAGACTTCTCGGCGTGAACAGACAAGTAAATAGTTTATAAAAGCATTGATAGAACGAGAGTGAGAGACAAGAATCACGAAGTAACTCACGTTCGGGATTTATAATGTAAAAATTACATCAATATTTATTGTACATAGATATTAAAGAAATAACGTACTAACGAATAGAAAGTCGAAAACCGTTGAATAAATATCACTGTCGTAGTTTTTTCCATCTACTGAAGTTCTCACGCCGAGGACGGGAGAATTTTCTGGGTATTGGCTCGATAGTTGGGTTGGCACTTCCAGAAATTTCTAAGACCTGTATGAAAATGCATTTTCCTGGTTGTTTTATTAGATCATTTATTCTATAATATTTCAAGAAAAATTCCTATACCTGGTCATTTTTCGTTTGCGCTTTCTGTCTTCCCGTCTCTTCTTCTCCGCATTCGCCAGATCGATATATTTTTTTCTCTGGTCTATGGACATTCTAGCCCAAAGTTTTCCAGCCGCTCGTGCTACCACCGTTACGTGTTCGTGGGGTTTTTTACTTCGAAGACGGAGGAAAAAAATGATGAAAGGATTTGTAGCTCTGGGAACTTTTCCTAGCGTCCTCGTTTCGCCTGATCCGCCAAGCGTTCCCTTGCCAGTAACCCCTCCGTTGTTACCCGCACGTTTTGACTTTGAGGCGCTGGGTCCATCTGTGCTGCGCGTCAATAATAACTGGAAAAGTACGGCTCTCGCACGCGGCTCGGGATGCGTGGACGAGCCAAGCGAACAAAGTCTCGTCAGACAAAATTACCTCTGAAGGTCCCTCCGTCGATCCTTTCCCTGCTTCGACTGATCTGAATTTGCATTGCCCATTTTCTTAACCAACCTTCCCACGATCTATTTGATTTCAACGGCAATTTGGTAGGTATTGCTAGTTGACACTGTGATAGCAATGTCGGAAACGATCACCGCATAGTACTTGAAAATTTTACGGTTTTTTTTTCTTTCCAAACTGGTCGACTTAATACCTTGGAGGTCAAATTAGCGAAAAGATGCAACTAAACGTCAAAATTACATTTCCAGGCGCGAGTGAGATTTTTGTCATTGCCTTTTGTTTTACCGTACTTTGTTCTTATTTCGTATCGGAGCGGGTCGGGCGAGACGATATAGCATTAATATACAGTCTTATTTAAACTTTAACACAACATGGCTCCATTAAATACCACAATCTTGCACTTTTTTTTTGGCATGAACATTTTCCAAACGTGAACCGATGGAGAACAAGTAGGAAAAGGTCATGCTCGTTTTTTATACAATCCATTAGCAAAATGGGGGTTTACTTACAAAATGGCCATTTTCTTCTACAAGATATGTGCGTAAAAATTGATGCCATTTGGGAGTTTACATATACACTTATTATATACAGGATTAATGACAACAAACACGGTGATTTCAGCGAGCTCTACCAGCCTGGACGCTCCATTTGCCCTTTTTATTTTTACTATTCCACTTATTGTCGCTAGAGTAACACGACTTTTGCAACTCAGGGCCGTCGTACTTGTAAATAGTATCTCAGCGGCTGCCTTACACGCGTTAACGATCATTGAGCTAGTGCTCTGATAACCCTCACATTATTCGAAAAGACATCGCTTGAATTCAAGATCGCACTTGATCTTACCGGTGTTACAGGTGTAACAAATGTCATGAGTATCGCAGTACTTTGTCATCTCCGTCAGGGGAAGCTGTTCTTGATTTATCTTCAAATCATTTATTGGAAAAGAAACAATTAAATACCCTTATTACTTTTTTAATGAAAAGAATTGTTATAAAGAAAAAAGTTCACATAAAATTTGCCTTTCTGGCCGTCATTAGATACAATTATTAAAAACAAAAATAATAAATATTCAATTATAATAAACTAAAATGCGATGTACTTTACAAGAAAATATCAAGTTATTGATAAGCAAAACAAAAACACTTTATTACGACGATAAAAAACAAGCCTGCAAAGTAGAACCTTGCATATTGTTTTTTCATGGTTTTCTGTCTTTCGCAAACCCACCTCTATAAGAAAATATGCTGATCGATTTTGGTTTCATTATAGAGGAAGCTTTGTTAAAGGTAAAAAATATTAAAGAAGCAATCTGCAAGGTTTTATCTTTGCAATTTTTTTTCAACATTACAATAAATTAGATAGATTTAGGACATCAACTGTCTTGATAGCAATTTTTTATTATAATTAGAACCACTCGATCGATTTTTGCCAAATTGTATACCAGTTATGGTTCAATGTCTATTTGTCTAAAAAAATTCAGTCCGATATCTTGTATTTTGGGCGCGTTAGAGCACGAACAGAATTTTTAAAAATTTTAACTGCCATAAAATTTGAATCCCTTGGCCGATTCACATAAAATTCAACCTTCAATCTTATTTATTGACAGTCCAATCGTGAACCAAATTTGAGCCCGATATCTAAGAGGGTGGTAAAAGAAAAAAAACAAAACAAAGCCGTAAATTATCAAGTTCACGAAATTCACATTTTCCATTATGATGGCCATTGGTGCTTTCGAATTAAGGTTATGTGGCGTACCAAAGTCGGCATCTAAAACTGTTTACTTCTTTTTTCAAGAGTGCCGGGAGTTTCTGGATAAACGCAAATTAAGGTAATCCTGTCGCTGCAGGCTAGTCATACAACTGCTTATGTTTAATACTTATTCCTATTTTCGACACTCGTAGAAATAATAATTTTCAATAAATAAATTATTCCATGTGTAAACCATTGATTGAATGTTTGCATATAATTAGAAAAATGAAAAAATAGTTATTTCAACGATTCGTGTAATATTTTTCGGTTGCTATTTGGCATCATTGGTTCTACCTGTATCTTTTTCAACTCGACCGCGCGAGTTTATAACTTCATCGATAGCAATGTGTAAAACATGTGAAAATAATGTCGACTTCTAAAAAGACAAAATATTCAAATGTGTCAAGATGTTAGAATGGCTGAAGTAGGGTTAAGACTACAGCCAACAGATACGGTGTTACCACGTTATTTCATCGTTGCGAAATTAAACTCAATATAACGTAAAAACTAGGACGATAATCGTATCTCTTTCCGAGACCATCCCTAGTGGATTGGACGACGCTGAAAAGACCGGAAAAAAGACATTCTAGACTATAAAAAGACCAAGAAATGACCTTGAAAAAGTAGTTCCGATTTCTACCTAAAAACACCAGCGCGGACGCACATTCACGGCACGTTTTTCTAACCTCGAGTTTACGGTACCGAGCAAATTTATCACATTGGTGACGTACCTTAACTTCTTAATGTGTTATAACTGATGTGCAACGGACCAAATAGCGGTACTCTGAATGAAAATGTCTAGCAGTGAAGATCATCGACGGAAGAAGTGCCCATCCACAAAGCCGAAACTGAACCGCACCTTGAGGAACAAACGGAGAAACCTGCTTCGGCGATGTGTCAACGATACAGAATCAGAAGGTGAGCTTTTTGAAGTACTTAAAATTATAATATTGTTTGAGAATCCGTCCAGACGTAGTTGAGCGAATCTGTGAAGATATATTTAAAATTAGGAGGCTTTAATCACGACAGGGAAAAATAAAATCAGACAGGACGGTTTGTAGAGAAAGTGGTTTTGATTCTACCATCTGCTCGCTCACTACAAAATATCTAAAATAGAAAAAATAATAAAAATATAAAATAAAATACAAAAAAATAAACTGCATTGAATTTTGATTTGAGTGACCAGCACACAATTGTATTAATTGTGCGCTATCTGTTAATGAGTGAAGTGTACATGGTGCAGTCAGCGCTGCATCGCACGCCACAGATTGAGAAGTGTGAGAGCTTATAAGATGTCACTCATTCCCAGTAAATTCTCTGTAGAATAGCAAAAGAGAATGTACAGGGAAAAAGTGAGAACACTTGCAAATACATTGTTTGAGTGCTGGAATTTTGACTTGACAGACTGTGCCGTAGCCAATGCTGCGGAGTACGGCCGTGTGAGCTTGAGGATGCACAAATGAGTGGAATGAATTCACAGTACTTTCCCAGCAAGCTTAGTTGGGGGAAAGTACAGTGAATTAATAAGAACACACGCAATTATATTAATAGAGTGTGCAACAAGTGATGTGAAAACGTGGTGCAGCCCGCACTGCAGAGCACGTCACAGTGTGAGACCCTTATGAGGATGCACCAATGTGTATTTCACTCCTCACCGTCATTGAATTATTATAAATTATAGCAGTGTACTCGTAACTTATTTTGAGTCCCGGTGAGCACAAAAAGCTAAGTTGATCCGGTGATATCGATGAAAATTGTCCGAGCGAGGCAGAGATGTGGACACAAAATAAAGTACGAGTACTCCGCTATAATTTATAATAATTCAATTACGGTGAGGAGTGAAATACATCGGTGCATCCTCATAAGTGAAGCCTCCTAACTTTAAATATACCTTCACAGATTTGCTCAACTACATCTGGACGGATTCTCAAGCAAATATAATAAATAAAAAATTGTCGGTTGTAATGGTTCTTCCCTTCATAGTGCAGGATTATTTATATCTTTATCTATTTTTGTGTATTTTCTGTGATTAATGTTTTGATTGTTGGTTGAGTGGTAACGATATCAGATACTGATCTCTAAATAGTACTAAATTATGTCCCTTTAAAAATAGAATACATGATATAAAACTATCTTTGAGCTTGTAGGTTATTGTTAAACCAAAAGGAGTTAGTAAAAATCTGGGGCTCTAGAAGAGAATATTAACAGGACCAATTTAATTACTCTGAACTGGTAATGTTACAATTAATAATTTTATTAAAATATCTGTTGACAAGTGGATTGTTATGTCCCACAAAACAATAAATGTCTAATCATTCATCAATTCAAATAATGATCGCCGTCATTTTTACTGGTCTGGCAATTGTAGTGAAGAGCTCAGAGAAACGTCAATATAACTCAACGATATGACTCGACCAGCTGAACCTTCTTAATGAAATGTTAATGTAATACCGTGCCATATTCTTCGACAACATGTAAAACAATTTTTGTTCTGTTCAATACAGAGGGAAGTACCGACGATGAACGATACAAAAATTCACTCCATGCATGATGATGATGATGATGACAACAACGATGTCGACGACGACAATAAAGAAAGCGACGAGAACAACATAAGAAGGAAGCTAAGGATACTGCCTGCCGACAACGAGGGAAAAGGGTTTAGCGGCAACAATCAAATGACCCACAACAACAGCACAAGTGCAGAAACCGACGACGCTTCAAGTACAACAAGCAGCGAAACTGATAGCGGACCTTCAGATTCGGCGACATCGGAGCGAACATTCGTGACAATCGACAATATACAAGGACCGGCAATAATTATCAAATAATTATTAATCAATCATCGGTCGTGTATATGCTATTATTAAATTCTGAATTTCTGCGACAATTTCCGACCACTTGTCTTCTTCTAAGATGGAAATTTGGAAAATCGCAACTCGGGGTCTGAGTCAGCGTTACCTAGATTCCTGCGTTATCGATCTTTATTGGTCGAAAGATCTCAAACAATCGAATCCCTTTTTTTTGTCAACTCTGATTGCCTCACTTATTCGTTAAGAATTAATGAAGAAGATTCTGGTACGTTGGCGTAATTGGTAACGTACCTGGCTAGAATTCTAGAGTTCCCGGTTCGATCCCGGGCTGTGGTGATATTTTTTCACGCTGACTCAATCCGCTAGGGAGAAGTTGCGTATGTTTTTTAAATTTTTACCTCCGAGACAATTGAATACGCAGTTTTCTTTAACAAATGCGTCAAAGACCTCGTGAATGACTTCAATCTTTCGCGCAACGGTAATAGAGTTTTGAATAAAATTGCTGAAAATAGTTACCGCCGATAGAACAGCATACCTAATATTTCCGAGTAAACCGGCACCGTGGCCCGACCACGCATACGCAATAAACGTGAGGGGTAGATAAATGTTTTTCGCCAGGCCATGAAATCCATAACGATCCTTTTTGCTCTGTCCCTGAAAGGGAGAACGATTAATTTTGCGGAAACTTGTAATCCCGAAGACCGACGTACGTCGCTCGTGGTATTTTTAGTTAGACTGAATGCTGACCTGTCACCATACCTCGGGCACCAAGCCTACTCTTGCATAGTCATATAATTATAATTATATGTTACATGCAGTTGTAACCGGACGATATTTTTATGAACTTAATATCCACTTCTGGAAACCACTCATGTGAGCATACATAGATATACTAGTATAGGTGTACAGCTGAATACGCAATAGAATTGGCACGAGATGCTGCGGTATATTTTAGGTACCTTGACATTGTGTCCACGTGGATGAGGCGCTGCGGAGTATATTAGGTACCTTGACATTGGCCCACGTAGATGAAACTACGTCAATTATTTTCAACGTGATGTGTTAGATAATTTTGGTCGGTCTCTCAAACTTCTGCGATCGCCATTGCAATATATCTTTCGCACTCGTGGTTTAGTCAGTATAGTACATCACCTTAAGGGGATGCTAAAGTAGATTTTTTCATCCACTATGGCCAGTAATAATAGGCTATTTCGTATTCTACGGATATGCTTCACCTTATTCATGACTGTAATTTGAACGTAAACGCTTTACGTCCAGCCGTATTTCGGTTGGAATCGTGCAAAAAATAAAAATCGTATATTACTTTGACTATTTAGAAAATCAATATGGCCGCTCGAAATATCAACACTACCTGTTTTATAAAACATAAACGTCCGTGGAACTCATATACGTCAAACAGGACTAGACGACGATTGCTTGAGGTTCTCCGAACATTTCAATATCGTCAGTAAGTTGATTGCACAAGAGAAATTCACGTAAAGTGTATGCCGCATTCACGTATTCTGGCCGCCAACGATAACGAAAATAGAGACAGACTACGTGAACGTATTTAACACTTTTTGGGAATCGTACATGCAGTGATTAATTAGTTTAGGAGCCGAAATGCAACTATAAAAATGTATTCCCTATGTATACTAAAAAAAAAACTAAAAAATATTTTTAAAGAGATTTTAAAAAGCACTTGGCGACCGTTTACGAACAGACAGATACACACATCTTCATTACATACTGAGTAAAAAAACTGAACTCGACTTATTAGAAATATGAAAATAACTACATCTTGAGAACGGGTTGATCGATCCTCCAGTAACTTTGCATACACACTGGGTGGCAACTGCCGTCAGTTTGCTGCAATTTAGGCTTAAGTCGCTAAAACGTCTAATTTTATGGTCGTTTGAATTTTTCGAAAATAGGGTGTCGAAAGAAGGGTAAAAATAGGGTGTAAACTAGAGAACAAGGTTGTTCGGTATTGAGTTTGACAAGAGCCGATCAAGGTATTCAAGTTTGATAGAATTAGGTTTTTTATTTTTTCAAAAAAAAAATCTATTTTCGCTCTAATTTTGGTACATTTTTATCTATCAACCCGACATTTAGCATACAAATTTGCTGAGGAAGAAGAATACTTGGTTTTGGATCTGGCTAAGATCGATAGAGGGGTTTTAATTTGATTAAATGTATAATGTTACTACATTTTTTAATTATTTATTTTCTATTATTTCCACCTTTGATACAGCTTCCTGTATGAGGAAGTAAAATCGACCAACATATTTCCTCATAGAGGTGACCTTGTCAATGGTGAAAAATTATGAGAAAGCAACATGTAAGGTTCTACTTTGCATTCTTGTTTATCAGGCTACTTTGATCATCGAGGAATAACGAAAAAACTTACATCAGCTATTATGCTGCCAGGAGCATCAAGATTCGCCACCGGAAGTGTAATCAGATTGCGTAAGCTACGTGTATCGCCCTGTTGAAGTTGCTTTATCATGTTTCACAGATACAATATTCCATCTGACTAATGGGAGTATCTGTCAAGAGTTTGATGCTTAGAGTTGTAGGACATTAATGGTCCGAGCATTGCAAGAAATAAGAACTCATCGATGATATTAAATCCGCATTTACTCAAATTATATTTTCTAAGTCGAAATGGCTAGATCTTACGTATTTAGGGATATCATCATATGTTGATTTTCCAAATAAGATTAATTTGGAAAGGCACATAAGAAAATTGCACTTATTATTATTCCCTGAAACAATTCACTTTTCAGTAAGTCAAGAACTACATACTGTCAAATTTTTAATCGAAGCCTGCTTCTCCAGTTCGTGTGGCATAAATCTTAATTGCCTTTCAGAAAATATGGAATTCATACCTTTGTTGAATGCTTCCATTTGGCAGAAAAATCCCTTGTAGAACAATCAATGAGGACATATTCAAAGCGACAATTGATAACTTCCATTTTTCAAAATAATTTGTTCTAGAGGAACCAGCAAAAAAAAATTCCTAACTGTCACAGATAATAAAATGATAATAAAAGATAACACGTTAATAGTGTGGAAACTATATTTTCTATTCTTTAACATAAAAAATACAATTCCAGTAATATAAAAAATGGTAATATAACATAAATTATTGCCCAGAAAATAAAGTTATTTTATTGTTTCGAATTTTTAACCTTGCAGTGTTATCTTTCAAAATATTACCTTCATGATAATCAAGGTAATATTTCAAAATAAGTATTATCAATTGATGTTGATGGTGGAGAAGAGGTTCTTGTTCCATAATCTGGTTACCATTATCTAAAATAGTATTTGGTAGAATTTTAAGGATTTCTGTGAGACATTTATAGTACATATCCTTTGTCATTATCGAAAGTTTGTTTTGGCGCAATATTTTTTCTGTACTATAACAGATAAAATTAGTATCTTGTGAGGCAAAGCTTAATCCGCCACAATTTTTCATAATTGTTAATTTAGAATTGTTGTTATCATCTTCCTGTAGCATGGAATGACATTCCTCACATAGAATGTTTTTCTTTATTGAGAACACTATGAAACCGGCAATGTGTTTCACTACTTGTTCATTGTAATTTGAGTTACACCAACTTTCATTATAGAAATAATCATGCTGGAATGAAATGTATGTACGAGTCATTAAGTCATTCACAGAGAAAGTAATGGCTTTTGGTGGTCATGGGACTCTTTTTTCTCCTTTCGAATAGTCCTTGAATTAGCAGCCCTTAACTTTAAGCTCTTATATATATTAAAACTCACATAGCGTTCCCATGCTTCGTCTGAAATTAAGCCTTTTTGTGAAATATACTCTGTCTGGAATCCGGTTGTAAAATGAACTTTTTTTACTGAACGCATTAAGGCGATCGAACATTCTCTGAAAATGTAATTATCAGTAGAGTGATTTAGGTTCATACAGAATAAATTCTGACGACATTCTTGTATCTTTGTAAAAATTGCATGCAGATGCCTAACAATGAATAGTTTTTGCTTCATTGAACTAAGATAACATGTCCGACAATATAATTATAATCATAAATTTGGGGCAAAAATATTATAATCAAATTCAGTATTCATTGACCCTGCTACCATATTTTCACGTTTTGTGCTGTTGCTTTTAGCATTTGACTGCATCAATGTATTTTCTATATATTTTGTGGTTTTATATTTAGCATTTGATAACTCTACTAACGTAGTTTCTGTGTTTGTTATTATCTTTTTACAATTAAAGACATCAGCCAATACACTTTGCGGAGAATTAATGTCAATAATTTGAGGATTCCAATTTTTTTTTGTGGGACAGCTTTTGTGAGTAACCATTTAATTTTTGTATATCCATCGGCGTCATGAAATGCATTTTGATCGAAGTGGTCACTGCATATTACTGCAGTTTTAGTAACAACTGATGAGCCAATAGCATGCATCTAATCTTGTTTTAACTTATCATCCTTTGGAAATCGATGTTTTCAAGTAGAATGAATGCATTATGATCAATATATAGAAGTAATATCACCGATAGTTTGAAGAATTAGACACACCATACTTTTAACCACTTACTTGTGAAAGCTACGACTTTGATTTTAAAAAGTCGATTCCCTCTTACCTAAAATGAATGTCTTTACCATTCTTAATTTTTTGTTTAATATTTTGGTTATAAATAATGAAGAAAATTAGCCGCGAGAAATTTGCATAAATGTAAACAAACTATTAGGTTAGACACACGTTGAGTCGTCCGCGCGCGGCATGTTATCATTGCGCATATGGAAGTCAAGCACGGTACTACTCCCGCGGTTGTCTGTGTTTTCCATAGCTACGGTTCCACTTACTGGCAGTCCTATGGTTGCCCTCTTCTAGGTATAACATCTCTCTGGTCTGGACCACGGTCTTATACAGTGATGCCAAACGAGGCAGTGATGCCAGACGAGGGAATTTTGCCCCTATCTCGCTGCCCGTGCGAGGCGCGTCAGGGGCAGGCTTGTGCCGCTCGTAACAAATCTCGTCTCGATCGCGCTTTACGTTGTCTCGCCCCACCCACTTCACAACAGCCATTGCGCGGGCTTTTATGAAATGAGTTATGGAAGATTTTTTAATGAATATATATCAATATTATATATATAAATAAACAAATGATAAAAGTAAAGAAATATATAAAACGCTTACTAATTTTGCAGCCGTCAGCAAGTGAATAGTGCATTACAATATCCAACACCAAATTGTAGTCCTTTACACGAAAGGTTCATTACAATTTATTGAATAAAAAGGAATTGTAATGCTCTACTCACGTCCCAGGTCTGCGTAGTGTGTGACGTCACACATTACGCAGCTCGGCTCACCGACCAATCAACAGTCAGGCAGCGCGGACGTCTCTCACTACACCGCGCGCTGTTCAAACGTTCAAAGTACGTTCAACGTGGAATATACAAAATGAATGAATACAATTATTAGCTGTACTATTATTTGTGTGTACTCTTAATCGATGAATAAAATGTTTGTTTTCATTAATTATTGAAATTGTCGATCTTTTTATGTGTTTTTCATAAGTATTTGTAAGAAATTCATGACTTTGCAACGGTTTTTCAGTAAGCATCGGGAAAATAAATCTTGTAGTGTCAATGACATGGATACTGAGTAGGTCGTATAACGAAAATTTTCGATTTTGTCATTTCGTCGCAACAATTCACTTTGCAAAAATGAATCGTCGCGAGAAAAAAAATCGATTTGACTAGCTCGAGATTTAGATCTGCTATTTTCGGATTATCAGTGTGGAACGCTACCACTGCGTTACCCAGCTTCTCTGGCATTTGATGTTGCACTATTAATATCACTTATCCATGCTGACGTTAATATCGTTAATCATGTGCATTTTCGCACATCAACACATAACTGCTTTATGACAGTATAGCCTGTCATTTTATAGATTCTACTTTGCGCGGAATGAGCTTCGAGTATAGTAACGGCACCCTCACCCGTGATTGAAATGTACACTGAGAAAAGAATTTATTCAATATTAACAAATCTTGAGCTGGATATAGCGAAATAAATGTTTAATTATTATAATTAAATTAAAGTGGAGCCGAATAAGATTTTTTAAGTGTTAGCAATCGTTTTCTAACTTTATTTGACCCAAACCAATATTATTTAGCCCAACTAAAATTTGGTAATGATAACTAAACATTTATTCTACCATATCCAACTCTAGATTCGTTAACATGAAATAAATTTTTTTCTCAGAGTACTTGCGTTAACGATGCAATCACAGTCCAAATATTGTTTCGTATGCACTTAGCAGGAATCAGACGAATCAAAAAGTGTAGAGCTTGGTATTTTTGTCACGACAATGCAGTCAAAAAGTAAATTGTCGCGACAAAAAAAAATGTATTAGCTCGAGTGCTAACACTGCGTTAGGGAATTTCTTTGGGATTATGTATTGCACGATTAATATCGCTTATCCGTGCTAAAATTAATACCGTCAATCATGTGAGTTTTCCGACATCAGCATTTAACTTCTTGGTCGCAGCATGGTCTGTCATTTTATAGATTCTAATTAACTGCAACCGATAACAGCGAACATTTTCAGTTGTGGAAGGGTGATGTTGATCAACAGTCAACCGTCGCCGGTCGAGGTTCAGTGTAGTGCAGCTTAATTGGTTACGGTATATAAATAAATACTTAATAGATAAAAGCTTTCATTATTGTCAAGTCGCTAGTGTCAATTCTATCAATCGGTATTTAGTGATTCGAGTTGAAATTTACGATGGATTCAGTGAATTATGGTGCTGGAGCCAGCACTCGAGAGGACGTTCAAGGAGTCACTGGCAAAGCGAGTAAGAAAATCTTTTCAAAATCAGTGGCTATTATTGCCCGAGTTTTCTGGCTGGTTACAAGCAGTGCCGGACGATCCTGAGAAATCATTCTGCACTGTCTGCCAAAAAACTCATAAGGGTGGCAAAAGCGAGATTGTGAAGCACGCTGCAAGCATACGTCATAGACAGAATGTGGCACTCGCAGCATCTGCCGATGTGGTGCCTGCTTCTCAACAACAGGTGGATAATGAGAATGCACATAAAATTAAAGTAAAATCCGCGGAAATTCAATTGTCGGCATTTTTTGCTGAGCATAATATTGCAATCGAGACCGTGGAGCATTTGGTACCGCTGCTCAAAGAAATTGCCGAAGACTCGCGAATCTTGCAAGACATAACGCTCGGCCGGACAAAATGTACACAAATTATTACAAATTGCCTCGGCATCCGCGAAGTAGAGAAATTGGTTGAAAATTTAAAAATTACAAAATTTTCAGTGCTCGTCGATGAGAGTACTGACATCAATGACACGAAATCCCTGTGTGTTCCAGTTCAATTTGTATCGCCCGACACTAAAACAGTAGTCAGCCAGCTGTTCGAATTAGTAGAATTAAAAGCTGTTTACTGTTCGGCTGAAAATTTATACGCGGCCTTTAAATCTTGCTTCGAGTCAAAAGGGATCCCTATTGCTAACATTGTCGGCATGGCATCTGACAATGCATCGGTAATGACAGGGATACATAATTCATTTATGACTCGATTGCAATCGGACGCGCCTGGTCTTGTCGTATTAAATTGCATTTGTCATTCTTCTGCTTTAATTTCCAGTAAAGCATGTTCTAAGTTGCCTCGCTCCTGCGAAGATTTAATCAAAAGTATTGCCACGTACGTGTCCGGCAGCGCGAGACGTTCTGCAGTACTTCGAGAGTTTCAAGAGCTTTTAGACATAGAGAAAAAAAAAATTTTTTAATTGTCGGATACGAGATGGCTTTCGATGCAGAAATGCGTCGACCGACTCATAGTAAATTGGGATGTATTAAAAATGTATTTTGCGCTTGCCATCGATGAGGACAAGCTTCAGTCAGCAGAAATAATTTTGTCGAATTTAAGTAACGATGGTATTAAAGCATACTTGCTGTTTTTAAAATATGTTTTATCCATTTTCAATAGCTTCAATGCCCTCTTCCAGGGAAGAAAAGTGCTAATCAACCAGCTGGTAGAGAGGAGTGGGCAACTGATCGTGACGTTCGGGTCCAACTTTTTGAAACCCGAAGTTCAGAAAGATCTAGCGTCAGGCGCCTTGAACGTCGCTCATCCTGAGAATTGCATCCCCCTCGATCAAGTTTTCCTCGGTGCAGAGTACCAGACACTCATTACAAAATTGTTGTTGGACCACGCAAATGAAATAAGAAAAAAATGTTTAGAATTCTATATCACGGCTGTGACTTTTCAAAAATTCAATTTTAGACAATTTGCAATTTTTGACCCCTAGTATCGCTCTTCAAGTGAAGGACAGAGGAAGTGTTAAAGATTTAACTAATATTGCTGAGCGCTTTGGAACTTTCGACCTCGCAAAATTGACGTTCGAATGGAATTCATTACCCTCCTTTTTTACCGAAGAAGAAAAACAGAGATTCCTCACTCTCGAAGTAGATTCATTTTGGAAAAAGGTTGTGCAAGTTAAAAATGTGTTGGAGGAACAAATGTTTCCCACTTTAGAAAAATTAGTACAAGTAGCATTATCGCTTCCCCATTCGAACGCAGAGGCCGAACGCATTTTTTCCATCGTTACCGATGTAAAGACAAAAAAACGTAATAAAATAGGCCACAATTGCCTGAACGCTATTTGTCAAGTAAGATCAGCTTTTCAGAGTATAAACCTTACTTGTAAAACTTTTAAAGTACATTCTCGACACATCGAGCTTCACTCCAATCACTTATATTCGACTGAACAGCCGAACGTCAAATAAACAAGTTTTTCTTATCCAACTTGCGTGTTACCGATGAAAGTTTTTATCTCAATGTTTTATCGGATAAATAAGTGAATATAATAAAAAGATTGATTGCTTAAACCAAATTACCATAATTTCTGTGCGAAATAACTTGTGATATAACGACTAAATAGTTTCTTAAAACTTTGTGATTTTATAATTAAATAGTTCTTCGGGAATAAATCGGTCATGAAATAAATAAACAATATAAAAATATAAACACGAATAAATATAAAGAAAAATAAATAAATATCGTAATAGGTACGTTAAAAAACTGAAAATAAAGTAAATCGAACGCGTTACATAAAAATAAATGTTAATAAAAATGAATATAACATTGCGTATAATGCATTGCATAAACTTAAGAAAAAAGTGAAATATATTTATTTATTATTTATTAATTTAGAAAGATATAATATAATACTGTTGATTATATATACTAATTTATTTTTTTCCAAATTTGTAACTTGGCTTTTATTAACTTTTCATGACGCATTCCATTAACCTAAGACAAAACCAGAAATTTATCTATTTTTTTATTTCAAACATTATTTATTTTTTATTTGAACAGAAAATACTTTTCTTGCGAAATCATATTTTATTTGTTGCTCTTAGTTTAATGAAGAAATAAGACGTTTAATTGTTGGAGGGATGGAGAGGGGTCTTTCCTGTGTCCGTATTTGCTTGGCTATACAAACACAGCAACGGCCCCACGGGTGGGTCCTTAGGCAGCGACCTCCACGTGGTAGGACCTAGGATGTGAGTAGAACATTACAATTTCTTTTTATTTAATAAATTGTAATCAACCTTTTGTGTAAAGGACTACAATTTGGTGTTGGATATTGTAATGCACTATTCATTTGCTGACGGCTGCAAAATTAGTGAGTATTGAGAATTCCTTCCAATGTGGCTTGACCGATCTGTGAAGATATTGAAAAAGAATGAAGCCTCACTCGATACAAGAGGGAAAATAAACCAGACACAGAGATGTTATATTGAGGAAGTGGTTCATTCTACCTTCCTTTTTATTGTAGAAATACAATTTTAACAGAAAATGCGTGGACACTACAATTAAAGTTTACACCAAAATTGATTTAATTTAGAAAATTGTCCGAAATATAAATTTAGATAAAATACACAATTATAAAAATAAATGAACAAATTGAATTTTGAATCTTATTGAGCAGCACACAGTTATATTAATTGTGTGCTGAGGGTGATAGCTTGAGCTTTGAGAGCAGTGCGTGTAACTCAGTCAGTACTGCGTAGCACGACACGCTGTGAATAATGAGTGCGAAAGTGTATATCAGCGATTCACTGCAAACTCTTAGAAGTGCATTGCAGAGAGGTTTGAATGAGTTAATGAGAGCACTTGCAATTAACATTGCTTGAGTGCTGTGACTGTATGTGAGAACAGCTACGCAGTCAGCGCTGCGTAGCACAATACAACATATAATGAGGCTGTACGGTTGAGCAAAAAATATTCACTGTACTTTCCCAGCAGATTTACTGGGGGAAAATACAGTGAATATGAGGCACATGCTTAATTATATTAATTAAGCCGGCAAAGTAACATGAGGAGAACGTGGTACAGCATGTGCTGCAACGCACGCCACAAGTGAGACCAAGTGCTGATGTACCATTTTTCTCCTCACTGACAGTGAATTGTCACAGAATTATATCAGTGCACTCTTACCTTGAGCAATGAGTCCGGAAGAGCAAGAGGTTGAGTAAGTCCGATGAATAAAGTCCGTGGAAAAGCCTGAGCCAAGTAGATGCGCGTGCTGTCCAGTGGATGTGTAGCGAAAAAGTGACAAATTTTCAATATGGCTGCGGAATATGAAATTAACGTTGAGCGCTGAAGTCAGTTGAGCGAGAGAGACATCCTCTCGCTCGACGCGGCATGCCAACGAGGCACATCCTTGGCTTCGCGAAGCCCTGCCTCGGCTATCTTCGGCTCAACCGCACGACGTGTGCTAGAGCACCGCAACAGGTAGGCGCACGACGAATATCGATCGCCGTGCGCCAGCTGATTCTCCAACAGTGAGCTTTTTATATATTTCTATACTTTCATCATTTGTTTATTTATTTATTTATTTATTTATATACATAATATTTATATATATTCATTAAAAAATCTTCCATAACTCATTTCATGAAAGCGCGCGCAGTGGCTGTTGTGAAGTGGGTGGGGCGAGACAACGTAAAGCGCAATCGAGACGAGATTTGTTACGAGCGGCCCAAGCCTTCTTCTGACGCGCCTAGCACGGGCAGCGTAGTGGGGGCAGCGAGATAGGGGTAAAATTTCCTCATCTAGCATCACTGCACGGTGGTCGTATTGTACCATTTATGGTATGCTTACGCGTACATGATAATAATAATAAATCGGCCTGGGTCGGCCATATTGCTGACATTTCGCTCGCACCTACTCGCACCTGACTGCATATAGCCTGTATAGGAGTGTGCCGACCTGTATATAAGACCGTCGTCTGGACAATGCCAAAGCGATTTCTGATTGGTTCCGACATTTTCGCTCAAGCCCTTTGTATAAGTTCATGCGCGCAACTGAACACACGTTCGCGTACATGGCGATGAACACTTCAGTTTCTTGAACGAAAATGGCGTCCAAGCGTACGGTCCACACCACGGTCTTACACACAAGTCTTGACTCGTCCAAATTTCCGGTGGTGGGAATACTCGGCTAAATATTGGGTCTGGGAGAAAGTTCGTGGCGTTTTCTTAGTAAAATTCAACTGGTTTTCTTATAGTGTGAAAATGAATTTATTCAAACCAAATATGCTCCATTACAATCGACAATGTTTCGCTATTTTTCGGGTAGAGCCATGATGCCATCAGTAAAGAACTGCTGTGGTTTCTGGTTGAAAAACTTAATGAAGTGGTTTTCATAGGCTTCTTTTGAATGCAGCTTAATTCTATTGAGAGAGTTCTGCAGAGATCGGAATAAGTGATAGTCAGAGGGTGCTATATCTGGACTATACGGTGGATGCATCAAAATTTCCCAACCAAGCTCTCGCTATTTTTGACGGGTTATCAAAGAAGTGTATGGTCGGGCGTGGTCATCACCTTTCCTATTAATCAATTCGGGCCGTTTTCTTTCAATTACTCGGTGTAATTTCTCTAGGTGTCCACAGTAGAGTTGAGAATCAATCGTCTGACCAACTGGAAGTAGCTCATGGTGGACGATTCCCTTCCAGTCCCACCACACACACAGCATCACCTTTTTCGCCCGTCGATCCTGGCTTCGCCAAAGCTTGTGACGGCTCACCATCCCTTGTCCACGATTTTTTACACTTCCGATTATCATACGTAATCCATTTTTCATCACCGGTTATGACACGTTTCAGAAATGGCTCGATTTCATTGCGTTTCAGCAGCGCATCGCAGATGTTAATTCGGTCTATCACGTTTTTCGCGCTCAACTCATGAGGAACCCATACATCGAGCTTCTTGTTGTAGCCAGCTTTGTGTAAATGGTTCAAAACAGTTTTGTGGTTAATGCCTAGCTCCATACCAATATCGACACTGCCGATATGCTTATCTTGCTGTACTTTTTCAAGAATTTCATCAGCTTTTTCAGTCATGGACGACCAGAGTGTGACTCAACTTTCACATAAAAATTACCAGAACGAAAGCGAGCGAACCATTTCCGCGCAGTAGATTTTGATAAAGTACCTTGACCGTACACAGCACAAATTTTTTTACAAGCGTGCACAGCGTTCTTCTATTTGTCGTAATAATATTGCAAAATATAGCGCAATTTTTCATTACTTTTCTCCATTTTCAAACGCAAATAACTTTCCAACCACTGCACCAATTTCAATGTTACTACACTCAAAGTAACGCTCGAAGTATCACCTTTCCAACAAGCGTTTAGTGGGGTCGCTGCGATTTGTAATTCCTGACTTATTTGCAATTGATGCCATCTATCGGGGAAAACGCCACGAATTTTTTCCCAGACCCAATATAATTTTTTGTTTCTCGAAGTCACCACAAGTTGGGTGCTGTTGTAGATCACTCACCAGGCCAATCTCAAAACTAGCTGTCCTGCCTATCTTATCTAACTCAGAGCAATAATTAATCATCAACCCCGTTGCTGATGGCGGGCGGAAATGTTGGATAATCGGCTGGCGCACGGCGATCGATATTCGCCGTGCGTCGACCTGTTACTGCGGTGTAGCACGCTGCGTTCGTCTACACCGGAGATAGCCGAAGCGGGCCTCGCAGAGCCGAGGCTGTAGCTCGCATGTATGCCGCGTTAAGCGAGAGGTTATCTCTCTCGCTTGACTTCGGCATCGCTCACCGGCTATTGCACTCATTTTACTCCAGCGCTCAACGTCGATTTTGTATCTCGCAGCCATGTTGGAAAAATAAGACACTTTTTCGTGAAAGCCACTGGACAGCGCACGCATCCTCGGGACTCTCGCATTTTTCATAGCTTTTCACCGGACCTTCTTAACCTCTGCGCTCACCAGGACTCAAAACGAACGGTAAGCGTTCACTGGCATAATTTAGCATAATTCACTGTCGGTGAGGAGTAGAGAATTAATCGGTGCATCCTCATAAAGGTCTCACCCTGTGGCGTACTCTGCAGCGTGGGCTGCACCACGTTTTCACATCACTTGTTGCACACTCAATTAATATAACTGCGTGTGTTCTTACTAATTCACTGTGCTTTCCTCCCAACCGAGCTTGCTGGGAAAGTACTGTGAATTTACTCTTCTCATTTTGTGCATCCTCAATCTATTTCTGTAGCGTGCTCTGCAGTGCTGACAGCGTCACGTTTCTCACTTACAGCACTCAAGCAATCAAATTGCAAGTGCTCTCGCTCATTCGCTGTAATTCTTCTCAGAAAAACATGCTGAGAATTTACTGTGAATAATTGACACATTCTACGCACTCATGTCTCTCATTCCGTGGCGTGCTCTGCAGCGCTGACTGCATCACGTTCACTGCACAAAGTAAACAGCGCACAATTAATATAATTGTGTGCTGCTCAAGTTCTGTTGTCAAAATTCAATTCATATTTTTTTGTATTTTTGTTATATATATTTTTTGTAATTATGAAGGTAGAATAAACCACTTTCTCGGTATATCATCTATGTGTCTGGTTTTTTTCCACCCTGTCTCGAGTGAGGTTTCATGATTTTCAATATCTTCACAGATTCATTCCAACCACGTCTGGACGGGTTCTCAACAGAAAATATATACAAAATATTACAAAATAAAATAAAAGTGAATTTAATGTGGATTTAGACAGGAAAGCACACAATTGTATTAATTGTGTGCTGACAGGTGAAGAGGTTAGTGTGATGCAGCCAGCGCTGCAGAGCACGACACAGAACGATAACTGAGAATGCACAAGCAGGTAGAATGAGTTCACAGCACTTTTCCAGAATGCTTAATTGTGGAAATGTGCTGGGAATGAGAGCGTGCATGTATAGTCATACCAGTTGAGCAAAAGCAGTATGAAATATAATGAGAAATAACGTGATGCAGTCAGTGATGCAGAGCATGGCAAGTGAGAGTATGAGGATGCACAAATGAGTGGAATATACTCATTGTACTTTCCCAGCAAGCATAGTTGGGGGAAAGTACAGTGAATAGTAAGCACACGCGCAATTATATTAATCGAGCAGGCAAATTACATTGAGGAAGACGTGGTACAGCCCGCGCTGCAGAGCACGTCACAAAGTCAGACCTTTATGAGGATGTACCGATGAGTTTTACACTCCTCACCGTCACTGAATTGCGATGAATTGTAACGGTGTACCTTACCTTGCGTTTGAGTCCTGGTGAGCACGAAAATGCTGAGAGAATCTGGTGAGTTGGTGAAAAGTCCGAGCGAGTAAGCGTCAAATTTTTTAATATGGCCGCGCTTTACAAACGCGTCGTTGAGCGCTGGAGTCAAATGAGTGAGAGAGTACAGAGAGCTATGCCGAAATCAAACGAGAGAGCGCGAGTCTCTTGCTTCAAGCAGCATGTTCGCGAGGCACTGCCTCGGCTATCTCTGGCATAGCCGAGCGCAGCACGCTACCCAGCAGCAACAGGTCGACGCACGGCAAATATCGATCGTCGTGCGCCAGCTGATTTTCCAACAGATTGCAACATTCGATTTCGGTCAGAGGAGTGAATAACTTCTTTCCCGAAATCAGTCAAAAGTTTAACATCAACCTGACCGGTTGATCACGGGTCGGTCTCGCCCGAAATAGCAGAGTCTATTGGTAGATTTAATGAAGAGAGGTTGGTTCCTCGTATCGGGCTCGAAACAACGGAATTATTGTACATTCTTTAATTGACTTTGAATAGACAACGGAAAGTTGCCGTTGCCTATAATAAACACTACCATTTTACATAAATCCACATTTACACTAATGACTCGTGATCTATCTCCTAATCGGCAAACGATCCCAAAAATAATAACTTTTTAATATTATACCGATTACCGAGTAATCCAATTACGTGGTACCGGCATATCATTTGGTGGCAGTGGTGGGATCTGCTGAAGTATAAGTGATACGTGAGTTATTTGGACAAAAAGTGTTTTGAACAAAGTAAAAAGATTAACTCTGAATTGACGACTACGACTTTGGGAAGGACACCAGTGTAATTCGTGAAAACCCGACTAAGCTAACGCGAAGGCGCGAAGTGTACGTCACTACGGTGTGACATTTCGGTCAACCGTTTAAAGTCCCGATTGAATATGTCACGTCAAGTCGCGGAAAACCGCACAAAGTGCAACCAAGTGCTCGAGGCAGCTACTTGAGACGAAGCCGTCGCGCAACCATTGGCGACGCACTAAGGACGAGCCCAGGAACCACCCGAGAAAAGGGTTAACTACGCCAGAAAGGACCATCTACAGAGGAGAGCTACAGGACGCCAAGTCGACAGCACCCAGAACTGCCATGGAGAGGACTATCTACAAGATCATCCTTCTGTAAGTGGCGGTTACATTATAAATATACATATAGCCTTGTAGAATCAAAGCCAGTCGATCCGTAAATTGGGAAAATTCTCCAACAGATATATATATATATCTCGTGAGATTTTTTGGAAATATTATATTAAAGTAAGGTCTATCGCGAAATTAGCAACATGCCGGAATCTAGAGGTGCCCGACCAAAGCTTAGGGGCAACTCGCTAGATACGACGTTGCCCGGCGAAGGGGTAGATTCCACAACCGGATTACCTGCGGCCGTAGGGGACATCGCGTACAGAACGCGTAGGGCGCTAACGGAGCTTTCGCCGTCGGGCCGAATCCCCGCTGACAGGCAGGAGGCCCTTGCAGGTCGTCTGACAGCCCAGTTCGGCGTGAACCCACCTAGGGGTGCGTCGTTCGGGGATCACGACAGTGGCGTCACCGATGAAATAGTCGAGCGGCAAATCCAAAACATGCGTACAATAGATCGCGTAGGTTTCCTGGCAGCAACCGGTACGGCAGCCCGGTCGGTACCTGCACGAGTACGAGATCGGTTAGAGGCGGTTGACCGGAGCCACCGTGAAATGGAAAAAGCACGACGTCAGTATGAAAGGCTGCAGCGCGAGCATGAACGAGGCTAACGCAAAATCGACCGCAAACTCCGGGAGGCAGAAACCCCGTCGGCAAGACGGAACTTGGCCGATACGCTAAACGAGGTAGATGCGGACAAGTACGAGCTCATCCACTGCTTAAGAGAGCAAATTGCTGAGCTTCAGCAATGGTTAGAAGGAGCAGGGATGGAGGACTATCCGCCCCTCTCACAGCCCCAGAGACGTACGCGGTTCGAGGAGACACGGATGCCCTCAAACATGCTCAGCCTCAGCCTGGGAATAAAAATGGTAAAAACATTCGACGGCAAAGACGCAAAGGCATTGCCGCTCTTTTTGAAGTCCTGCGAGACGATTTTCCGCAGGGTAGCCGAGAAGGAGCATGACAGCCTCCTGGAATTAATAGTCATGAGTAAGTTAGAGGTTGCAGCAGCAAGACAACTGCAGCACAAGACTATTAGTACCATGGCGAAACTCAGGAGGGAGTTGGAAGCGTTGTACGGACAACGGAAGTCCCTGTCCGCGTTGCAGATGGAGTTCAGCTCCCTCTGGCAAGGACAGAATGAGGACATCGCCGCCTACGCGGCAAAAACGGAGAGAATTACGGTAGATATCACAGAAATACTCTGTGAACCGTTATGAACAGAGGATCAGAAGATTACCGTCGAGGGTGTCACCCGACAAAGCGCACATGCCAACTTCGAAAACGGCCTGCACGGCCAGGTGCAAGTGCTGGTACGTGCGAGAAACTACGACTTTGTGGCAGGGGCTATAGAAATCACCAACATGGTACAGCCAAACGGAGGGGTAGTTGGAGTATAAAGCCACCCCAGAAGCTCCCAAGGCGCACCATCCCGGCAGAGAGAAAATTGTTTCACCTGCGGGAGGCCAGGGCACGTGGCTCGAGACTGTACCCGCAAATTGAGAAGAGTGAGCCTACCGATGCCCAGTGAGAATAAATATGTACACCACGTCGACGTTGTATGCAATTATTGCCAAAAGAAGGGCCACTTGTGGAAAGACTGCAGGAAGAGATTGTCGCAAAACAAGAGCGAGCCTGTGCAGTCCTCACAGCATTCCCGACGTCCAAGATACTCAGGGAGTAAGATTGAAAATACTGCAGCAACGGCTCGATCAAGTACCAATGCCAGCCCGCTGGATACGATGAGATTGAACACACTCACGGCCCAGCAGAGACCCGCGCGCAGGAAGAGGAAAACAACGCAGCAGATACTGCAAGTAATGCTGCCAGCGTCGAGCGCTACGGCCAGTGACTTTGACATCGTCGTATCATTGGCCGTGACAAGGGTACTCATCCTTAAGGCGGACACTGGGGCCCAGTGCAGCATAGTAAAGGAGGGATGCCTCAAGCCCGAGACCATGGTGAGAAGCTGCACCGTGGAGTTGCAGGGTGCGGCGAATGAAAAATTCACCCCCCTCGGTATAGCGAAAATTGTGCTGGAGACACCGGCTTTAAATGCAGAACACTGGTTCTACATAGTTCCGAATAACGTGCCGCTAGGGGTCAATGGGCTGCTAGGAATGGATTTTATCAAATATCACAAGACAGATATCTTGCACGGAGAGATGCTGAAATTGTACGGGTACTGCATGCCACTGCTGGACGGCACGATGAGGATATCTCTGCCGCCACGCAGCGAGACTGTCACCTACGTCGCAACGACGAGCAAATTCGTAGGATTGCTCTCGTGAGTAGAGCTCGAAGACGGGGTTATCATGGGCGCTTGCGTTACGCCGCCACGTGCTAGTAGCTGTGCTATCAGCTTAATGAACACTACCGTGCAGGTGGTCAAGGTGCAACGCCCCGCAGTGAAACTCGAGCCGCTCGAGGATGCGGCCGTACGTCAAGCGGCCGAGGCAGATGCTACGGAGGTATGCACCATCAGCACGGAGCGAGGGGCCGACCGCCTCGCGCGACTAGCCAGAGGACTCGACACAGCGAACCTCAACGAGGAAGAACGCAAAGCGCTTAGCGAAATCACGAGAGAATACGAAGATGTGTTCCACCTTCCAGGGGATAGGCTACCATGTACGCCTATGGTAGAGCACGTGATACCCCGTAAGGAAGGGGTGCAGCCCATTAAGGTGCACCCATACAGGCTGCCCGAGACCCACAAAAGAGAAGTGGAAAGGCAGACTTGCGGAAGTCATTGTCCAGCCCAGCAGGAGTCAGTGGAACGCGCCGCTGTTGAATGTGGCGAAGAAACCTGATGCCGCCGGAGTAAGAAAAATGCGATTAGTGGTGGATTTTCAGAAATTGAACGAAGCCACCATCGGGGACTCATACTCACTGCCCAATATCACCGAAATATTGGACCAGTTGGGACGAGCCCGGAACTATACGACCCTGGACCTCGCCTCCGATTTTCACCAAATCCCGATGGCGCAGCCAGACAAAGAAAAAACTGCATTTTCTACTGCACAGAGTCACTTTGAGTACAACCGCTTGCCATTTGGACTCAAGAACGCGCCACCGACTTTCCAGAGGCTGATGAACTCTGCGCTGGCTGGACTACAGGGAGTCAAATGCTATGTATACCTGGACGACATAGTAATCCTGGGGAAAACCTTGAAAGAACACAACGACAGGCTGAGAGAGGTACTGCAGCGGCTGAGAGAAGCTAAATTGGCAGTGCAACCGAGTAAGTGCTAGTTATTGCGCAAAGAAACGCAGTACCTCGGCCACATCATCTTCGAGGAGGGTATACGTGCTGATCCCCAGAAGCTGGAAGCGGTAAGGGAATTTCCGGTGCCAAGAGACGTGAAGGGGGTACAATCCTTCCTTGGTCTAGCCGGATACTACCGGAAATTCATAAAGGATTTCTCGAAAACTGCAAAGCCACTCACGGAATTAACCCAGAAAGAGGTTTAATTCGAGTAGACAGCAGTAAGGGATGTTACCTTCGAGGAACTGAAGACAGCACTTACCACAGCTCCGATACTGCAATATCCCGACTTCACGAAACCGTTGGTTGCAACAACAAATGCCTCAGACAGGGCGCTCGGCGCAATCTTATCGCAAGGCAAGATCGGGGATGATTTGTCCATATGCTACGCGAGCCGCACTATGTCAATGGCCGAGTTGAATTGCACAACCACGGAAAAAGACCTACTCGCGATATTTTGGACCCAAACGCCCTTGCTCGATTTCGGCCATATATTTATGGTACTCGCTTCATGGTAGTGACAGACCACCAACCGCTCACCTGGCTGTATGGAATAAAGGACCCAAGTTCGACACTAATGCGTTGGAAAATAAAATTGGCGGAACATGAGTTTAACGTCGAATATAAGGCAGGAAAGGGTAATACAAATGCAGATGCGCTAAGCCGTATATTCATTAGTACAAGGGCCCAAGCGAGAGCCAGGAACGAAGTCTGTGGATTGGAAAAGAATAGCACGAAGGGGCAACTCGGCACAGCGAATGACCGCACAAAGCAGAGAGCCGAAGATACCCATTACAGCCGTGGTAGCTCGTCGGAGTGAGAGGTTGAACTCGCCCATGAAACAGAAAAGGACAGCAAGCGCCTGGGTACGGACGGCCGCACAAAGCGGAGAGCCGGGACTACCATGGGCCAGCACAGCAACGACGCAGAGCGAGAGGCAGCGCCTGCCAATGCTTCAGAAAAGGATAGAGAGATCAGCAGCGTGCATGCAGAATGCTCCACTGATCCCGACAGCCCCGTCGCGAAGCCGTGCGAACGGGAAAGGGCAGACCACGCACGTTAGCAGAGAAAAGCACTAGTAAGACTGCGAGCATCACCGAAAAGGACAGAGTGAGCTCAGGGCAGCATGGCCGCCCGCGAGGCGCGGAAGGCTGCGAAAAGAAAACGTTGCAAGGCCGCTCGAGACAGAGAGCAACGCAACGGCGCAGCTACCGGAGGGCACACCGAGCGAAGAAACTACGGGCAGAGCACTGCACAGGCCTGCTGAGAAAGCGAGGCACGGCTGGGGCCATAGCCCGCAATCCACCAGCAGCGCGAACGAAGACAGCGCTACAAAAGAATACAGCGACTACCGCAGTGGCTTAGCCATCCCCACTACTGATGATCGCCTGAAAATAATAAGAGAATACCATGACACTCCCAAAGGAGGGCATCAGGGTATACAGCGAAAATTACATCCGATCCGGACCAAGTACGACTGGCCCGACATAAGAAGGGATCTGCAAGAATATATTTCGTCATGCGAGTTTTGCCAAAAGAACAAAATACGGAAAAAGGCACGAGTACCGATGGTGGTAACAGACACCCCATCGAGGGCATTCGAGAAAGTAGCGGTCGACATCGTAGCACCGCTACCAGAAAGCGGCTCTGGAAAAAAAAATACTTACAATCCAGGACGCGCTTACAAAGTACAGTGCGGCGATACTACTGCCGAACCAAGAGGCTTCGACAGTCACTAGAGCACTAGTTGAGGAATTGATTTGCCGGCACGAAACGCCGGAGCCCATATTGTCGGATCAGGGCACCAACTTCCTCAGCTCGACCATCAGAGAGATGTGTCGACTACTGCGAATTAAAAAGATACAAGCAACGGCCTACCATCCAGAATCGAACGGCGCATTAGAAAGATCGCCTCGCACTCTCGAATATCTAAAAAATTTCATAGATGAGGATCAAGGAAATTGGGACAACAGGAAACAGGAACCCCGTAGCACCTATGCCTATGACGACTACGTACACGAGCTACGCAAGCGATTACGCGCCGCAAGGACTGTAGCACGCGAGAACCTGGAAAGCGCAAAAAGACGGTCGAAGAATACGTACGACCACGGCGCACAGGTGCAGGAGTACCACGTCGTCGAACACGTTCTCCTGCGTGACGAGACGGTGCGCAGGGGATGGTCCGCCAAGCTGACCCCGAAGTGGACAGGACCTCACGAAATAGTAGAGAAGAGGCCCCCCGTCAATTACGTAGTCCGGAAAGTACGGAAAACTCAGGCGGTGCACGCAAACCGCCTGAAGATCTTTATAGAGCACTAATAGCTCAGGAATTGAGGAATTCGAATACTTATAGCTAGTTAAAACTAAATATTAGCTAGAAAATAAATGTGGGAAGGAGCCCCTCGGGACGCAGGGTAGGGAGCTCCAATAAAGTAGAAGAGGTCTTAGGAGACCTCATTTTATCAACAGAAAATAGAGGGTCATTCCTAGATGAAAATACATGATAGATATACCATATGGTACATATGGAAAAAATATATTGAACGAAACAATTGAGAAGAAATTGCATTTTAATTACGCAATCTAGAGGGGACGGAATACTGCGACCATGCTTGACAACCATCTCGAAAAATGTGTAGAATATTAATGCTGAAGCAGGATAGTGTTCAGCGTAGAGTGTAAAAAGAATATATAGAGTAAATTGAAGAAATGAAGCCTCTAAGAGCATACTTCATTTTGGGAAAAATAAGTCAAGGTACACACTCTATTCGGTTAATATACACATGTTAATTGGTCATTCGATTCCCGCAAATGACAGAGAAATATGCCAAAATATTTCCATATTTCAAGACAATATTAATATATATGAAAAATATATAATATTACACTGGTTAAGCCTCAGAATGAGGAAGAAGGTACGCGTGAACAATCTAGTCCCAAAGCTGAATATCGCCCAGCCAAGCGTCGGCACTTATGCGACTGGCTGACCTAAATGCCTACAGCGCAGGTGACGCAATTATACTCGTACTCGACATACCACTGATCGGGCAGCAACAGTACAGTATACAAAAACTATACCCTATGCATACGCGAGCAAGACGAGCAACGGCGGGTACTACTACGTGGACACGACTGAGAGTCACGTAGTCATTGACACCGGGAATCGTAAATGCCTGAGGATGACACCGATGACTTTAAAAATTGCAAGGTACTGAGCAATTTCGGTTACATACAACGCACCCTGCGAAGTCCTAAAATACGCGACAATGGACACAAATAACCGGAATACTGGCTTTGATAGGCGTATGTATTGTAACCGCCCCAGATTTCAGCGTGAAAACAACAAGGCGAACATCTCAAGTCATCCGGAAAGATGACCTTCCCCCGTACGCCCTAAAATTGAGGGAAATAGAGGCTGAGGCACCTCCGACACGCACCGAGAAGGAAGTTTCACTATCAAGCGTGCTGCGAGATCCGGAGGGGCTGAAAAGCTCGTAGATCGAGCAGAAAAGATTTTGGAAACCCTCGACGCCACCGGAGACGAGTTACCCCATACCCACAACATAAGTCTCTACTGGCTGAATGCAGTGGCACCAATAGCCTTGGTCGGCTATCTTCTGTTTAAATGTTACAGGTACACACGGAACCGGACACCGACAAGGACGACCGAGGCTAAGAGTCCGGCAGCAGCCGAGGTGAATATTAACCTCGAGCCACTCGGACGACAATTGCAATCCGAGCGTGCCAGGGCCTGGGAAACTCGCCCCCTGAACCGAGTGCGATTGCCAGATCGACAATGAAGAAAAAATAGCAAAAATGATCAAAACCGTGATAAAAATTGTATTCTCTGCTATATTGTCCGATAAATAAAATATCAAATTGTAAGAGGAAATACGGGATACCAACCGAAGAAAACATTTTTTATAGAGGCTGAGGCAAAAAAAGGAAAAAGGAAAAAGTGATCATCATCAAACCAAAAGTGCAGAAGGAAAGCGAAAAAACTAAAAGAGAGATAAAAGAGAAGGTGGATATAAAGAGTATGGCGGTGGGAATAACAAAACTGAAAAAAGACAGTAATGGAACTGTGATCCTGGGCTATGAATCGGGAGAAGAAAGTGAAATACCTTTGATTTTGTAGATCAATTAATTAATCATTTTTGTATGCGGTCATATGTTTCTTCAGAGAGATAAATCTTAAGCGACAATGTTGTAGACCAAGTTTTATGATGGAAATTTTCAGTAGTTCGCAACCCGGTTAGTGTCAGCGCCACCTAGATCCCTGTGTTATCGATCTCAGAAAGATCTCTAACAATCGAATCCTTAATTATTTTTGTCAACTCTGCTTGCCTCACTCATTCATTAAGAATTAATGAGGCTGTGGCAATATTTTTCACGATTTCTTTAGAAGTTAAAAATCGTCAGGTCTGGTTGCCTCAACCATGAGTGAGGCAAGCAGAGTTGACAAAAATAATTAAGGATTCGATTGTTAGAGATCTTTCTGAGATCGATAACACAGGCATCTAGGTGGCGCTGACACTAACCGGGTTGCGAACTACCGAAAATTTCCGTCATAAAACTTGGTCTACAACATTGTCGCTTAAGATTTATCACTCTGAAGAAAGGGAAATACTGAAGGCTGCAGTGCAGGATAGAATGGGTGAGGGTTTTAAAGTTACTGAGTCAACGCAAATGAATCCGAAGATAAAAATAGTAAATGTGGAAGAAGATGAATTTAAATTGACCGATGAAGAACTAGTTGACACAATTAAGAAGCAGAATGGGATAGAGAAAACTGAAGGAAGGGAGATGAAGATCGTGAAAGGATTAATGAAGGGAAGGGAACAGATGAGGAATCGACCATGGATTAATAATACTAGAAGTAGATGAAGTAAGTCATAAGGAGCTACTGAGAAAAGGTAAGCTCAGCGTGGGATGGAGAAAATGTCCGGTTTTCAATCACGTCAACGTAAAGCGATGCTACAAATGCTGGGGCTATTATCATATAGCGAAGAATAGTACCAGAGAAGAAACCTGCTATAAATGTGCAGGAAAACACAACGCAAGAGAGTGTACAATAAATAAGAGTAAGTGTGTAATCTGTACGTTCAAAAACCAAACGTACAATCTGAAGATAAATGTAGAACATAGTGCACTCGACCGGGAATGTCCAACATACAAAAGAACGTTGCAAGAGGAAAAGAAAAGAACGGGCTGGATATAGTAGCACTCACAGAAGGAAGAGACGATATGGTACACGAATGCGCAAAGTCTTTTAGCACATAGCGATGAGATACGACACCAGGTGGTTCACAGAATGAAACCTGCAATCATAGCGTTATCGGAGACGAGGGTGATTGAAAAAACCAAATATATGTTTGTGAGGAGTGTAAGAAAAGAATTGATGGGGAATATTGTACTGAAATGTAGAAATGGAACCGAGTTAGAGCGAGTGGAGGTAATTAAATATTTAGGTGTAATGATAGATGATAAGCTACGATTTTAAGTTCACTGTGAGTATATGTTGAAAAAAATAAATAAAAAAACGAGTTTTCTGAACAGGATAGGGCCATATATTAAGGCGACATACTCGTCTTATATTAAATATACTGCCGAAATGACGAGCTTAAACTAGATCCACACACACCAACATAGAGATTCATACCTCACAGCACGCACACCTATAAACCAACTACCGTTACTCAAGATATAGTTATACTGACAAGCAGTAAGACTAGAGTCCCAAGAAACGTATGCAGAAGTATCTATAAGGATCACGCTAAATTATTACAACCAAGAAGAGGATATTAATGGGACAAATGGGCTACAGGAGATGGGCTACAGGATGACTAGAAGATATAGTAATACCCTGCTATACCGACGGAAAGGAAAGAAGAGCGGGGAAGCCGGTATAAAAGGGTACGGCAAACCACAGTCGGGGAGCATTCTGTTCACAGACTTTCGCCAACATCCGGAATCTACCAAAGGACGACCACCTAATCAACCAAAGGAAGACCAGTTAATCGACCAAAGGAGGACAGGCCATCTAGCTAAAAAAAGGACCACCTAGTCAATCCAAGGAGAAGCATCTTCAACTACACCACTCCAAGGATCAGGCCTGAAACTTCTCGCCCAAGGAAAAACGAACATCTCCAAGGCCAACTACAGAGCCATCAGTCATCCAAGTAGTCCAGCATCCCAGCCTACAAGATCTTCCATCGAAATTGAAACAAGTGGTATGGATAAAAAATATATTAAAATCCATAGGGACTAAAAAACACCATAGAAACTAGCTAGAGCCGCTCCTGTCGCATTTCCGATGCGCCAATGCACCATGGCTGCACCGCGCTGACGCCTCTACTGGAACAGCGGTGGGACCAGCGACGAGATCGCTCAGCCAGGAGAGCTCGAGTGAGAGCTCCGTCCCCACTACAGTCCACGCGCTATAGGTATAGAATAGGCTACCTCCGAACACCGAGGAATAATAACAGAGGCGATATAGATATAGTAGCGATGGCAAGCCCAGCAAGCGCGTTCTATGTGTAGAAACTATACCACCAAATAACTATAGAAATACTTCATTAATTCAAGATAAAATCTCCTACTTCATGCGGACGCGATTATAGAGGCATGCGTAAGCCCGGGTTAAATTCTTTTTGTAAAATACATAATTACCGAAATTAAGGAAAAAGGAGTATATTTAAATTCTCACACAAATTATTTCACTTTTACTTGTATTATTTATTTAATGTGTCTAATAAACCATACTTTTATCTAATACAGAAGCCTATATTAATTTCCTCCCTGCTCGAGTTCGAACTAAAACCCTTTAAGGGTGATGTTAACGTAAAATACCGTTACAATATATCGGCATACACCAGATGTGTCGTATATAAGGCAATCATAGCACCGCACTTTGAGTATTGCGCAACACTGCTAGTTGGTATGGGTGAAACAGTCATATTGCAATGCAGCCGGTATACGAAGGTAGATAATATGTTACAAGCGGTTCAGTTTATGAGTGTGAGATAGAGACTGTATTATAATGTGTGTATATTTATTTTCAAGGCTGTTAAGAAATTGTTGCCGAAAGAACTGACGAGTAAATTCCAAGTTGTTAAATCTAGAACGGGTCGGGAAACGCGTCAAGCGGAAAATATTGTACTTCAATTTAGAAGAACGAGAAGTGCGCAAAAGAGTATGTTTTACGAAGGAGTGAAAATGTATAACGCGATGCCAGCAGAGGTTAAAGGCTGTGTAAAACTAGTTCAGTACAAGAGTATGTTGAAAGCATTTATTATAAGCGAAATTAAATAAGTAAATATAAACGTAAGATAAACATGTAAATTATGTACATCAAATAGCTGAAAAAGCTAATGTTGTGCCGCAAACTAATTCTTTGTATATTATTTCGCCATTGTTCCTTCTTTGCGTGACGCCCACTCACCAAAGTAGAAAAAATGTGCAAACGTAAGCAACGAGCTGCCAGCAATGACTGCTGCGATCTCGAGCTACGACTTGCTGGAATTCGCAAGCAAAGATTATTATGAAATCCATTTCGACACTTGATTTCGGTCAATGGGGCAAATAACTGCTTTGCCGTAATCATTCTATCAGTAAATTCAAACGCGAGAGGTTGGTTCCTCGTACGGGCTTGAAACCACATTATATTGTATTATACTGTTACGTCCTGGACTTGTCGGACTTTATTCTTTTCTCCATTTTGAGCCAGAATGCGCTGGCTCGGGATTGGAGGACGGATGGTGAATGGCGAATTTTATTAATAAATATTGACGAACACTGATTCGCTAAAATGTCTGAATTATTTATAAAAACAGTCGGATCACACTACATTAAATGTGTATTAAAACAGTAATGGTTTATATTAACACAATTTCCAATGGCACCGAATAAAGTTATTTGATATTAAAACAGTCAAATCACACAACATTAAATGCATATTAAAACAGTTAACACAATTGTATATGTAATAAGAGTCTTTAGCACCGTTATATATATATTATAAAAGAAATGGGTGATTATAGGTAGGTACGGGCCCGTGCTGTTACGAGGACCGACCGTCGTGGTCGGCCCCCGGAGATGAACTGACTAATTAAAATGAATAAAGCAGTGCAGAAGGCACGCGTAATAATTATTTGCGGGGCGCAGCGCGTCTTGCCGATGCGCCGCGTCCCGTTGGTTAGCGTGTGAACGCTGACCTAAGCAAATTATTAGCGGATGGCAACGTATCACGCCGACGCTCCGCGTCTCGCCGGCCAGCGTGTGAACGCTGACGTTAGCAAAAGAATGAATAATAAATCGTATATAAATTATCAAAAATTCAAAAATTCACAAAGGGGGTTGGAGACCCAGGACGTAACATATACTCTTATCGGCTTTTAAATAGACAACGGGAGATTACCGTTGCCTATAATAAATACTTCCATTTTACATAAATTCACGTTTACACGAATTACTCGAGTTCCATCTTCTAATCGGCAAACGATCCCGAAATAATAACTTTTTAATATTATACCAATTACCTAGTTATCCGATTACGCGGTACCGGCATAACACGTTAATGGGAAACAAATAAGTACGTTAAGTTCAAGAAGCACTAAAGGCTGTTTGTTCTACTAATATTTTCAGAATTTTATGTCCACTGCTTTAACACATGATAGGTTGACAGAATATATGTAAATGACAGTACAAGGAAGTTAATGTTACGGAGCGAATCGTATAGACACAACACAAGAAGTCTGATGGTTGCTTGGTTAAAATAAATATAATATAACTCTTTATAGTTAATATTCGGGGAAGCTATTTTCCTTGTAGTTCTCTACACGTACGTTTTGGCGATTATTCTTTCTTGCCATTTTATTCGTTCTAAACCGAGTTGACTTAAGAAAATTTCTTGCGTGGCTTGTTCAATGAGTTTTTGCGTGAGAAACTCGAGTTCCTTTATACGTACTTGAAGTTCCACTAATTTTTCCAGTGATCCCATGCAACTGAGTATAATTTATAATCATAAATATAATATATCAACGGATCTGTCCTTCAATATAAATTCTATCTCTTTTATTCACCAATCATTATTGAATATTAGCTTCCACAGTTGATTTCCATAAGGTCAATTTACTTACGAAAAAGGCTTACCAAATAACTTGAATAATAGCGGGTACTCTCTAAAACGAATCAATTTTTGCAACGATGTCGATCAATGGAGTTGAACCACATCAACGAACATTCTCAATTTGTGATTTTTCAAGGGTAAATCCGATCATCTAACCCAAATAAAAGTGTCACTTTTAACTACATCAACTTTTATAAATAAAATCCATTTATAAAAGCCCGATAATAATAATTAAAAAAAGAAAAAATCAATTTTTACACATTAAATTCACACTCGGTAAAAAGGGGAAAGTTAGATTTTATGAATTAAAATGTTTTATTACAACGTGGTTGAAAAGAAATAGTAAATTTTTACGAATTGGTTTGATTCACTAAAACTGAATCAAAATGAATAAATATGTGATAATATGTATGTAATATGTAGTAATATGTGATGAAAATGAATAAAAATATAAATATGAAGAAATGAATAAATCACTTCTGGAAAACGCGGTAAAAAGGTAAAAGTTAGATTTTATGCTTTTAAACGATTTACAATACACGCGGTTGAAAGGAAATAGTGAATTTTGACGAATTGGGTTGATTTACTAAAATTCAATAAGAATGAAAATATCGATTTTCACGACTTAAATCAACATATTAAAACGCGGTAAAAGGGGAAAAGCTATCAGGAGTACAAATTGAAAATGCGGGATTTTTTTCTATTTTTGAACGTTTATTCTGAAAAAATGGTAACAAATGAATTATTGAAAGTATTGTCCATCGCTAGCCACAACTTTTTCCCATCTTTCTGGCAATTTACGGATACCGTCGCGAAAAAATTCGGCCGGCTTGGCTGCTATCCAGTCATCGACCCATTTTTGGGCTTCTTCGTAAGAATGGAAGCGCTGGTCAGCTAGGCCATGTGTCATCGATCGGAAAAGGTGGTAATCGGAAGGAGCAATATCTGGGCTATACGGCGGGTGGGGTAAGACTTCCCATTTCAGCGTTTGTAGGTATGTTTTGACCGGCGCTGCAACATGTGGCCGAGCGTTGTCATGTTGCAAAATTACTTTGTCGTGTCTTTGCTCGTATTGTGGCCGTTTTTCTTTGAGTGTGCGGCTCAAACGCATCAATTGAGTTCGGTATAGTGCTCCTGTGATGGTTTCGTTCGATTTCAATAGCTCATAATACACCACACCCAGCTGGTCCCACCAAATACAGAGCATGAGCTTGGCGCCGTGAATATTTGGTTTGGCCGTCGATGATGATGCATGGCCGGGGTAACCATATGATTTTTTGCGCTTCGGGTTATCGTAATGGATCCACTTTTCATCACCAGTGACAATGCGATGCAAAAAACCCTTCCGTTTTTGCCGTTCGAGCAGCAGTTCGCATGCAAAAAAACGGCGCTCGACGTCTCTCGGCTTCAGCTCATACGGCACCCAATGTCCTTGCTTTTGGATCATTCCGAGGGCTTTTATACGATGGGAAATGGCTTGTTGTGTCACTCCCAATGAATCTGCGAGCTCTTGTTGAGTTTGACACGAGTCTTCATTGAGTATTGCTTCCAATTCAGCATTCTCAAACTTTTTCACTTGGCCCGGCCGCTCTTTGTCCTCAACGTCAAAATCACCACTTCTAAACCGCACAAACCATCTCTCGCACGTTGAAACCGATGGAACATGACTCGGATAAGCCTCGGAGACCAATCGATGTGCTTCAGCAGCACTTTTCTTCAAATTAAAGAAGTAAATTAAAACTTCCCGCAAATGCTGTTTTGTTGGCACGAAACTCGACATATTGAGAGCTCAAAAAAACTATGAATTTGACACTGCGACAAATTGACACATACTGAAAATTAAAGCTATAAGACGTAGCTTTGACATGAACATAGTCACAGTACTGCCTGATGCGTATAGCGTTAGTAACGCCATCTGTTATCAAACCCGCATTTTCAATTTGTACCCCTGATAGATTTTATGCACAGTTTACAAAAACTGAGAAGAAAGGAGTGATCACTTTTCATGAAATAAGTTGAATCACTAAAACTCAATAAAAAGTAAAAAATCAATTTTCACGAATCAAATTACTTCTGGGAAACGTGGTAAAAAGGTAAAAGTTAGATTTTATGCTTTTAAACGATTCACAATATACGCGGTCGTAAGGAAATCACGAATCTGGTTGATTCACTTAAACTCAATAAAAATGAAAAAATCGATTTTCACGAATTGAATCAAGATATTAAAACGCGGTAAAAAGGGTAAAGCTAGATTTTATGCATGAAATCAGTTTACAAAAACTGACAAGAAAGGAGGGATCACTTTTCATGAAATAAGTTAAATCACTAGAACTCAATAAAAATAACAGAATCAATTTTCACGAATTAAATCACTTCTTGAAAACGCGGTAAAAAGGTAAAAAAAAGGTAAAAAGGTAAAAGTTAGGTTTTATTAATTAAATCGAATTACAATGGCAGGTCGATTAACACGAACCAAAGTGACACTTTCTTAAGCAATCAATTTTCATAATTCAATTGATCTACGAAAGAATCGATTAATTAATTCGAACAACACGAACAGTTTTCTTTATAAAATCACACCTTCTTTCTTTTCGATTTTTAATTTACTTTTTTTTCTTAAATCCAATTTTAACTAATTGAATTTTGTTGCATAATCAGCTGGCGCACGGCGATCGATATTCGCCGTGCGGCGACCTGTTGCTGCTGTGTAGCATGCTGCGCTCGGCTATATCGGAGATAGCCGAGGCAGTGCCTCGCAAGCTCGCTGCTTGAAGCGAGAGGTTATCTCTCTTGCTTGAGTTCGGCATCGCTCACCAGCTCTCTCTCTCTCTCTCTCTCTCTCTCTTGACTTCAGCGTCGCACAACGACGCTTTTGTAAAGCGCAGCCATATTGCTATTTTTGACACTTCTGTGAAAACCCGCTTGGACAGCGCACACATCCTCTGGACATCTCAGACTTTTCACCGCTTTTCACCGGATCCACTCAACATATTCGTGCTCACCAGAACTCAAAACTCAGGTAAGAGTACACCGTTACTATTTATCGTAATTCAATGACGGTGAGGAGTGGAAAACTCATCGGTACATAAACATAAAGGTCTCACGCTGTGACGTGCTCTGCAGCGCGGGTGTACCACATTTTCACATTGCCTGTTGCTCACTCAATTAATACAATTGCGTGTGTTTCTATTACTTCACTGTACTTTCCCCCAACTAAGCTTGCTGGGAAAGTACTGTGAATTTATTCCATTCATTTGTGCATCCTCAAGCTCACTTTGCCGTGCTCTGCAACGTTGACTGCATCACGGTCTGCCACATCAAATTTCCAGCACTCAAGCAATATATTTGCAAGTGCTCTCACTCATTCTCTGTAAATTCTCTTATATAAATCTACTGAGTATTTACTGGGAATAAGTGAAATATTCTACGCTCTCACATATCTCATTCCGTGACGTGCTCTGCAGCGCTGGCTGCACCACGTACACTACACTCAATAAAAGACAGCACACAATTAATATAATTGTGCTGCTCAAAATAGTTACCAAAATTCACTTTCAATTTTTCTGTATTTATTTTTATATATCTATTATTTTGCTTTTTTGACATATTTTGTAATTGAAGAGCGGATGGTACAATAAACCACTTTCTCTATTAAAACATCTGTCAGTCTGGTTTCTTTTTCCCTGTCGTGGATGAAGACTCATAATTTTTAATATATTCGCAGGTCGTTCCAACTACATCAGGAAAGAATTCTCAACAAATTTATTTGCGACAAATATGGCTGGTTAATTTGAATAAAATTAACACTTTTGTAGGATCCCGGACGAGCCCCCAATTTTTGTTACGTCAAACCCGCGCGGTGTTTTTACAAAACCGACAAATTTAAGACGTGTGAGGCGTTTTGGCGTGAGTTTTCCGTACTCTAGTCAAATACAATGAATTCTCCCTTTACCACACCTGACAAGAAACACCGAAGACGCAAGCCCCCTTTTGAGTCTAACCTTTAGGAAAATTACTCGGGACAGTGCTAAGAATGCCCGTTGATTGTTCGCCTTAACCGTCACTCGACTCGATAAACTAGATCCATAAATTAACCCGCGGAGGAAGGGGTTTTAGGGGGAAGGAAAATGGCAGGTTACTTTCACTTGGGGAAAAATTTACGGTAATATCAGAAAATATAAATTTAAAAAATTGCGTTTGTATTTACGTTTGGTTTTCTGGTGAAGTCGTTTCGCCAGTAACCGATGCGTTGAAGGGGGAAAAAAAGGCAACTGTTTGTTAAAATAAAAATGCTAAACTCGATGATTCGTGAAGCTGTTAAAATTTATTTAAATAACCGAATAAGTGATACACGTACTTTCACTATTACCGTGCGCGAGCGATCGTTACTTTTCGACGCAATACACTTAACGCGATACTTTGTAACATAGTTACAGGCTCTCGCAGATGCTATTATGTCGAACGCAATAAAGAGCCGAAATCACGTTCGGAAGTACCGGGTACAGCGGGCATGAGGCCATCGCACCTGGACCTAGTACAAAAACGAGCTACGTCACGCCTCCCGAATTCCCTCGCTGCCGTAAACAGCAGGTCTGCGACTAGCTGGCCTCGCTCGGTGACGAGGGGAGGACGGGTGCGTGACAACGGTAGCTCGCAAAATCATTAGAACTCGATATATTTTTAATCGAAGCCGCTAATGACGTAGAGGGGACCAGATTAGGGGGAAGGATATAAAAGAGCCTGCACAGAAGAAAAAGGCTCTCTTGGTACAAGTCTCTTCCGCACTGACGCATTTTTGCACCAGTTTCGTCAAAGCAGTTAAAAACGAAGTGATTATTCTTAAAAGTTAAAGTTCGAGAATCAAATAAAATTACATTTTTTAAAAATCCGTGGTTCCGGATTTCAGAAAAGAAAATGAGTTGGTGGTAACAAAGACTGGGGAAGGGGGAAACACAGGCGAGTCATTTAAATAAACTAAAAAAATAATCAGTAGATAGGTTTTTAAGTGATATTGATTTAGAAGTAGATAGGTTAAAATGAATAGGATTAAGTGGATAGAATTAAGTGTAGGGGATTGATTAAAAATAATTAAGCAGGTAGTGTTTAAGAAAATAGAATTAGGTCGCATAGCCTTCAAGCCGGGATTATAGACAAGAATTGTACAGGCGTGCGAGTGGAAAAGAGACAGTGAAGAGGTGAAATAGGTGTGTGAGAGAGAGAGAGAGCGTTATAAATATAAGTGAGATATCGTTTCGGGGAGCGATTTCAACGCGTTTAGCTATGGGTCCGTGTTAGAGTGACTGGGTCAATATCAACGTATAAAACAATAACAGATATTCAAGCCGGGTGTACCGAGAATCTATGTAAACGAAATATACGATAAGAATTGTGACAATAATCGTCGGAATTATCAAATTTCAATGCATTGTACGGATTATCGGTGGCAAGAAACCGAATACTGACATTTTTTTTGTAATTGCTTTTGTTAATAAACCCCATTCTCACCTACCTCGAAGTCTAATATTAATTAATCTTGTGATCGAGCTCGAATTTCCCACGATAAATAAAAACTATCGTTAACGATAAGAAGTTACCGTTACCATTTATGATTCGAAAAAACAGTAAAATGAAATAAACAGTGTGGACTTGTACAAAAACGGCAGAAAATAATTGAATTCAATTTCTTCTAGATTCCTTCTTTAAACTTGAGATAAATTCCGTATGATTGAGATTAAAACCGAGAAAAAGTAAATTCAAACCGAATTTACATTGTTCAACCGTTTTTCTTCTAAGTACTCACTCTGAATTTTAGCTGACTCTACAGGGTAGGGTCCCTCCGCGGTGAGAGCCTGTTTAGCTCGCCAGTTTTAATCGCGACTGCTCGAACGCTCGACACTGCGTTCTTCACCGGGCTGCAACTGAAGAGCCTCAGGTGATCGTCGACTTGACTCTACTCTAACTATCTGTTACTAACTACTGCTACTTACTGACTATTCGACTAACAAACTTTTTCGGGCAGTTTCCTGTCCTTACATAGGTCCTGGATGGTCTAATTTTCTATGCGGGGGATTCTTAGAATTACCATAGCGCTCGGACTTTGGGGGCTCATCGCGATGACTAATTTTTCTTCTAGCCATGCCGTCGTTCGATTTTCGTTCAGAGTCGCTTGGGGTGAGATGACACAGCCTAGGTAAAGTGAAGCTACTTCGAAAAAGGCTTTTAAGTAGATCCACCGAGCCTCTGGTGATTCATGCTGTAATTCTCATCTGCACCCGGTCTCGTTCACTTTCCATTCCGAACGTGTCGCGAGAAATCATTCCCTTCCCGAAGACACGCGTTGCGGGGAACCATTCCTCGTTTCGACGACACGCTGCAGCGAGGGACCATTCCTTACTTCGACGACACGCTGTCGCGATAGACAGTGTATACTTCTTTTTAGTATTATCTTTCTTTCTTTTTTTTTTTTCGTTATAACTACGACTTATTATTTTAATTAGGGTTTATATTCATTTACACGCTTATTAGTTAATGTCTAAAAAGGCCTTATTGACTCAATATTTCGGCATAGTTTTTCTCAAGTCTTTTAAATTGGATATCATTGGTAACAAATTGAATTATCGGTGTGATAGGTTCTTACTCAATTGTTAAAGCCGTTTTATGAACAATAACTCTTCTTATTCATTTTTAAGGAGATGCGTTCGATATGTATGTATTAATATTTCTATTTATACATTCTTTCGAGGGATTACTCCTCGCCTCGGTTGCATGCGCCGAGATAGAGAGCGGGAGAGAGCGAAAAGCGCCTTGGTCGGGAAACGAGGTGTCGAGGGATTTGGGTCATGCTGCGCTGTAGATCCGAGTCGCTTCTGCTGTCCCTTTTATGACTGATACAGAATGTAGTTCTTCGATAATGTTAAACTTATTTTTATTCTTAATAGTGTATAACGTGAAGGGGCATATAACTACTATACTAACTTAAATTTTTATTGTTTTTATATCCTTTCATGATGCTAACTGTTTAGTTAAACCATATAATGGCTTTTCGATTTTCATTCATGTTTTATTTTCATGATTGCAGTTATTTCTTGTATCCTTTTAGGTAAGCATTCCTTTTCTGAATTCCTATCATAATTTTAGATTAAAAATTGTAAATATTCCAAATGATTGTATATCAAATGGCTGCTTAGATTCGCAATGGGTCGCAAAGTATACGTTTTATAAATATGTATTGTTTCGAGTGAACCCTCCTCGTCTTATGGTGTTAACACTGAGAGAGGGGAAAGACGGTATCGGCTCGGGTGCGACCTGAAAGGCGTTGAGCGGCATGTTCCTTCGCCGGCAACTGCTACCGTAGCCTCGAGTCGTCTCTGCCATCGCTCCAATGACTAATATGAGTTATCTTTCCTTATTTTATCCTATTTTATATCTGGCTATCTGTATGATATTATTGCTTAATTCTTATATCGAACTCGCGTTTAGATGTTTTATTCCCTTTAAATTATCGATTTATTTATTAGATATATATTCCGTAGCCTAAATATTTACTTCATAAAGAGTCCAAATCTTTGCTACAATTGTGTTTCAATTGTTATTTGTCTATTTAGAAATTTTGAAGAGGTGCCTTTTAAACTTTTGATGTTCTGATGTCAAAAACAAATTCCAATTTTCTATCAATACCATTAATAAGACATGTCTTCGTGTAATATTGAATATCAATTTTTTTGTTCATTGCATCATTCGTCGTAGCATATAAGAACTTCCAAAGCAACGAAGACGTTGCCACGGCACGTTGCTATACCTTTGTGACCCAGATACGGTCTATGACAGAGGGAAGGAAGCGAGCACCCGACAGTCGCCAACAGAGCACGCGGGCACGAATCAATTAAAGGCTTCGGTGACACGCACCGCCAATGATATCCACAGGCCATAGAGGGAAAACTCTTGATACGAGATTCAGGTCCCTCCACGCTGACCGTTAGAGTGGGGCAGTGGCTTACCAACTGTTAGTTTCTCGTTGTTAGGTACAAGTAGTGATTTTGCGTTAACTCTCTTGTGAGAAGGCTGTTCCTCGGGTCTCCCCCTACCAGCACTGTTAACTCACGTCTAATGGCGGACGGACAATTTTGTAAACTAGACCCACCATCCAGTCTTAGCCGTGGCCAAGAGGACTGCCATGACCAGACGTTTTTGCACGGTCGGCTTGGAAAAACCCTGCCCGCACTAATCCTGGTTCATTGAACAAGTTGGACCTGTGGGGCGGTGACTCACTTAGCCAGCACCGATGATGTGGAAGGGTCGGAACCCCTCCACATCTACGGTCTGTTTCCAGCGGGGGCCATGGGGAGGCGGAGTCACCAGTCTTCTTACTCGGTCCCAGCAGATCACCCTGAAAATATCCAGGTAGTTTGGCCTCAGTGGCTCGGCTGGACCAGCTGGCTACTTCCTTAGAGCGGTAGCCCCTGCAACTGCCGATTACAGCCCACGTTGTTAGGTACAGTGGTGAACCTGCCCGTCCATTCCTTGCGCGTACCATGTGTTCCCACTGCCCTGCCTCGGTGTGGCTACAGGTCTCACCCCTCCCGCCGTCATTATTCCTGTATAATCTCTGGCAACTATAGGACCCGACCACAGTGCAGGTTTATGATCTTCTTTAAAAGAAAGAAAGATATTGGAGCATGGTTACGACAGGACGTAACGAGACCAACGCTCAGGCCCGGTGGGTCGAAATCTGGCACCAGGCAGAAGATGGGCGACTTATCTCCATGCGGGATGAAAACTATCAAGTCGGCATTCCGATGGAGAACCCCGTACGGTTCGATTGGGGAACGGATGGGAGACTCCTGTTGGATCCCCATTTGTGGCCGAAAAGATATGACAGCGACTCGGGATACGATAGCTGGGAGAACTCCTGCACCGAGGAGGAGATGGAGGAGTCATCAGATTCGGATTCACGAGCGGGTACAGGCAACTTACCGACGGTACGCGTACTCAGATAAGTTATCCAGCGAACACGGCAGGTTATACAAATTATCAAGCAACACTAATAATATTACTCAAGAGCGAATCGTATTATATTGCATATTTGAATTCTCCATCTCTGCGTACACGATTATAGAGGCATGCAAGATCCCGGGAATAATGATTTGTAAGCCGTTTGGTGGCTAGAAATACCAGAAAGAGGTATCGAAGTAGTACAACTGGATTCACTATGTTTTCTTGATCAAACCCTACTTCTACCTACTATTGAAGTCTACATTAATTTCCTCCCTGCTCGAGTCCGAACTAAACTTCTTCAGGGTAATTAAATTTAATGTTAACGGGAAATACCATTACACTATCACTGGTGCACCCAAGTGGTGAAGTCTCTATCCGACTAGCGCCGGACAGTCGCATATCACATGGATCATCGTCCGCCCCGCAATTCCTACACACACTGGACTTACTTTACCCAGCGTGTGCATGTGTTTGATGAGATTACAGTGTCCCGTCAGTAGCCCCACCACTAACCTCACATCTTCCTTGTTCATCCAAACAAGTTGCTGGCGCTGTTCTGAACAGTCGCCAGTGTCACTTCTCCACCCACTTGCTGATGTTCGCTTTCACCTGCCAACCAGCGACTCCTACAGCCGTTTCTAGCCCGCAGCACGGAGTTTTCGGCTGCCTCGTCTGTCCTCTCGTTTACGGTGATTTCTTCATGCCTCGGAACCCGGATCAGCTGCACCCCCTCCATCTTGGAGCCGTGCGTGAACCAGACGAGTTCCTGCCCTTAAAGTGATCCTGTCTCGGTCCTCCATTCCTCTCGTTCCGGATAGACTACTCGGTAGCTATCTTCAAAGTAGTATCCATCGAGGTCTTTGTCCTGCTTCATGAGTGCCGCTGACCTAGCCAGTCTCAGTGTACCTATGATATCCGTGTGTTGCCCCGGTGGAAACTTAATTTCTCGGTTGATCAGCTCTTGGTGCAGCTCCACGTCATCAAGTACATCGAAGTGCATTGCAGTACATCTCGACAGCTCTGCTCAACGAGACGCTTCGCTGTGCTTCGGTCTATTCGTCGTAGCATCGCAGTCTTCACCCAGCATATACATTAGATATCGTACAGCTCTGCGGAGCATTTGTTCAATCTATAAAGTTGGCGCTTGACGTTTATTTTCAATGCACTGTCACAGTGCAGTTATATCGAGTCCATTAAATTAACCGGTCCAACTCTGCCAACCGAAACAGCGGATATCTCGATAGGGAAACTCGATTTGCTGTCGGTACAGGTGGACGAGCACCAGAAGTCATTCTGCAAGACATATGAGTACTTCGATGTCAAATTAGGAGTTGCGTTTATCGACCACGAATACTTTACGACTGACACACAGCTAGAAGAGGCACAGCTCACACTTAATACACGCATGGCCATAGGTTCGCTACGAAGCAGGTTGCTACCTCCTCATGCGCCACCTGCTCTTTCAGAAGCAGGTCAGGCTTAGGCAAAGCTGCCAAACGCCAAAATGACCCAGTTCAGTAGCGAATACTCAGGTTGGCCAGCTTCTAGAGACATGTTTCGCTCTATCATTCTCGATAATCAGCGAGTCGCCAGTGTGGACACGCTACACTACCTGCGCAGTAGTGTGAAGGATAGTGCAGCTCAGCTCATCGGAGAATTGGCTCTCATCGGAGACTCCCCACAGGCATCATGGGATATTCTGTAAAGGTTACTCTCGCCTCAGACAGTCGGCAAGACATCATATACGGCAGCAGAAGTGCTAATTGGAACAGAATACCAACATTTTCAAAAGTCCAGGAAAACATGTAAGATGGAGTTCATAAACGTAACGCAGGTATGCATCAGTACACGTTGAACGTACGATGCCCCACTCTCGTTACGCAATGTCCATGCTCTACATACAATGTCTCTATCGGCATCCGAGTCGTTTTTCCCCTGTCTCCCTATCTCGGCACGTGTCGTTGAAGCAAGGAGTTTACCCTACCACCTCGCGACATGCTGCACCTCATCCTGAGCAACTCGGAATGAGAATCGAACGAGACCGCGATTCGAAGAGAACTTGCAAGAGCTACAAAAGCTCGGTGAAGCACCAAAAATTCCTTCAAAATAGCTTCATTTTACGTGGGATGTCTCATCTCACCCTGAGCAACTCCAAACGAAAATCGAACGAGACCACGATGAGAGGAAAATTTGTTCTCCGCGATAAGCTCCAAAGTCCGAGCGCTATTTTAATTCTAAGAATCCCCCGCATAGGAAATTATACCATCCAGGACCTATATAAAGACGGGAAAATTAAAAAAAAAGACAGACGCAGTGACAGTTACAGTTCACGAGAGTAGAGACCGGCTCGCACCGCGGAGGAACCCAACCCTGTAGAGTCAGCTAAAATGCAGAGTGAGTACTTAGAAGAAAAACGGTTCAACAGTCTAAATTCAGTTCGGATGTACATTTTCTCGGTTTTAATGTCAATCATTCGAGATTTGTCTCAGAAGCAATCTAGAAGAAATTTAATTTAATTGCTTTCTGCCGTTTTTGTACTAGTCCACACAGTTTATTTCGTTTTACTCTTTTATCGAATCATAAATATCACGTTAAAAGTATCGCGCCGAAAAGTAACGATCGCTCGCCACGGTAATAGCGAACGTACGTGTATCACTTATTCGGTTATTGGAATAAATTTTAACAACTTTACGAATCATCGTGCCTGGCATTTTTTTAATTCTAACAAACGGTTGCCATCTTCTCCCTTTAACGCAACGGTTACTGGCGAAACAATTTCACCAGAAAATCAACTGTAAGTATAAACGCAATTCTTCTAATTTATATTATCTGATGTCTCCGTGAATTTTTCCCCAATTGAAAGTAATCTGCCATTTTCCTTCCTCCGCGGGTTAATTTATCGATCTAGTGTATCGAGTCGAGTGACGGTTAACGCGAGCAATCAACGAGCAATCACGAGTAATTTTCCGAAAGGTTAGACTCAAAAGGGGGCTTGTGGCTTCGGTGTTTCTTGTCAGGTATGGTGAAGGGAGAATTCATTTTCCTTGACCAGAGTACGGAAAACTCACGTCGAAACGCCTCACACGTCTTAAATTCGTCGGTTTTTATAAAATCATCGCGCGGGTTTGACGTAACCTTGTAAGCACAACGTCCACCAAAAAAGTGACGTCACTAGTTTGTTCATAAACCGAGGTTGCAGCATTCAAAACGTACATCATTTAAAAGTTGGAACTAACGGCAGAGCTGCTATCGGCAAAGCTTATCTCACGGGTTCAAGCCATACATAAATTGAACATTATGACAACTCATTTGTGGACGGACTGTCTTGTCACGTTCCTGTTTCGTCCGAGCACGGACGTCGGAAAATTTTCCCTATTGAAAATTCCGATTACGCCGATTTACGCCCGGACTACTCGTGTTCACTTGTGCGGATCTTTTCAGTGAAAATACAAACAATTCGGCCAGTTCGGCTAACGGTCTCTTTTCGGTAGGAAGCCATTGTGCTGGTTCGGTAGCCTCGTGGTGTACTTCGCTAACACTATTGAATAAAGTGACATGGTGTCTCGCCTCATTAACAATTACTTTCGAATTCATTCTGTTATAATTACCATTTATAATTTTTATTCTCGACGAATAAATCTTTGCATCGTCCAACCCAATAATTTTCAAATGTTCAACTCTTTTTTATCTAATGCAATGTAACATACTGGCTATCTTATAACGCGCGGTGCACACACTAAGGCATCGCTACCGCACGTTACGCACACCGAGTAAGACCGGCCAGATGTAGATCTGACAACCCAAGACGCGCGGCACACACACAACGAAGCACCGCTACCGCGCGTCACTCACACAAGGTAGGCGGGAACGTCGGAGACAAAGTCCCGTTATTCTTTTCAAAAAGTACGAATAACGAAACATTAAAATACCAATGACGAATTTTAAAAGAAGTACCAAGGCTACCAGTGGGCTACAGGAGATGGGCTACAGGATTGCCAACAGCTATAGTAATACCAGAAGCATGGGCCGGAAAAAGGGAATACTGATGTAAAAAGACGAGAAATTCGGCACTCGGGGAACAGTTTTGTTCGCAGGTCCCGCCAACGCAGAAGCCCAGGAAGGAAGAGCACACGAGTTCTCGCTAGGTGTAGCCGCACTGATACACGGAGAGCCCAGCTGTGGTACCTGACACACATTAGACGGGAAGCAGCTGAGTTGGTGTTGCGCTCGAGTCCAGCGCACCGCGGGGCCATCCAAACATCAACAAAGCGGTCTCTGTCTCTCTCTCTGGTAGCCAAGGATAGAGCGAGCCAACGGACTATGCTCCCAATACAGAATTAGTAAGTCCCCACATATTAAAATACCGGACATAAAATATCGAGATATTAGAGACATATAAAACATGATAGCGTAGGAAAAAAATTTAAATATAACTCAGGAAAAATACAAAAGGTGACAACTCAACAGGGTTCGGCCCTGATATATCGAATAGCTACGCATGCACCTAAAAGTGCATCCCATTGAGGCCGGATCGCAGCGGCGGTCAGGCGGACGAGCGGGTCGGCTTTCAAAGAGTACCAGGCGGGAACTCTACTCCCACCAACGGGCCTGTAATGTCAGAAGCGGGTATCGACCAACTTAGTAAAGATCCGAATCGAATCTGAATTCTAAAAGCAGCTGCCGGCCACTTACCGACGGTACGCGTGCTAAACATCTTACCTAGTGAACGCGGCGGGTAAAAGGTTTATTGACCGACGTTTATATAAATTATCAACGTTTATCTCTTCAATCTGAATCAAAATATTGACCAACGTTTATCTTTTCCATTATAAACAATATTATCGATCGATGCTCATCTTTTCATTACAGACCAATTTCTACATTACAAATTATATTATTTATGAATCATATTATTGAGCTTTTATCTTTGCATTCTAAGATTATCACAATCTCCAGCGGACACGATTATAATTGCATTCAATAGCACGGGAATAATTTATTGTAAGGCGCGTGGTAGCCATAATAGCAAGAAAAAGGGTTTCTTATCGTTAATTAGATTTTATATTTATTTTTTTTCGATTTGATGTATCACATTATTTCTACTGTTTTTCTGAATAAACCCTACTTTTACCTATTACAAAAGCCTAAATTACTTTCCTCCCTGCTCGAATCCGAACAAAACCCTTTGAGGGTAATGCTAACGATTAATACCGTTACAGCAAATTTGTTTACGTTAATTCTCCTCAAAACCAGGATTTCCTTCGCCCTCCTTAAATTGAGATGTTTCCAGTTCGAAACTCGGATAATTCTGCTCAGCAGAGGTTATCTTGCGGCTCATGTAATATGTCGGATGCATGAGATTGTCTTCGGGCGTCAATTGCATTAACACCACTCTCTATCCGATCTTCCTAGCAACCGGAACTTAGGACAATACTTTTTTCAGAACTGCGCGTATGCGTTAACTTCTTTCGTTTCAAATACGTATTTAATATCCTTTAGCAGTAGGTCACTTAAAGGTTTTGCAATTGTCGAGTAACACGGGATAAACTTCCGAAAATACCCCATTAAACCTAGAAACCTCTGAACGTCTTTTGTCGTATTTTCAGGTGATGGGTGTAGTTTTCGGTTTTCTGCTACGTGACCGAGAAATTCGATACTTGTAATCAAGAATTGACACTTTTCCATGTTTATCACAACCGCATATTCACTGGCGAGCTGGAAAACAATTCTGAAGCGCTCCAAACCTTCTTCTATATTTGAAGCCAAAATAACGTCATCAAAATACGTTAACAGGATACCGTCATTGCTCAAAGCTCGAAATATTTGATTCGTAAAACGCTAAGAAACCGACGGTGAATTGCACAGTCCAAATGGCATCTTTCAAAATTTATACTGCCCACTGCTCGCTATGAAAGCAGTAAACTTCTGACTCTCTTTCTCGACAGCAACATGAAAAAATCCAGTTTTCAAATCGATCGTACTGAATACTCGAGCGTCTTTGAGCTAGTCAAGATGATCTTCAATTAGAGGTAACGGGTAGCGGTGCCGGAAGACCTTTTGGTTGAATTTACGATAATCAATGCATACCATATCCTCGGACTTCCATCTTTCTTTCGTACAACAACTTGACTCGTGTACTCTGATGTACTTGGCTTAATAATACCTTCGTTGAGCCAATCTTCAACTTGTTTTTAGATGATGTCTCTTTCCAAAACGGGCAACCTTCGTGGACGTTAAAACACCGGCTCTTCATCTTTCATAATAATCTTCATCTTTATATCAGTAGTCTTCGTTTTTCTTTTGGTACATAATTAGCAACCAGATCTTCAACCTTTTTTCAAACATCTTTATCAGGAATGCGGTCTAGAATCAGAGCTGGTTTTTCGATTACATTGATTCGCGTCAAGAAGACTGTAGAGGACGTATTCACAAAGAACGCACGTTTTTGCTTTATATTCATATCAGCGTCATTGAAAATACCGCTACCGAGAAGCGCTTCTGCTGACATCTTTTCATCGGACACAACATAGATCGTAGAAGGAAAGTCGTAGAAGGAAGTCCATCTATCATCATAATCGTTTGGAAATAGCCCTTCGTTTCTACTTCATTCCTACCAAACCCGTCAATTGTAACTGCGGCACATACAACTTTGATGCATACATTCGCGTATTACGTGTGGTTTACTCCCGGAATCCATTAACGCATTGATAACAACCCCGTTGATTGATGTTTCAGTATAAACATCGCATCCCTCTGTAATAATGCTATGAACCGTCGCAGGTGCATCCTTCACGTTTCCTTTCCATCCAACGGCCTTGTGACCGAATGAATTGCACTTAAAACATTTTGTGCCAAGTGATTTGGACCAACAGTCTTTTGCTCTCTGCCGGACTTCGCCGCAATTATAACAGCGTGAAATCTTGTCAATTGTATTCGACGATATTTTGGCTTTGCCTTCTTTCGTCAGCACTTCTTCCTTTCCTTTGTTGTATTTGTGTTGCCGATTTTCAGTCCTCTTCTTGATCTATTCGTAAATCTGTAGACGTCGCTGAAACTCCTTCAAATCCGTCGATCCATTCAACACAAGCTTATTAGTTAAATTATCAAAAATTTCGTCCGTCGTATATCGGATAAGAGCTTCCGGTTCTAGTCTTCCTCCACTGGCAAGTTCCTTCGTAGCTGGAATGTATTCTTGCACGCCCTCATCTCTATTTATTCGTCTCCTTATCAACATCTCGTGCAAAAGTGCGCTGTTCATCAACTCTGGAAATTCTTCGCGTAGTGCCCTCTTGAGATGTTGCCACGTGTTAATAATATCCTCGACAATGGTCGCTGCACTGTAGCTCATTTCTGTTGCTCTCTCGCTGCGAACGGCCGGGTGGTAGCATCGCACAGATATGTTATTCGTACTATGGGCGACGGTCGTGCTCTCAGAAAGCAGTAGCGCCGTTTGATAGCGCGTTTGAACGTGAAGCCATCTTGTTTTTCTGGGTTTCTTCCGGATTGCGAAGCGTGCAGCATCGTAGAAACGACTCGTCTCTGAGATCTTCACTATCATAACTCGGACCTTCTCAGTAATTATTTGTGCACAACTCAACTCAATTTCATCAGTTATAGTGACGCATTCTCAATTTCAACAAATTACCTCAGTCCGCGTTCGGTAAAACTCAATTAAATGCATCACCATTTTGTCTCACCTCATGGCATGCTTTGCACCTTGTGCATTTTATTCGTTCTCATCGGACAATATAACTCTGTGAAGCACTCAATTAATATAATTATGTGTGCATCTCAACAGAACTGTTGGGAATCGTTGTTTAAGATAATATCCCACACAGGATGTGCGATAGAAAAACGGATTTATTTAGTAGAACAACATTTCGACTATAACGTGACTCGCGATATATATATACATATAAGAAGTAAGATAGAATATATAGATATATAGGTTGGGAGGTTGACGCCTGCCTTTTAATAGGAAGGGTCGGTAAAGACAATCTCTTCAACACTCCCGCTTTGGCTTTATCGACTTTACGTCAATTTCTTCTTTCTTCTTTGGCTCATCTCCGCGGACTTTCAGCCCTTCATGATTATGTTGGAACTGCTGCCTAGGCAGCGGCTTCGTCAGGATCTCCGCCTGTTGCTCGTTCAATGCAACGTACTCCAGCGAGAACACTTTCGCCGCGTATCGTTCTCGCACGTAGTGAAATCGAACGTTTATGTGTTTCACACGTTTGCGAAATGCAGGATTCTTCACGAGGCATATCGCATTCTGGTTATCCATATACAGCGTCGTGGATACGTCTTTGATGTTTAGAAGTTCCTTGATGAGAGACTTCATCCATGCGATATCTCTTTGCAGTCTGACAATCGGCCATGTACACGGAATCCGTCGTCGACAGAGCAACGGATTGTTGCCTCTGTGAATTCTACGAGATCGTTCCCGAAGCGAATTTCAGGATGAATCCTGTAGTCGATCGTTTCGTCTCGAGTTCTCCCACATAGTCTGCATCGCTGTATGCGAGTAGTTCCTTTTTCTTGCCGGATTCGGAATGCAGCCCGTATCTGATGATACCCTTGAGATACTTGATGATTCGCTTTACGGCTTTCCAATGCATTGTCGTGAGATTTTCCAGATATCGACTTGCTTGATCCTCCGCAAATGTGATATCGGGCCTCGTTACCACCGATAAATACATGAGACTTCCAACGGATTCACGATACGGAACTGTTGTCGAGTTACCTTGGTCTCCCGCTTGCACAAGAGGACTCAATCCTTGGTGCGGGTCTGCAGGAATGGTTACTGGATTCGCTTCCTTCATTCTGAATCGCTCCAAAATCCTCTTCGCGTAGGTTTCTTGATGCAGAAAAATCGAGCCGTCCGACGGTCGCTTTATTTGCATGCCCAAAAACAGATTTACATCGTTATGCATTATCTCAAATTTTGTCTTGAGACCATTGAGAAATTGATCAATCAGCGCTTGATTCTGTGAAACGATGAGTCCGTCGTCTATGTAGATCGCCAAGATTAGTTTCTCGTTTTCGCCTTGTCTGGTGAATACACATGGATCCGCGATTGTCGCCTTGAGGTTGAATTTCTTCAGGAAATCCGTGAAGCGTCGAATCCAGCAACAAAAGGCTTGTTTGAGACCGTACAAGCTTCGTTTCAATCTGCAAATTCTTCCTGACCCATCATCGTACCCCTCCGATTATTGCATGTGAATCGTTTCCTCGATATCACCGTACAAAAAGGCGGTTTTTACGTCGAACTGCTTTATTATCTATTACCTTCATGCGGTCGCTCGCACCTATAGCGAGGATAGTCCGGATCGAATCGAATCTGACTACAGGACTGTGAGTCTCTTGGTAGTCGATTCCCTCCCGCTGCCTGAATCCACGCGCGACGAATCTCGCTTTGTAACGATGAATATTCACGTCAGCGTCTCTCCACATCTTGAACGTCCACTTGCAATCTTTTCTTCTCAGATTGTCGACTGCTTCCACAAGTTCCCATGCGTCATTTCGAGTGAAAGACTCGAATGCTTCGTTCATGGCTTTCTTCCACAGCGTTGCTTCTTTGCTTTCGGTAGCTTCGCGATACGAGAAAAGCTCCTGATTTGCAGCTAGAAATAAAATATCGATGACGTTGCGGTATCTCTCGGGAAGTCTCAACGTTTCTCTGTCTCGAAGTATGTAGCCTTCGTTTTCATTATTGTCTTTTCCATCGTCATGATTTATTTCTTCCACTGCTCATTCAGGTTCAGCATAAGGTTCGAACTGTTTGACCTCCGGTGCATTCGGCCTCTTGTCCATCGCCGTCCTCGATCGGATCGGCGTCATCCTCCGGGTCTTCTCGTCCGGACTTCTCGTTCAACCATGCATCGTTGTCTTTCCGTACTCCTTTCGTGATTGCTTTATCAAATTTTCCGGAAAAGACGACGTCTTTCACTATGGCGATTTTGTTGTCATCAAGATACCATTCTCGATATCCTTTGGTTTCTTTGCCGTAGCCGATGTGTTGGATAATCAGTTGGCGCACGGCGATCGATAGCACGCTGCGTTCGGCTATGCTGGAAATAGCCGAGGCAGGGCCTCGCATGCATGCCGCGTTAAGCGAGAGGTTGTCTCTCTCGCTTGACTTCGGCTTCGCTCACCGGCTATCTCACTCATTTGACTCCAGCGCTCAACGACGCTTTTGTGTCAGGCAGCCATATTGTAAAAATCTGACACTTTTCGATACAACCACGGGAACAGCGCACACATCTCCTGGACATCTCGGACTTTTCCACTGCATTCACCGGACTTTCTCAACCTTTTGTGCTCACCAGGCCTCAAAACTCAAGTAAGAGTACACCGTCACAATTCAGTGTAATTCAATGTCGGTGAGGAGTAGAAAATAAGTCGGTACATCAACATAAAGGTCCCACCCGTTGACGTGCTCTGCAGCGCGGGCTGCACCACGTTTTTGCACACCACTTGGTGCTCAACCAATTAATGCAATTGCGTGTGTTCATATCAGTTCACTGTACTTTCCCCCGACCAAGTTTGTTGGGAAAGTACTGTAAATTTATTCCACTCATTTTGTGCATCCTTAAACTCACTTTGCTGTGCAGTGCAGCGTTGACTGCTTCACGGTCTATCATAGTAGAATTCCAGCACTCAAGTACCAGAGTTGCATGTGCCAGGACTCTCTGCACATTCAAATTTTCTATCTTATTGAGAAGTTACTGAAATTGATATCAGGAGTACAAATTGAAAATGCGGGATTTTTTTCTATTTTTGAACGTTTATTCTGAAAAAATGGTAACAAATGAATTATTCAAAGTATTGTCCATCGCTAGCCACAACTTTTTCCCATCTTTCTGGCAATTTACGGATACCGTCGCGAAAAAATTCGGCCGGCTTGGCTGCTATCCAGTCATCGACCCATTTTTGGGCTTCTTCGTAAGAATGGAAGCGCTGGTCAGCTAGGCCATGTGTCATCGATCGGAAAAGGTGGTAATCGGAAGGAGCAATATCTGGGCTATACGGCGGGTGGGGTAAGACTTCCCATTTCAGCGTTTGTAGGTATGTTTTGACCGGCGCTGCAACATGTGGCCGAGCGTTGTCATGTTGCAAAATTACTTTGTCGTGTCTTTGCTCGTATTGTGGCCGTTTTTCTTTGAGTGCGCGGCTCAAACGCATCAATTGAGTTCGGTATAGTGCTCCTGTGATGGTTTCGTTCGATTTCAATAGCTCATAATACACCACACCCAGCTGGTCCCACCAAATACAGAGCATGAGCTTGGCGCCGTGAATATTTGGTTTGGCCGTCGATGATGATGCATGGCCGGGGTAACCATATGATTTTTTGCGCTTCGGGTTATCGTAATGGATCCACTTTTCATCACCAGTGACAATGCGATGCAAAAAACCCTTCCGTTTTTGCCGTTCGAGCAGCAGTTCGCATGCAAAAAAACGGCGCTCGACGTCTCTCGGCTTCAGCTCATACGGCACCCAATGTCCTTGCTTTTGGATCATTCCGAGGGCTTTTATACGATGGGAAATGGCTTGTTGTGTCACTCCCAATGAATCTGCGAGCTCTTGTTGAGTTTGACACGAGTCTTCATTGAGTATTGCCTCCAATTCAGCATTCTCAAACTTTTTCACTTGGCCCGGCCGCTCTTTGTCCTCAACGTCAAAATCACCACTTCTAAACCGCACAAACCATCTCTCGCACGTTGAAACCGATGGAACATGACTCGAATAAGCCTCGGAGACCAATCGATGTGCTTCAGCAGCACTTTTCTTCAAATTAAAGAAGTAAATTAAAACTTCCCGCAAATGCTGTTTTGTTGGCACGAAACTCGACATATTGAGAGCTCAAAAAAACTATGAATTTGACACTGCGACAAATTGACACATACTGAAAATTAAAGCTATAAGACGTAGCTTTGACATGAACATAGTCACAGTACTGCCTGATGCGTATAGCGTTAGTAACGCCATCTGTTATCAAACCCGCATTTTCAATTTGTACCCCTGATAAAATCAATCTGCGCACTCACATATTTCATTGCGCGGCGTGCTCCGCAGCACTGGCTGCAGCACATACACAACTCACATTAAACACAGTACACGATTAATATAATTGTGTGCTACTTAAGTAATGAAAGACAGCACACAATTAATCTAATTGTGTGCTGGTCTCTCAACCACACAAAATTCAACTTAATTTATTTTTGTATTTATTTTTATATCATTTATATTTTTCTAAATTTAACACATTTTTGTAATTGAATTGCGGAAGGTGAAATAAACCACTTTCTCTCTCTAAACATCTATTTATCTGGCTTCTTTTTCCCTGTCGTGAGTGAAGACTCATAATTTTCAATATATTTTCAGGTCGTTCGAACAACATGTGGACGGATTCTCAAACACGATGAAATATCCATTCTTCGCTTTCGCGTGGAGTGCTCGCCGTTTCTCTTTCGGCACGTGCGTGAAAACCTGTTCGCCGAAGATGTGGAGATTTTTCACGTTTGGTTCTTTTCCGGGCCACAGTTCTGACGGTGTCGCGCCTTTAATGCTGCTTGTCCCGGTCAAATTCAACGTAGCTACAGCCGTATTAATCGCTTTTGCCCGAAATTCCGCGCCGAAACCTCTCGCGAGCATGAGCGTCCTTCGCGCTTCCTTTAGAGTGCGATTGTCTCTTTCTGCAGAACCATTTTGCTCCGGAGTGTATACAACCGTGCGTCGATGTCGAATTCCGAGTGCATCTGTCAACGTTTTGATCTCGCTGTTGACAAATTGGAGTCCGTCGTCCGTACGAAATACTCGAATTCGTCCTGGACAATGTTTCTCCGCCTTCTTGAAATTTTTTTTTACGCAGCTCACAGTTTCCGCTTTGCTCTCGAGGAAACTTCGCGATAATGCAAATAGTCGTCCTTCAGCAAGAGATTTCGATGCACTTTCCGGAAAAAGAAGTCGGTGCATTTTTCCAACGATGCATGCCTCGCAAAACGGGTATCTCAAGTCTCTTGAGGATCTGTCTCGCGTGGCAAAAATTCTGGTGGGCCAGTTTTTCGTGTTAATTTTGCAGCGTGTCCGTCGAGCTCACGTACGCTTGTGGCGGATCTTTTCTCGAACTGCGAACTGCATGACGAAGAGTTTTTTTCGACGTATCCCCATTGCGATGGTGTGACCTTTTCTCATCAATTCGCAAGCTGTACTCGTCGATTGCATCTCGAGTCCTTTGTCGAGCGTTGTGCCAGCCGAGAACAGATTATACTTCAATCTGGGAACATAAATCACATCAACGAGATGATTCTCGTTCCAGGTTTCTCCGTTGAACATATCAACGTTGATGCAGAGCTTCCCCAAAGCCTCGATGAAACCGCAGTCGCCTATGCGCAGGGCGCAGGGTGTTCTAAGGCTGCATACGTGATGAAGCAGTCTCCTCGGCAACACATATGGTTGCTGACTCCTGAGTCCATGATCCAGCCTGCGCTTCTGATGGGCTGCGCCGGTGCTGATTGGGGCGCCACACTCACAAGTCCTTCGCTGCAGGGTTCTTCACCGACACACTATTGATTTTCAGTAGTATGTGTACACCTTTGCTCCATCCCACTCCTTCCCCCACCACCCACTTTTCCGCCGCCGCGCTACCCACTCTGCTTAACCAGTGCCGGTAACGTGGTGATGGTAAAGTGAGGTGGTGTGGATACTCTGGTGAACAAAGAAGACTAGAGATAAGAGCATGATGGAGCAAAGGTGTACACATACTAACAAAATAAATTTATGCACTCACCCCTTCTACTGTTGTTGACCGCTGTTGTTGTTCCGCCTTCCGTCTACGGCGATTAAAACTCCTGTCTCTCTCTCTCTCTCTCACTTTCACACGCACTGCCACACGCGAGCATATACACACACACGCGCGCGCACGCTCACACACACACTTTCACTCCCGAAAACCGTCCTCCTCAGGAGACTTGGGGTCCTCGAAGCCTTCGTTCACCTCGTCGCCATCGGAGCCGATTGCTATTTCCGCACAGGGGACCCCAAATACATACTCCACCATGTCCACATTGTCCTCCATCGTTAGCCGCACACTGGGCGAGCGGCTCTCGCTCCTCACCACAACCCCGTGCAATGATGCGGCGGAACCACACATCGACTCCAGGAGTGGTATCAGGCCAGAGACGTCAACCCGATCCAACCTATGCAGACACCCCATGCATAATGCAGGTATCATCCTGGTAAGGGTATCAGGTGCATACAAGCGATTCCAATTGCCAAATATTGGGATACCCCTCATCGATTAGGAGTACCTCCGAATATCCGTCATCGTCTGTATGGATCAACTAAAAGACGCGCGATCCCATTCGTAAAAAGTACGATGGAGAATTTTTACCATCTTCTCGTACGCGTCCCATATTTCATCCATTCGTAGATGAACCAATATGTCCAAGGCTATATATAATACGGTGCACCAAAACGCAACACCCAGAATACTTATATCGTAACGCGGATACATTGCAAAGAACACGTTTTAGACTGTACGATCACTAAGTTAAAGTCTGACTGAATGCTCCGGATGATGCTGGCGGGGATCCCAAGGTTTGAAGATAACAAACGTCCCTCTGAATCATAACTAGGTGTCCAGAGCTCTGAATGCAACGACAGAGTTTTTCCACGTGCATATCACTTTGTTTTGTGCTCCTCGCGCAGCGCTTGCTCTACTATAAAAGGCGCAGAATATGATACCGTACCGCAAGAGACATCGTTTATAATTTATATATAATTAAAAAATAAGAGATGGAGTAAGACGATGTATTTGTTTTTAATTAATCAATATTTTATTAAAATCACTTTACCCTTATTTACTGTCGCATGCAACATCCCTGCAAACACGGTAAAATTCGCTCGGCGACTCCTCCGCCGTTAAATTTTATTTTTATCACTGTCTGATCGTCGAGAAGCAAAAGTATTATAATATTCACGTACTATTTTGTCGTTTGTCATTACGATATCGCTAAAGAGATTATTAATTCGTCAAATTCATAGTTTTTTTGAGCTCTCAATATGTCGAGTTTCGTGCCAACAAAACAGCATTTGCGGGAAGTTTTAATTTACTTCTTTAATTTGAAGAAAAGTGCTGCTGAAGCACATCGATTGGTCTCCGAGGCTTATCCGAGTCATGTTCCATCGGTTTCAACGTGCGAGAGATGGTTTGTGCGGTTTAGAAGTGGTGATTTTGACGTTGAGGACAAAGAGCGGCCGGGCCAAGTGAAAAAGTTTGAGAATGCTGAATTGGAGGCAATACTCAATGAAGACTCGTGTCAAACTCAACAAGAGCTCGCAGATTCATTGGGAGTGACACAACAAGCCATTTCCCATCGTATAAAAGCCCTCGGAATGATCCAAAAGCAAGGACATTGGGTGCCGTATGAGCTGAAGCCGAGAGACGTCGAGCGCCGTTTTTTTGCATGCGAACTGCTGCTCGAACGGCAAAAACGGAAGGGTTTTTTGCATCGCATTGTCACTGGTGATGAAAAGTGGATCCATTACGATAACCCGAAGCGCAAAAAATCATATGGTTACCCCGGCCATGCATCATCATCGACGGCCAAACCAAATATTCACGGCGCCAAGCTCATGCTCTGTATTTGGTGGGACCAGCTGGGTGTGGTGTATTATGAGCTATTGAAATCGAACGAAACCATCACAGGAGCACTATACCGAACTCAATTGATGCGTTTGAGCCGCGCACTCAAAGAAAAACGGCCACAATACGAGCAAAGACACGACAAAGTAATTTTGCAACATGACAACGCTCGGCCACATGTTGCAGCGCCGGTCAAAACATACCTACAAACGCTGAAATGGGAAGTCTTACCCCACCCGCCGTATAGCCCAGATATTGCTCCTTCCGATTACCACCTTTTCCGATCGATGACACATGGCCTAGCTGACCAGCGCTTCCATTCTTACGAAGAAGCCCAAAAATGGGTCGATGACTGGATAGCAGCCAAGCCGGCCGAATTTTTTCGCGACGGTATCCGTAAATTGCCAGAAAGATGGGAAAAAGTTGTGGCTAGCGATGGACAATACTTTGAATAATTCATTTGTTACCATTTTTTCAGAATAAACGTTCAAAAATAGAAAAAAATCCCGCATTTTCAATTTGTACTCCTGATATATGCAAAATTTATTTCACAGCATCGTCGATCGTGTCACGACTACATGATGAAGATTTCTCCTCTTTCTTATTCTCTTCCTCTTCGTCTGCCGACCAAACATCCATGTATGATTCTCTTTTAAAATGATGCTGGCAAAGCCAATTTTTTATTTGGAAAGCCTGGCGCATTGCACAATGCGAAGACGCTGTATCGTTTATCATAGCGTGTCTGAAGCATTTTCGCAAAGATTTCGGCATAAATGAGTACGATGAGGCACCCTCCACATCCTCCAGGTTGGAAATTTCACGACTCGTGATATCGCAAAGAAGTATAGCCTTCTCGTGAGCGCGTGTATAGATACGTGTTGATTTTCGCAAAATTTTACGCAAGGTAGCGTATGCTTGTTTACAGCTCAAATCGCCCTCGTACCATTCAAGACCGTAAATGAATTTCGAAAGAAAATTATTCTGGCTTCTCGAATGCTGTGGTAATTCGGCAAAGTGACACGGCGGTGCGACGATCTAATGAGCAGAGTACGGTCTATACACTGCTACCACGGCAATTTCTTTCGGAATAAATTCCGAGTCTTTACGACGCATTCCCTGTATATCCACGACGATATGCTTTTTCACATCTAATCCGTACGGATGCTCGAATTTGACTGATTAGTTACTCACAGAGACACTTCTACGTCTCTTAACACGAAGTAATTTTATTCCTACATCAGCACATTTTTCGCTTATGCGGTCAAATCTATCATTACTTGCCGAGAGGCATCGATTTCAAGGACATTTTCATATTCCGCGTAGACTACACAATTTACCGTTGAAGCAAGCGCATCCTCAAATCGTACCTCTATTCTCACACTACCGTGCTTTATTAAATTCCAATGTGAATTGCTGTTCGCCGAAATATCGGGTGTCAAATCGAAAGCAAACAGACAGTATCCATCGCGATAATTACCGCGATCGATCGAATTACCATCGTTCAAGAAATGTATTCCAGTTCCCGAAAACAACGTTTGAAAAGCATCCACATACAGATGATTTTTCGTGAAATCAGGTTGTAACGGTTTCGATGGTATTTGAGCACCATCTACATATAACGAGAGATAATTTTTCTTGTAATTTTGGAAATTGAACGGATTCATACAGAAGTCGCCGTTAAACGCTTTGTTATCGACAAAACCGATAATTATACGCTACGGCAATTGATCTAGCACGATATTATCGATAATCTTTCCATGAACACCGGAGTGTATGGAAACGGCTTTTACCTCGACTCTCGTAAGAGGATATTTAGCCGTAGATTTTGCCAGAGTTTCTGCATGCGAGAGTAGCACGCCAGGAGCTATTTTTGTTCTACGAACGAGAAGCGCTGCCTCGAGAATCTTTAAGCCGCATTGACCATTCTTTGTATCGCCCACAAGACAAAATGAATCTCTAGACCGCACCAGCCGTAGTCGCATCTCGACACCCTTTAATAGGAACCGCTCCTGATTGAATATTGGGATGTTCGGAAAGTAATTTCGTTTTTTTTTTTATAAAAATAAAAGACGATTTTCTTATAGTGAATAAATATTTTATTCAATCCAATATTGTCCATTCTGATCCAATACCTTTTGCCATCTTTCTGGCAGTAGCATGATTCCACGCTCATAAAATGTTTGTTCTTTGCTGGCAAAAAACTGATCCAAGTGACTTTTGACCTCCTCATTTGAATTAAACGTTTTACCGTGTAAAAAATTTTGTGGATACCGGAACAGATGATAATCTGAAGGTGCCAGGTCTGGAGAGTATATTGGGTGTGGCAGTATATCCCATCCAAGCTCTAAAATTTTTTTTCGAGTTGTCAAACTTGTCTCGCATTATCTTGTTGGAACACTATACCTTTCCTATTGACCAATTCTGACCTTTTTTCTTTAAGTAATTCATTCAATTTGTCCAACTGATGTCATTACACTTCAGAATTGATCGTTCTGTTGCTCGGTAGAAGCTCAAAATAAACGATTCCTTTGAAATCCCACCAAATAGATAGCATAACCTTTTTTTGATGAATATTGGCTTTCGACGTGTTTTGAGCCGGTTCATCTTTTCTACTCCAAGATCTTTTGCGCTTAACATTGTTGTAGACAACGCATTTCTCGCCCCCAGTGATGATACGCTGAAAAAATTGATCATTTTCTTGGCGGTTGAGAAGCAGATCAGTACGTCAATGCGTCGGCACAAATTGTTTTTCCTTAAGAAGATGAGGAACTCATATGTCAAGCTTTGAGGTTAAACCTAGCCGTTTCAAATGATAATGAACGGTCGAATTCGATAAATTTAATCTCTCAGCGGTCTCACGAGTTGTTATTCGACGGTTTGCATCAATTAATGCCTTTGATGTGTCTTCATCAGCTTCAACTGGCTTTCCAGAACGTGCATCTTCGAGATCAAAATTGCCGGATCGAAATTTTGCAAACCAATTTTGGCACTAGCGCTCACTTAACACATCTTCCCCATACACATCGGATAATTTTTTTCTTGCTTGAACAGCATTTTTACCTTTTCTATAGTAAATAAGTAATATATGCCGAAAATGCTGTTTTTTACTTTCTATATTTAAAAAGGTTTCAACCAAAAACTACTGTGCTGAATCAATTGAATTTTTTCACAAGCAATCCTTGCTATATCAGCTGTCAAAATACATATGATTATGCGGCTTAAGTGTGAAGTTGGTTGTGAAAAAATACAATTAAGTCCTCTGTGTGGAAAAAACAAAATTACTTTCCGAACAACACAATATATCGGAATGCAAATGGTCGAGCAAGTCTACAGTTTTTCCAACGTTTAAAAATTGTTTTCTCTTTACAAGACCCGTATTTCCCAATGTTATATCATCAATTTTTCCAGGGGTATCATCGTACCAGAGAACGTTCGTGAGATGCGAATTTTTCGCTGCTGGACAGTAATTCAAATGTGTTTCTATGTATGTTCGATAAGCATGGGCATTATTTGGAGGTGAAACTAATTTTTAATTTCGGTATACATCCACCTCATTAAACATAGAATGCAAGAGATTGTTTACAGAGCCGGTACTTACTTTCGGCGCTGTACCCGCGGCAATTTCCGTAGGAGGAGATGTAATTTTCACTCTCAGACTAAGCATAGTATGCGCGAGATCGATATGCTCATCACCCTGTCCAGGAATAACAAATTCAATCGGTGAATCATCTGTTAGCGAAGAATTTGGCTTATAATACACCCAATTGGAGCCTTCGACAGTAGTTTGCGTCGGTGGGAGTGAAAATAATTCAAGTTCCGACACTCGCACGAGTGCGAATGTAAAAAATTCATGTTGTTTCAGCTATCCAAAAATATCTGCAACCTTTCGTTGACGAGTCTTCTTCTTCTTATTGTTCTTATTATTCTTCTTCTTCTTTATTACTTTTCTCTTTATCACACTTTTATTTTTACGGGAGATACGTCGTAGTTTACGTTCGTTCGATGGAAGAGGAATTCGCGAAATTTGGAGCTTTTTATAATCAGACCCCGCATGAGAGTGTCAATTTTTTCAGAGGCTTTGCGTTTGAGATTACTGCCTGATGCTCGCGCTCTCTCGCGAATAGCATCTTTCACAGCTATATTTCTATCGAGGATATCGCCGGCTACGTTTACACCAGCGCGTAAAGCCTTTTTTCCAACTAATTTAGCGCCCTCCTTTAAAAGTGGTAACACTCGACGAAACAGGCCCCCGAGAAAGCTGCCGATACCGTGTCCTCGTTGATTAGGTGTTCCGATATAAACATGGCTAATACCACCGTACCCGCGACGGCCCCATCCGTGTTGCACACTGTCAATATCATCCATAGCGGCGTAGTAAATCGTGCGACCATTTGAAATGTAGTGTCACAGTCAACGTTCCCTGTTCGAATGGTATAGGATTTCCAAACTCGTCTCTTATGTCGATCTCGATAGTGTTTAAATTGTTGTGCAAGAGTGGTATATATCGTGGCGTTGAAAACGATTTAATTTTTATCGAATCATACTGACAATCATCAGCATCGATAGGAACAACTCGTAAGAGGGGTGTTTGTACAGCGCCTGTAATATAGCTCTCGCAGATGTTTGTGTATAGAAACATGCTGCCTGGTATAGCACCGGTGAGATATGCAGGCCTCGACCCTGTGTATTCGCAATGAGGTTCTATAATTTAAGACCTACAGGCCTCTTCCGAGAATCCTAGTAGCATTGCGATAGCAGGCGATACGCGAAAGTCGTGGTATCGTATATCGTCGCATACGCGCGCCACTTCGACCTGCCCGCTCGGAAGCGATTTAAAGCGCAAATGGCTGGCCACGTGAGGTAACTTATTTATATTCTCCAAAAGAGCGTCTATAGAGCGATACACACCAGGTGGAACTTGGTCTCTATCAGCGCGTCTCCGTGTTAAAAGATTTAAACCCGATAAATCATAATCACCATCCTCAAAAGTTACGAGATTTCCTACAGTAGGAACATGTAAAAGAGTTACCGGATAAGCAATTTGCACAAGAGAAACAGACCGTTCTCCGTGCAAACGTATCTGACGTGGTAGTTTTGTAATAAATTTCGTTGTCGTGTTATTCGGAAAATACTGCATACTACTGTTGCTCGGTAGTACGACAAAGAAAGAGGTATCCTTGGAGCTCATATTTATCAGGGACGGTGATTCCGAGCGTTCTTCTTCTTTGTCCTCTTCTTCTCTTTCGTCTTCTCAGATGACGGAGGCACTCGTACTTGCGATAATTCTGCCTCGTAGAAAATACCGTCGATAGTCTTGTTATTCAGATCGTGTAAAATATACGGAAATGGTCCTCCATTAACTGATTTTTGCTGAATCTTGAAGAATTCGTTACTCCAATGACACTCATATCCTTTCACGAATGCTGCTTTAGCTGTACTGATACGTACCAAGTCACCGACGCTGTATTTAGGCATTTTAGATTTTCTCGCGTTACGCGCGTAAAGCCGTGCTAAATTTTCTCGGGTTATAGAGGCATTTTCGAGGGTCACTTCGCTCGGAAAAATACGCGTTCCGCTGTGTCTAGTGTGATTATAAGCATACAGAAAATGTTGTAGTATATCGATACATCGCTTATTTCGCGTGTATGTAAAGTAACGCCACATTTCCATTTTGACGAAATATTCGGTACTGTATTAACGTACTCGACCAGGTGAAGAGAACGCTGTAAAACCTGCTGGTACGCTATCCATGTCTCTCTCTCTCGCTCTTGTACGAGTGAGAGTTCAGAATTTCACTCAGCTCAGAGTCGAGGCGCGATAATGGCGTACCGGTAGTCTGTACGGAGGGCGGCGGATCTGTAGTAGTAGTAGTAGTAGTAGTAGTAGTAGTAGTAGTAGTAGTAGTAGTAGTAGTAGTAGTAATAGTAGTAGTAGTAGTAGTAATAGTAGTAGTAGCAGCGGTAGTGCTGAGTCCAGCGAGACGATGTTTGTTATCATGAGGAATAAGCACCATCTTTCTGGCATATTCCATGGCCCGTGTAGACCAAGACAGGCACAAGAAGCAACTTGAGAAATCCGACACAGTGCTCGACGATGATCTTGATCTTACCGCTCCAATTTCCCCTTTTGGCGGCTAGTCGTCGAAGAATTATCGCGTGCCTCCGAAGATGATTCTTTTGCACGTTGTTCAGACTTACGTTTCCCTGTAAAACGTTTAGAGCACACTCGCATATACACCGTACGAGCGCTATATCTGCTTTGCGCAAAATTGCACGTCGTTGATCTTGCTTCAGATAACACAGCGCGTGCAATATTATTATTTACTTTTTATCGAGAGGTACGTGCAACGCAATTACAAGCGCATTACTGGTACATCGCGCATCGCATCGCGAACCTTTATTGCTTTTTGAGGCACGTAAACGTAATGGTATTGGTCATCGGGAAATATACAAGCGCTAAATCGACAATTATCAGGCGTCGATTGTTTATAGTCGAATAATAGATAGTCGTGCGATACAGCTCTTGCATCGAAATATACCTCCCGCAAAAATCGCGGTTTTTTGGGACATACCTGACGGGCTAGATGCTGAAATTGCGCCCGATCTCGCGGATTTTCGAAGACAGTGTTATAATTAACGTTTAAGGAGATATCGCACTGCCCGTGACCCTGATGGAAGAGATTTGGCGTGATGAAGATGACACTAACATTTTGATGATGACTACCCTTGGTGAAAAAATCGACCACGGTATTGTTCGATGCCTCGCGCATTAGATCGTCAATGACCACAAGTTTAGGTCTTGTATCATTCGAGTAGTCTGCTGCTTGCGGTAAACTCTCGCAAAATTCGATTTTATCACCGTACTCTGAATACCCGAACTGCTACTCGTAGTAATAAAAAAGTATACGCTCGAACGGGACATCCGTCATTTCGCGTATGTGTTTAAAGAATTTTTTGACAATATATGTTTTACCACAACCCGTAGGACCGCTTATCACAGCTGTCCATGAAGGCGACAGCGGTGGCGATCCCGAGGCATCAGCAATTTTCGCGGCCTTGACGAGCTGATAAGGCGCAGCGCGCCTGTACTAGCTGTGGTGCGGGCCCGCGGTATAAATTAGTGTTTACACCGAATGTAAATTAAATAACGATAGTTTTGGTATTTCTCACAATAAAGCAATATTTTTTATTCACTATGCATACATCTCTATGTGCAAATTTTACGAATCATCGAATTCTAAACAGCAATATTATATCCACGGAGGTAGCACGAGAAAGTCAGAATAGAAGGAAACACTCGATAAGAAAGACGGGACAAAAGGAATCAACGATGAGAAAGTCAGACAAGAAGGAATGGTAGAGAGATAGCAGCTACTGCTACGAACAGCAGCACAAAAGGAACGAGCAGACTGTTATGCCGGTACCGGGTGATTAGATTATTCGGTATTCGGTATAATATTAAAAAGTTATTATTTTTTGGGATCTTATCGGTTGCCGATAAGGAGATGGATCTCGAGTTATCGATGAAAACGCGAATTTATATAAATGGAAGTATTTATTATAGGCAACGGTAACTTTCCGTTGTCTATCTAAAAGTTAATAAATGAGTGTACAATAATTCGTTGTTTCGAGTACTTGACGAGGAACCAACTGTTCTCTGTTGAGTCTAATGTAATTCTGCCTTCAGTAAAGCAGTTAGCAACTGCGTTTGCTAAAATCCCTTAGTTGGCAGCTTTAGCCTTAGCCAATCGTAGATCACCTAGCGAGTCGCCTCATGCTGCGTCGGCGTTTACCTCGCATCCTGTCCTGTATGACAGCTACCTTTTAGAATTTTATCTCTAACTGTGTCAGCTAAGGAATATTCCTAAGAATACGTGAAGAGGAATATTCCGCGACACGACATCCCTCTCCCCTTAAAAGGAAAAATTTTCAAAAAATTTTTTCTCCAGTTGGTTTCCCGTACCTTACAATTTTAATACAATTTTACGGTTCAATATATAAGATATAATATATGTGTAATAGTACGTGAAATGTTTCATTTTTGTTTGTTAGTATCGTTCAAGTCGAGCAAGTCGTTATCGATTGGGATTGCATAACCTGGCCACCTCGGTTCGCAGTCGTTCCTCTGGCTGTTGTCATCCGAGTAGCTCGAGGTTGATAGTTACCTCGGCGGCTGCCGGGGTTGTTACTTCTCTAGTGCTCGGTGGTGTTCTGTTTCTTTTGTACCTGTAACATTTAAGCAGAACGTAGCCAACCAAGGCTATCGGCGCTATAGCGCCCAAGGAGTAGAAATTCAGATTGTGGATGTGTTGTCGTCTCCGGAAGTATTGAGGTTGTCCATGATTTGGTCGGCTCGAGCTCCGAGCTTTTGAAGCTCTTCTGGGTCTCGCAGCACGCTCTGTAGTGGAATTGTCCTCTCGGTCTGCGTAGGGGGCGCCTGAGCTTAAATCTCTGTTAATTTCAAATTGAACGGCGGAAGGTAGTTTTCCCGGATTATCTGTGATGTTCGCCCGATGGTTTTGATGCTGAAATCTCGGGCGGTTACTATACATACGCCTACCAAAGCCAGTATTCTCGAATTATTTAGTATTTTGTGTTGAGTGGGATTTTTCCCACAATTTATTTCTACGGGAACCGGAGTTGGCGCGACGTATAACCATCGTCCTTGCTGTTGCATTGGAACGATTAGGGGATGGGTGAGTTTGATAACCCTTTTCGCGCAATTTTTCCCGTTACCGGTGTCCATTTTCGCATACATTAGGACTTCGCAGAGTGCGTCGTTGGTGACCGGAATAGTAGGGTGTCTTGGTGGCAAATGTATGAATTGGCCCGTACCTTGCATTTTTTTACGTCATCGGATGTCATCCTTAGGTACTTGCAATTCTCTATATCTATTACCAAGTGAGTCTCGGTCGCGTCTATGTAGTAGTGTCTGCCGTTGTCAGCTCGCATGGGTATAGGATATACTTTTTGCATACTATATCGTTGCTGCCCGATCAGCGGTATATCCAGCACGAGTACCACTGCGTTGCCTTCACTGTAGGCCCTGGTATCTGCCAGTCGCATAAGTGTTGATACTTGGTCGTGTGCTATTGCGATCGGGAAGCTACTGCCCGACGGTAGGTGTGGTAGTGCTTCTATGAGGTGTCTAGCGAGTGTGCGTGGCGGCAGGGACGTTGCTCGGGCCTTACCGCTAGCTATATCGTCCACCAGCCACACCAGCTCATGTACGTCGCTGAGTAATGCTTCGACCGCAATACTTATCTCGTTAAGCGTCCCACCCAAGTGTTGGCGTCTCTTCATGTAGTATACGTCGCCGTCGAGCGTGCGGTTGATTTGCTGCATCTGGGCCAGCAGGGTTTGTTCGTTAGCCTGTATGTGATGCACGCTTTCATTAAATAGGCTGAGCGTGGTTTTTATGACCTGTATTTGATTTTTCAACCCTTCCTTCAGGGTCTGGTGGGACGCCTTAAGGTGCGTTATCTCTTCATGTAGTTCCTTTGCGTCGGCGGCATCCATGTTTCCCGTGATGGCCTTGGAAGCATAATCCCTTCTGGTCGACGTAGTTGACGGGGGGCCTTGCCACCACTATCTCGTAGGGTCCAGTCCACGTCGGGGTCAGCTTGGCTGACCGCCCCCTGCGCACCGTCTCGTCACGGAGGATTACACGTTCGCCGACGCGGTACTCCTGTTCCTGTGCGCTGTGGTCGTACATATTCTTCGACCGTCTTTTCGCGTTTTTCAGGTTGTCGCGTGGTACGGTCCATGCTGCGCGTAATCGCTCTCGTAGTTCTTGGACGTAGTCATCGTACGCATAGGTGCCGCGGGGCTCCTGTTTCACGGCGGTCGGTAACTCAGCTTCGCGTCCGTACACCAGTACATGGGGTGACAGTCCGGTTTCCGTATGTGGAGTTGTGTTGTACGTGAACATCGCATATGGCAGCCACTCGTTCCAATTTCCTTGATCCTCATCTATGAAATTTTTTAGGTACTCCGCGAGGGTGCGATGCGATCTTTCTAATGCGCCATTCGATTCTGGGTGGTAGGCCGTTGTCTGGATTTTCTTGATTCTCAGCAGTCGACACATTTCCTTGAAGGTTGCACTGAGGAAATTGGTGCCCTGGTCCGATAGTATTATTTCCGGCGTTCCGTGCCGGCAAATTAGTTCTTCCACGAGCGCCCTTGCTACTGTCGAAGCCTCTTGGTTCGGCAGGGGGGTCGCTGCACTGTATTTGGTAAGTGCATCCTGAAAGGTGAGTATATATTTTTTCCCGGAAGCGCTTTCCGGTAGCGGTCCTACGATGTCGACCGCGACTTTTTCAAATGACCTTGATGGGGTGTCCGTTACCACCATCGGCACTCGTTCCTTTTTCCTAATTTTATTCTTTTGGCAGGATTCGCAGGATATTATGTATTTTTCAAAATCCCTTCTTATGCCGGGCCAGTCGTATTTGGTCCGGATCCGATGCAACGTACGCCTGATACCCTGATGCCCTCCTAAGGGGGTGTCGTGATATTCTTTTATGATTTTCAGGCGGTCTTCGAAGGAGGGAGTGGCTACGCCGCTGCGGCAGTCGCTGCGCTCTTTCATAACGCTGTCTTCTTCTGTGCTGCTGGGGGTTTGCGGGCTGCGGCTCCCGCTTTGCCTCGCTTCCTCAGCAGGCTTGTGCGATGCTCGGACTGCAGTTTCTTTGCTCGGTGTGCCCACCGGTAGCTCCGCCGTTACTGCGCTCGCTCTGTCCCTTTCAGCGATGCTCGCAGTCTTACTCGTGCCTGTCTGCACTAGCTCGGCTTCGCAGCAGGGCTGTTGGGCTCAGTAGAGCTACCTGCATGCAGGCTGCGGATCTCTCCTTCTTCTTCTGGCGCATCGGCCTGCGCGGCCCCTCTCTCTCTCTGCCGCGTTGCTGGGTTGGCTCGCTGTATTCTTGGCTCTCCGCTTTGTGCGGCTGTCCGTACCCGGGCGTATGCTGTCCTTTTCTGTCTCGTGGGCAAGCTCGATCTCTCGCTCCGACGAGCTACCACGGCTGTAAGGGGTATCTTCGGCTTTCCGCTTTGTGCGGTCACTCGTTGTGCCGAGTTGCCCCATCGTGCTGTCCTCTTCCAACTCACGGACTTCGATCTTAGCTCTCGCTTGGGCCCTCGTAGTGAGGAATATTCGACTTAGCGCATCTGCATTCGTGTTGCGCTTTCCTGCCTTGTATTCTACATTAAACTCATGTTCCGCCAATTTTATTTTCCAACGCATTAGTCTCGAGCCTGGGTCCTTTACACCGAACAGCCAGGTGAGCGGTTGGTGGTCCGTCACTACTGTGAAACGGGTACCATAAATATATGGCCGGAATTGAGCTAGGGCCCATACTATCGCGAGTAGTTCCTTTTCAGTTGTCGTATAATTCAGCTCGGCTTTATTCATTGTGCGGCTTGCATAGCTTATCGGCAAATCGTCCCCGATCTTGCCTTGCGAAAGTATCGCGCCGGGCGCCCGATCTGAAGTGTCTGTTGTCACGACGAACGGCTTTTCGAAATCAGGATACTGCAATACTGGTGCCGTGGTAAGTGCCGTCTTTAGTTCTTCGAATGCGGCATCCCTTCCTGCTGTCCATTCGAACTTAACCTCTTTTTGGGTTAATTCCGTGAGTGGCTTAGCCGTTTTCGAGAAATCTTTGATGAATTTCCGGTAATAACCGGCTAGTCCAAGGAAGGATTGAACTTCTTTTACGTTTCTCAGCACCGGGAATTCCCTTACCGCTTCTAGTTTCTGGGGATCCGCACGCACTCCATCTCCGGGATTAATGTGGCCAAGGTGCTGCGTTTCCTTTCGCAAGAATTGGCACTTACTAGGTTGCACGGACAGTTTTGCCTCTCTCAGCCGCTGCAGCACCTCCCGCAGCCTGTCGTTATGTTCCTTGAGGGTTTTTCCATGTATCACGATGTCGTCTAGGTATACGTAGCATTTTACTCCCTGAAGTCCTGCCAACGCGGAGTTTATCAGCCTCTGGAAGGTCGGGGGCGCGTTCTTAAGTCCAAATGGCAAGCGGTTATATTCGAAATGACTCTGCGGAGTGGAAAATGGAGTTTTCTCCTTATCTTGCTGCACCATCGGAATTTGGTGAAATCCCGAGGCGACGTCCAGGGTCGTATAATATCGGGCTCGTCCCAGCTGGTCCAGTATCTCTGTGATGTTGGGCAGAGGGTAGAAATCCCCGATGGTGGCTCCCACCAAAAATCCACCACTACGCGCATTTTTCTTACACCGTCCGCGTCAGGTTTCTTCATTACAACCAGCAGCGGCGCCTTCAATTGACTTCTGCCGGGCTGTACTATGCCTTCTGTGAGCATTTCGCTGGTCTGCTTTTCCACTTTCTTTTTGTCGGCTTCCGGCAGCCTATATGGGTGCACCTTAATGGGCTGCACCTCTTCCTTAAGGGGAATCACGTGCTTTACTATAGGTGTGCACGGCAGCTCTTCCCTTGGCAGATGGAATACGTCTTCGTACTCCGTTGTTATCTCATCGAGCGCTTCGCGCTCTTCTTTATTGAGGTGTTCCGAGTCGAGCTCTTGAGCTAGTCGCGCCAGGCGGTCAGGCCCTCGCTCCGCGCTGACGGTGCATACTTCGTGCGTCGCAGCCTCGGGACCGTGACCCACTGCCGTTATCTCTACCGGCTCGAGTTCCACCACGGGGCGTTGTACCTTAACAGCCTTCTCTGTGGTGTTTATCAGACTTACTGCACAGCTACTACCGTGCAGCGGCATGATGCAGGCTCCCATTATTACTCCGTTTTCGAGTTACATTTTAGAGAGCAGTCCGATAAATTTGCTCTTGGTCGCGGCATACGCGACGGTCTCGCTGCGTGGCGGCAGGGTCATCTTGACCGATCCATCTAAAAGCGACATGCAATGTCCGTACAGTTTAAGCATTTCGCCGTGCAAGATATCTGCCTTATGACGTTTAATGAAGTCCATTCCGAGCAATCCGTTGACTCTCAGTGGCACGGTGTTCGGAACAATGTAAAACCAATGCTGTACGTTTAGAGCTGGCGTCTCGAGTATGATTTTCGCGATTCCTAGAGGAGTGAATTTTTCGTCCACCACCCCTTGCAGTTCTACTTTGCAGTCTTTCACCATAGTCTCAGGTTTGAGACGGTCTTCTTTAATGATGCTGCATTGGGCTCCGGTGTCTGCCTTGAGGGTTAGTACCCCGGTCACGGCCAACGATGCAACAATATCGAAGTCACTGGCAGTGGCATCAACGCCGGCAACGTTACTTGTAGCAGTTGCAGAGTTTTTTTTCTTCGCTTGCGTGCGGGTTTTTGCTGGGCCGTTAGAGTGTTCAGCCTCATCGTTCCCGTTGGCGGGTGTCCGTACTCGCTCGACTAGTACCCGTTGTTACTGTTGTTTTTTTTCCCTTGTCCTCTGACTTCTTCTGACGTTGGGGCTGCTGTGACGTCCGAGCGGGTTCGCTCTGGTTTAGCGACAACCTCTTTCTGCAGTCCTTCCACACGTGGCCCTTCTTCTGGCAGTAGTTGCAGACGATGTCCACGTTGTGTATGGACTTGTTCTCGGTAGGCGCAGGCTTACTCTTCCCGATTTCCGGGTGCAGTCTCGAGCCATATGTCCGGCTTTTCCGCAGGTGTAACAGTTTTCTCCCTGCCGGGATGGCGCGCCTTGGGATCTTCTGGGGTGGCTTAATGCTCCACCTGCCCCTCTTTTTGGCTGCACCATATTCGCGATCTCGATAGCTCCCGTTACGGACTCGTGGAGGGTGGCGTAATTGCGCGATCTCACCACGATCTGGACCTGCCCATGCAGTCCATTCTCGAAATTGGCCTGTGCGCTTTTCCGTGTTATTTTTTCCACGATGCGCATCTCCAACATCGTGGTGGCTTCCTCGCAGAGTTTTTCCGTTATATCGACGGTGATACGCTCGGTCCTGGAGGCCTATACCGCGATGTCCTCTCCCTGGCCTTGCCGGAGGGAGTTGAATTTTACTTGTAATGCAGGCAACGACTTCCGCTTCCCGTACAGAGCCCCAGCTCGGTTTTCAACTGTGCTACAGAGAGGATGACTTTATGCTTCATTTCTCTGGACGCCCTCCCTTCGAGCTTGCTGCTGAGCACTAGTTCTAATAGGATGTCTTCATCCCGGGGCGCTACTCACCTGAAAACAGTCTCGTATGATCGTAAGAAGGCGTCTAGTTCGTCAGCGTTGCTTCCGTCAAAACGCTTGATGTTTTTTAGCGCTAGACTAAGATCGAGCGTCCTACTCGGTGTTTCTGGCACCCTTTGTTGTTCCCTTTGGAACACGGGATCCGCAGGGAGATATTCTGATTCCTCAAATCGGGTTTGCCTCGACCGCGGACGCGGTATCGGGCGTTCCTCCAACCCTGTATTTTCCAGTCTGCGATAGTTCGGCGTTTTGCTCTCGTAGGGACCGGATGAGTTCAAACTCGTCCGCACCTACCTCGTTGAGCGTGTCCGCAAGGTTTCGCCGTGCCGACGGCGAGTCGCGGCCTTGGAGCCTGAGCTCTAGCTCGAGCTCTCGCTGAGCCCGCTCGTACTCGCGGTGACTTCTTTCGACCGCTTCGCATCGTAACCTGACTCGGTCCGGCAGTGGTGCCCGAGTCGTCGTACCGGTAGCTGCCTGGAACCCTACACGATCTAACGTACGCAAATTTTCCATTTCCCCCTCGAACCTATCGCCGGAAAAGTTTTCTGGAGTTATTTCTCCAGTCGCTCTGTTAAACACATCGTCGCTACGATGCTACTATTATCCCGAAACGACGCACCCCTGTGTGGGTTTACGCCGAATTTGGTTGTCTGGCGGCCCTCGAGGGCCGCTTGCCTGTCGGTGGGGATTTGACCGAGCCGCGGGAGCTCTGATAGCGTCCTGCGCGCTTCTTATACTATGTCCCCGACCGCAGCAGCTAGACCCGCTGCAGGATTCGTATCCTCTCCGGGTATCGTGGTTTCCAGCGAATTTCCCCTACGTTTCGGTTTTGCTCCCCGAAATATCGGCATGTTGCTAGTTGTACAATTTCGCGGCGAGCAGAGAATATGTTTACCCAAAAAATCTCGCAAGAAATATATATATTTTGTAAGTTACCGAATATTTTCCCTACTGGCTTCAGTTAGTATTGGCAATATGTATAATTATTACGTAACCGCCACTTACAGTACGATGGTCTGGAAGGCGGTCCTTTCCATTGCGATGTTCTCGGGTGCTGATGACTGGGTGTCCTGCGGCTCCGTTCGGTCGATGATCCTTGTCGTCCTTCCTGACGCTGTTGACCAGTACCTTCGTTGGTTCCTTCGCACGTCGCCAATGGTTGCACGACGGCTTCTTCTCAAGTAGCTGCTTCGAGTACTTGGTTGCACACTTTGTGCGTTTTTTCCTCGACTTGACGTCACACCGTCAATCGGGATTTTTAAATGGTTGACCGATGTCACACCGCACCGATGTACACTTCGCGCCTTCGCGTTAGCTTATTCGGGTTTTCACGAACTACACTGGCGTCCTTTGCACGAGTCGTCGTTGTCACTTCAGAGTCACTCTTATTTACTTTGTCCAAAACACTTTTGTCCAAATAAATCACGTATCACTTAACTTCAGCGTATCCCACCGCTGCCACCAAATGTTATGCCGGTACCGGGTAATTAGATTATTCGGTATTCGGTATAAGATTAAAAAGTTATTATTTTCTGGGATCGTTTGCCGATCAGGAGATGGATCTCGGGTTATCGATGAAAACGCGAATTTATATAAATGGAAGTATTTATTATAGGCAACGGTAACTTTCCGTTGTCTATCTAAAAGTTAATAAATGAGTGTATAATAATTCGTTGTTTCGAGTACTTGACGAGGAACCAACCGTTCTCTGTTGATTCTAATTTAATTCTGCCTTCAGTGAAGCAGTTAGCAACTGCGTTTGCTAAAATTCCTTAGTTGGCAGCTTTAGCTTCAGCCAATCGTAGATCGCCTAGCGAGTCGCCTCATGCTGGGTCGGCGTCTACCTCGCATCCTGTCTTGTATGACAGCTATCTTTTAGAATTTCATCTCTAACTGTGTCAGCTAAGGAGTATTCCTAAGAATACGTGAAGAGGAATATTCCGCAGCACAAGACAACGGATTTATACATGGTAACGGCAATTTCTCATCGTTAGCATTAAATTTATTTTCTCAGGGGAAATTCGAGCTCGATCACAAGAATAATTAATTTTAGACTTCTAGGTAGGTGAAGATAGGGTTTATTAATGAAAACAATAAAAATAAGAATGTCAGTGTTCGGTTTCTTGGCACCGATGACCAGTACAATGCATTTAAATTTGTTAATTCCTGCGATTGTTTTCACAATTATTTTCGGGTATTGCGTTGACATAGATTCTCAGTACACCCGACTCGGTCTCTGTTATTGCTTTGTGCGTTGGTAGTGAGCCTGACACTTAACGCACACACACACAGCTAAACGCGTCGCACTTGCTCTTACAATCGATGTCTCGATCATACCTGTAGATCTCTCTATCTATCACTCGTTTCACTTCTCTACTATCTTCTTTAAATCGACACGCTTATACATTCCTAGCCTATTCTAATGGTTTTAATGCTACGCGATATAATCCTAATCGCTTAACCACTATCCGCCTAATTCTATTTAATTAAGCCTATACAATTAATTCTATTCACTCAAAACCTATCTAAGTCTAGATTAATGTCAATTTCTTCGAAATTCCACCAATAATTTCTATATTATTTAAATAACTCGCCTGTCCTTCCTCTTTCTGTCGTCTTCGTTGTATCATACTCATTGACTCGATTTTCTCGCTCGCAAAATCACGTATTTCAATCAAATGTTAGTGAAAACGATTTTTAGAACTCCAAAATGCACGTATTACGAAAACGTCTTTGATCAAGAAACAAAATGCCTTTGGCTAAGAGATAATGCACTTATGTCAAAACTGCTTCATTTTTAATCGCTTTCCACTCAAGAGAATTAAGCTAAGAGAATAAGAGGGCTTTTCCTTTCGCGCGGGTTTTTTATAGCCTTCTCCGCTGCCGTCTTCCCCTCTACATTATTATCGGCTTTGATTTTTAAATCTAACGGAATTCCTTAATTTCTCGGCTATCCGTTACCGCGCCACCCGTCTTTCCTTCGCCGCCAAGCGAGGCTAGGTGGTCGCTGACCTGCTGTTTACGGTAGCAAGGGAATTCCTTAAATGTGACGTAGCTAGTTTTTGTCATATTCCGGGTTCGGTGGCCTAGCGCCCGCAAACCTCGGCATATTCGGACGTAATCTCGCCTGTTTTGGTAGTGAAATATAATAAAACAGGCTAGCGGGTGTAACTATATTACAACATAATGAATACATTTTTTAAAATGTATTGTACACAGTAAATATGATACATAAAATCAGACAAAAAGATTATTTTTAAATGTCGCGAATTCAACCGTTAAACTATATACTTTTTTGCGTTATACTGATAAGCGTATTGCACAATAGCCGTACGGTATAGTGGAGTACATTCCGTGCCGCTTTCGCTTCGTGTTAACAGGTTCGCATGATTTCGTTTCTTTACGCGTTACTACATAATGATATTCCGTGCATCGAATAGCGTCGAATTTTTAAATAATAGGTACGCTCCTAGCTCCTGTCACGAAAGATCATAATGCGTTATAAATTACGTGATGGCTATTCGCAAAGTTTAGCGTGATACCCTTTACTTTTCATTTTTCGATAATCGTACCGTCGGGTTTACAAGGTATGCGTAAAATGTTGGTCCTCCCGAAATGAACGAAGTTATATAACTACGAGGCCCGTATTCGCTTAATTCATGCGTGAGATATCCTAGAAATTGACCGATTGGCGGCTCATACTCGTTGCCACCGGGGCGACTCACGTAAATATAGGAGTCCGTATCGCAGTACAATATTCGTCGCCCGAGCCCCTCAAGATAACTGTATAGTTTTAGGCGTACCTATGCCGTCGTGTATGATGCAATCACTGCGTTTGATGTCGGGGATGGTTGAATAGCATGCAGTTGCATATATATCAGGGGTACAAATTGAAAATGCGGGTTTGATAACAGATGGCGTTACTAACGCTATACGCATCAGGCAGTACTGTGACTATGTTCATGTCAAAGCTACGTCTTATAGCTTTAATTTTCAGTATGTGTCAATTTGTCGCAGTGTCAAATTCATAGTTTTTTTGAGCTCTCAATATGTCGAGTTTCGTGCCAACAAAACAGCATTTGCGGGAAGTTTTAATTTACTTCTTTAATTTGAAGAAAAGTGCTGCTGAAGCACATCGATTGGTCTCCGAGGCTTATCCGAGTCATGTTCCATCGGTTTCAACGTGCGAGAGATGGTTTGTGCGGTTTAGAAGTGGTGATTTTGACGTTGAGGACAAAGAGCGGCCGGGCCAAGTGAAAAAGTTTGAGAATGCTGAATTGGAGGCAATACTCAATGAAGACTCGTGTCAAACTCAACAAGAGCTCGCAGATTCATTAGGAGTGACACAACAAGCCATTTCCCATCGTATAAAAGCCCTCGGAATGATCCAAAAGCAAGGACATTGGGTGCCGTATGAGCTGAAGCCGAGAGACGTCGAGCGCCGTTTTTTTTGCATGCGAACTGCTGCTCGAACGGCAAAAACGGAAGGGTTTTTTGCATCGCATTGTCACTGGTGATGAAAAGTGGATCCATTACGATAACCCGAAGCGCAAAAAATCATATGGTTACCCCGGCCATGCATCATCATCGACGGCCAAACCAAATATTCACGGCGCCAAGCTCATGCTCTGTATTTGGTGGGACCAGCTGGGTGTGGTGTATTATGAGCTATTGAAATCGAACGAAACCATCACAGGAGCACTATACCGAACTCAATTGATGCGTTTGAGCCGCGCACTCAAAGAAAAACGGCCACAATACGAGCAAAGACACGACAAAGTAATTTTGCAACATGACAACGCTCGGCCACATGTTGCAGCGCCGGTCAAAACATACCTACAAACGCTGAAATGGGAAGTCTTACCCCACCCGCCGTATAGCCCAGATATTGCTCCTTCCGATTACCACCTTTTCCGATCGATGACACATGGCCTAGCTGACCAGCGCTTCCATTCTTACGAAGAAGCCCAAAAATGGGTCGATGACTGGATAGCAGCCAAGCCGGCCGAATTTTTTCGCGACGGTATCCGTAAATTGCCAGAAAGATGGGAAAAAGTTGTGGCTAGCGATGGACAATACTTTGAATAATTCATTTGTTACCATTTTTTCAGAATAAACGTTCAAAAATAGAAAAAAATCCCGCATTTTCAATTTGTACTCCTGATAGTTTACATACATGATCTTGTGATTAACCGCTAGCATTCCCGTCACCTCAATCTCCGGACTCGTTAGTATATTCATTAGTTCCGAGCGCGTGAAAACGATAACGGTTTTCGTGAGATTCTCACGTTGACCAAACTTTCCCCAGAATTAATTGAGAGACAATTTTTCGAGCGAACGTAAACCCAAATTTGACTGCAAAGCACTTCGCTCGAGATATACACCCTCAGACTCCTTGTACAACGCTATAAAACGCGTTTTTGCTTCCTCGTCATCGTTACACTCTATTCGCGGTCCACTCGCCTCCTGTTTTATTTTTAGGAATGTGTCGATGTACTCGGCAAAATGATCGCCTCGTCGCGTTGTCGAGTCATACTGCGTAACATCGTATTGCCAAATTTCATAGATACACATCACCTTATATCCGAGCGACACAGCTTTGCTCAGCTCGTCCACGACACATGTGCCGTCAAACGCTCGCTCAGTCGTGTCATCGTGTGTGCAGCCAGCGGATATGTCCATATCTGTACAGCACGTTCTACACAGGGGGAACAGTAGTTTCCCATGCGTGCGAACAGGCAGTACGGGGATATACAAATCGCGCGGTACTACCACGGTACACTTCACAAGGCCCTCGACGACACTTAGATAGTTTTTAGGTCCTACGAGTTCTCAACACTCGTCACCTACATACAATTTCGGATGTCCAACGGGATATTTTCCATTCTTACACACTCATGTATACAGCGAGCACACATCCAAATAGCGTATCTGCTCCCTATTTGCGACGTCGTACAAGCTTACAAAATGTTCCGTTCGACCGCCGAAGAATGCATCGCGTGGTTCGAGAGGCGCCTGCTTGACCATGGCATGATTTTTCACGTATAACGTTATTTCCTCGTTATTCTCGAGTAATCTGTCAAAATCGCATTCCCATATTTCGTTTAGAGTGTACCCTTTCGATCTGATTCGCCCGGAAATAAGAACGGTACGCTCGTATCGCTCATCCATTGTATCACCGAATTTAGTTCGAGCATCTCTATTTACGCGATAACATCGCGGACATCCATGCCAAATGCAGCCGTGAAATTAAAGAACGTGATGGACCCCCGCATCCACGTACTACCCTTCGACAGCCGGTAGGCCGGTCGGCGGGCGATACTCTCTCGTGCGTCCAGCATCAGCGATAACGCAGTTGCGCTCACGCTCGAGCCATACGACGGCCTTGCGCGACTGCTTATCGCCACAGCGGTACCTCCCTGGTGGTAACACCGCAATGCGATGTTTCTGTAGAAAGTTGTTTCGAAATACTCTCATACATGCTTATGCTATCGTGCATGCTTCTGTAAAGGGGCACACGCTTACGCAACGTATAAGTAACTCCCGAAAAGCTAGACACGCTCATCTCAAAATCGTAACATCTGTACGACAATATTGCACAAATTGCGTCTGAAAATCAAATTTATAATCGACGCGTCTCGATTCTTCCTAATACCATTTTTAAAATCACTCGCGATCCGCTGAGAACATGGTATCGGGTGAGTAAAAATGCAGAGCCGGCAGAGGACCTGTGTAATTCCGATATTCCGGTGTGTTGAATAAATGGGGAAATGTACCATTTGCCACCTCATCAGCGAAACCGAAGGCCTTAGGTAAATTGCTAAGAACCATGGGTAAATAGTTTAGACTATCGAGAAAAACGACATCGCCAATCTTCATCGAGACAATCTTCGTACCATTCATAATCAGAGAGGGCAACTGTATTTTTTGCACTTCGATTAAATACCGTAGAATTAATTGCGCGTCGGAACCTCTCGCATCATGAGCAATACACATGGTCTTTTTAAATTTTTGCGATATTGCCAATTTCACGAGCTCCCCAACAGGATCATCGATAAACACGAATTCACGTTTACCAAAGTGAGTATAATCGGTCTCTATATCTGTGATATCGTGACATGTCATAGATACAGATTGTGTAACACATAAATTCGGCTCGTGAATTCGTGTCGACTTATCATCGTGCAATTGTTCGTGTTGTTGCGTCTCAAAATCATAAAACAAAAATCTCGTGGAAAGCTTGTCTTTTTTCTTCTCCTTCGGCGCCTCTGGTTTCCGAAGAGGTGCTATAAAACACGCATGCGTAGTCGGTCGAGTTTGCCTGCATGTAATACAAAACGGTATACATGTACTACATACATGAATCTTTTTATCTGTGGTTTTAATCATACGCGAGCAACCTCTACAGATTTTCAATACTTTACAGACGATATACCGTCTATATTTACGAGACGTGACACCCGCGGAGCCCTCACCCTTGTGATAAGCGAGGCAAAAATCACCAAAGAACGAACGATAACAGTCTGTGCAATACTCAGGCTGAGGGTCTTTATTGTCGTTGCAATAAGTGGATTTACATCGAGCACATTGATAGCTACAGCAATGTTCGAGTACTCGATTATACTTGGAATTACACTGTGTGCAGAAACCCTGACTACCTAGCGCACTAGCGAGATTTAATATTGGCTGGTAATGATGAGAACGCTCGTAATAGAGAATAAAAAGTGTATGAATAATTTTACCTATTGTAGAGACTACGAATTTTCGCTCATCGTAGAGAGCGGGAACGCGTTTTCGAAGGTGAAAAATTCATAAACAACGATCGCTATACCCTCGTGAACCAAGTACTCCTGAAAGAGTTTAATCTCGCGCACACCGCATTCTCTAGACGGTGTCGTTATCCCTGCATTACGCGTGAGCTCTATTGCTGCTGTATATACCGCTCCTCGAAGCCCGTTCCGAAATTGGCACCATCGTCTGTATAGCTCACCCGTACATATTTGACCGCGTTCGGCATGCACATGGGCTGTGACAAGGGATCGTTTTAGACACAAATTATCGCTATTACTTATGCATAAAATTGACTTTTTTTGCTATAGACTCGTGTTTAAGCCTGGTGCCCACACCGGCGCCGTCGACGCCTCGTACTATACATGTCGTCATTCTACATGTACCAGTGTCTATTCGAAATTCGCGCGCTCTGAGCTGCACTATTAATTAGTCGCCATGAATCGTCAAGAACGATGTCACGATCTCGTCGAAATTATAACCATACAGGTCCTTGCGCGAAAGACGGCACGCTCAGAGTCATACCCACACAATCATGTCCTTCGCATGACTCTGCAATACGTGTGAGAACATCTCGTACACCGCCCTCGAACCATGTCAGATGATTGATACCATCAGGTGGCTGACGAAAATAAAAATCTATCTCTCGACCCTGCATCCTAAAGCATGGAAAATATCGGCTCTCCTCATTGTCGATACCGAAGCGTTCACCAGGAGGCAAAATATCACCTCCCCTTATAATCGTCCTTCCATCGCCATTCTGTCCACCTGCAAGCATAAGTAAACCATTTATTAGAATTTTTATTTCATGTAATTTTATTTTTTTGTTTGTCGCTAGCTATATACTATGTATATCAATTGTGTAACGTAAGAATTACCAACTTATATTTGCTGCTAGTCCTCGAATCCGTCAACTCGCTTGTCGGTGGTCTCGGCACAGTGAATCGTGCAAAACGAAAAACATTTGGGTCCGACTCGTACCCTGTATTTTCATTTTACTATTATTATCTCCGTCATTTTTTTTAATTTTTGTCAGCGTAATTGTATAATTAAAAGCTTACCTGAATCTACCGGGTCTTCCTCCTCCTCCTCCTCGTCGTCATCGTCCTCTCGTTCTTCTTCTTGTACCACTTCTTCTTCTTCTTTTTCTTCTTCTTCTTCTTCTTCTTCTTCTTCTTCTTCTTCTTCCTCTTCTTCTTCTTCTTCTTCTTCTTCTTCTTCTTCTTCTTCTTCTTCTTCTTCTTCTTCTTCTTCTTCTTCTTCTTTTTCTTCTTCTTCTTCTTCTTCGTCTTCTTCTTCTTCGTCCTCGTTTTCGGTATTGCTATTGGTATCGTCGCTTGAACTGTATTGTCGCGATGGACCGCAGAACGGCTGGGTAAAATTTATCCAACGATTCCCTGCGGTGCTGTCATCACCGTTGTCCCTGCTATGATCAATTTTCTTATCTGTAACGGTATTTGATGTTATCATTACCCTGAAAGGGTTTTAGTTCGGACTCGAGCAGGGAGGAAATTAATTCAGGCTTCAGTATTGGGTATAAGTAGGGTTTATTTGTCAATTATTATAATTTATACGGATGAGAATATGAATTATTATTAATATTACTTAATTTGACTCCTTTTCTTTGCTAATCCTGAAGATTATGCACTGTACAAAAACTCGATCCGGGCTCCCGCACGCCTATATAATCGTGTCCGCAAAAATAGGAGTTTTTATATGAAATTATTGAAATATTTTCCCTAATGGTATAGCAGTTTCTATATTTTCTACGCAAGGCATGAGAGAGTGTTAGCCTTGGCTCTGTTAACATTCCTTGCCTTTGCAGCGAGCCTATCCTATATCTATATCTAGTGGACCGTGGTGGGGACGGAGCTCTCGCTTTAGCTCTCCTGCCTACGCTATCTACGCGTTCGCCCCGTCGCTGCTACGGTGGAGGCGTCAGCGAGATGCATCTTTGGTGCATCGGTGCATTGATACGATGACAGGAGCGTCTCTATCTAAATTTCAAGAGGGGTCCCATTGATTTGATATATTTTTATTTATACCATATTGGTTTCTTCTATTTGTGAGATCTTGGTGACTCAGATGCTACACGGCTTGAAGATGTGTGTCTTAGCAGGCTCAGTGGTTGGACTCCGAAGATGTTCGTCTTCGTAGGCTCAGAAGTATCGGGGCCTTGTCCTTGGAGTGGTGCTGTTTGTATACTCCTCCTTTGGTTGGCTACGTGGTCTTTCTTTGGCTGGTTAGCTGGTCTTCCTTCGATTCGCTGGCTGGTCCTTGATGTTTGATTGGAATCTGTGAACAAAATGCTTCTCGATCATCGCATTTCGTGTTCTTTTATACTGGTTTCCCCCGCTCTTCTTCCACGTTCTGGGTATAACTATATTTGATAGTCGTCCTGTAGCCCATCTCCTGTAGCCCATTTATCGTTAATTCCATATTTCCGATTATTGTATGTAACGTATTCCTTGTTAATTTGTTTTCATACATATGTTGATACTATAGTAATTCGAGTGATTGTCGTTCGTTTTCCTGGTATTCTGTTCTTCGTAGTGTTGGTCATATGTATTACAGGTCCCTCTGACTATATGTAATGGGCGTACTTTGGATTGCTATTCTATGTTTATTTTGGTACTGTGTGTGGTTCTGACGCTTTGGTGTGTGTGTGTGTGTGTGTCCTTGTATTGGGTAGATGAGACGAACTCGTTGTCTCATATCAATGAGCGCTTTACCACTCTGACCATGATTGTGCTGTTAGAGTAGTAGTAACTACAGTACCAGTAAATAGACAATTAACTGGTAAATCAGACAATTAACTAGAGATTTTTCAAAGCGGCTCGCTTACATATATATTCCTTTAATACGCTTTCTCTCTCTTTCTGCATATATTGCAGCGATGTAATGAATATGACTAACCAAGAAGATGGCCGCACCCGATCACTTTACAAAAGCAAGACCTAAGGAAATATTTAGCGATAGTGATGTACTAAGTTATCGAGTTTCGCTGAT
>OZ012705.1:42600286-42640637 GCA_963942595.1 Cylloceria caligata | reverse complement strand
CTCGAAAACCGCTTTCGCTGGATTCAAAGTGATGGATACCTAGTTATGATTCATAGGAGTTTTTTTATCTTTATTTCCGTGATTCTCTCTAGTAGCATCTCGAGCATTTAGTCTGTCTTTGGCATCCCACATGTAAACAATAAAAAGCAATATGTATCCGCGATATGGCAAGGAGATTTTAAGCGACGCGTTTTGGTGCCGAGTAATGTTTGCCGAGAATGTGATGAGCGTGTTCGTGCGCACACAGGAAATGTGCAATGCGTACGACGAGCTGCAAGAGCTCCTGCGTAGCGTGTATTAAGTGGAACGTTGAGGAAGACCCATTGGACTTGGCGAACTCTATATCGGAATGGCCTGTATTGTGGCTTGTTTCAATAGACTTGTCCACGGTAAAGTGATTTACCCGGACTTTGATGGGTACTGCGAGGTGTTGTTAGTCGATTTCGGCGAAACCATTTACATCGACTAGTCTCACCTATTTCATCCGGAGCCTCTAGCAAGTATGCTGCCGGCTCTTGTCATGGAGTGTTCAATATACGGACTCGAACGCGTGGATGTTGCAGGTATTGAGCATCTCATCGAAGAGGCGTGCGGTAGCGATGCCTTAATCGCTGTCATGATGCGACCTCTTGTCGGCGATAACGCTCCGCGGGTTCGATTAACGAACGGGGAACGCGCGAATATGGCAGCGGGTATTATAGAGGCCCTCGGTCATGAGATAGATATCGGCTACGATATCGATGCCGTGGACGAGGGCTTTGACGAGGACGTAGAAATAAATTGAAGACACGGTACTCTGTGTGTGTGTGTGTGTGTGTGTGTGTGTGTTTTTTTTTTTTTTAATTTAAATAAATGAGGTGCAGGGGGAAACCTTCAAAAGGTACTCGCCTGAAAAACCATCTAGACGAGTTACGTGGGATTTTTACCGCACTAAAACCTAACCAACACCTCTAACCTTGCTCCTGGAACGGTGGTTCCCCGGCGGCACTCTTTGTAAATACTACTTCGCCGGGGCGTTCTTATTTGATGTTACTGCTGTCCTGATGTTATTACGCCTCGCGGCCTAATCCTCGTACGTGGTGCGGAGATCCTTGATGATGGATTCCGCGTACTCTGCAATTCTGTTCCAAGCCGATTAGGTCTTCAGCATGCACTCCAATAAGTTTTCTGGATTGATAGAATGTTCCAGATTCCTCTCTAGCTCCGCCCGTGTCCCCTCGTAGAAGGGGCATTGGAAGAACACGTGTTCTGCATCCTCGGTCACATCGCGGCAATGATGACAGTTTGGAGAGTTACTTCTCTTGAATCTGTGCAAGTATACGCGAAAGCATCCATGCCCAGTCAAGAGTTGGGTGATGTAGTACCCGACTTCCCCGTGCAGGCGAGTGACCCATTTGGTAACATCTGGGATCAGCTGATGTGTCCACCGACCTTTCGTTGAGCTGTCCCATCTCTCTTGCCAGAGACGAAAACTCTCGGGTCTCTCCTCTTCACAAAGGACCCTTGGCTGCTCTTCCTTTTTCCTGCGATGTCGGCGTTGCCTTTCTCCTGCCAAGATGTCGATGGGCGGGCATGATGCCACGACATTGACCGCATTGTGTGATACCGTTCGGTATGCTGACGCCACTCTGATCGCTGAGAGCCGCTGGACTGATGACATTGTCTTGCGATAAGTTGTTAGCTCTAGCGATTTCGCCCACACTGGTGCTCCGTACAGCAGGACAGAGGTAACTACCGTTGCCAATAGTCGCCTCTGGATTTGCCCGGGGCCTCCGATATTGGGCATTATCCGTGAAAGCGCGCCCTGAACTGCTGATGCCTTCCTGCTCACGCTAGAGATGTGCTCCTTGTAATTGAGTCTGGCGTCCAAGACCACTCCTAGATACCGGATGTAGGGTAGCGACTGGATGTCGTGGTCGCCTACTCTACTGGTGATGGTCTCCATTTTCTTCCGGCTACTCACAAGGAGTGCCTCGGTCTTATGTTCCGCCAAAGACAGGTCTGCCGATGTCATCCACTGTCTTATCCTCCTGATGGTGGTGGAGAATGCAGCTTCCAGCTCCTCCAGATGTTTTGCCACGAGAACAACCGCCACGTCGTCCGCGAAAGCCACGAGTGTTGGGTTCGCGGGTAATTCCAGGTAGAGCAGACCGTCGTACATGACGTTCCACAAGAGTGGCCCCAGGACAGAGCTCTGAGGTACCCCTCCCGTGATCCTATGCACCGCTGGCCCCTGCTCCGTCTCGTAGTGCAGAAGTCGATCGCTGAAATATGATCTGACCATCCTTCGTAGGTGGTAGGGCACACCCATGTTCTCAAGAGCCTCGAGTTAAACGCATTCTTGATGTCCAGGGTGACGATGAGGCAATACTTTTTGGAACCGCCTTTCCAACTATTTCCTGAGATGGCTTCCTTTGCGATGTTTGTGACGAGTTCCAGCGCGTCGATGGTCGATCTCCTCTTCCTGAATCCGAATTGGAATTCGGAAAGTTGAGGTTCGATGTATTGCTCTAGTTTGTCGGCCACTATCCGCTCCAAGTTCTTCCCCTCCGAATCCAGCATGCAAAGTGGACGATAAGATGCTGGGTCGTCCGGTGGTTTCTTCCCTTTTGGGAGAAGAACCAACCTTTGCTGCTTCCATCGAGACGGAAATACGCCTTGCCGCAGGCGGGCGTCGTACATGCTTATGAACATGTCTGGTCTGGCGGCAATTGCACTCTTGAGTGCAATTTTGGGTATGCCGCTTGATCCTGGTGCCTTGCCATTCTGCAATCTGGTGCAGGTCTTCGTGAGCTCTTCCATGGTCATTCCAGTAATTTCCACTTCTCCATCCTCTGGGTGGTAGTCGGGGAGTTCTGGTTTCTCCGGGAACAGGTGTACTACTATTCTGTGCAGCATATCGGGACAAGTTGGTGTTGTTGCGGGTAGGCTTTTAATCTTATGCATGACCGTTTTATACGGTCTGCCCCACGGGTCCCGGTCCACTTCCGCGCAGAGTTCCTTCCAACATTCTCGTTTACTCAAGTTGATGGCATTTCTGAGAAGACGCCTTTTCTCTTCGTATGTCCGTCTGAGTTCCTCTGTCGAGGCCCTGTCTCGCTTACGAGCACGCTGGTGTTGCCTTCTTGCTTCAAGGCACGCTCGCCGATGTTGGGCAATGGTCGGGTTCCACCAGTGGACTGGTGCTTGGCCGTTGATTAGGCGACTCCTTGGCATCGACGCGTCGCTGGCTACTTCCAGTGTCGCTTCCACCTCTTCTGTGATGCCTTCAGCAGTTGTTGACTGAGGCGCTGGAGATCCCCTCATCATCACTCTGAAGGTCTCCGCATCAAAGCATTTGCTGTTCCAGCCCACTGGCTGCCTCCTTATGGTTTTCTGACGCCACCCGCTTCTGGGACTGGTGTTGATTTCCCAGATTATAGCTTGATGGTCGCTATTTGTGAACTCCTCAACGACCTTCCATTCACAGCTCCCTTTTGTGAGAACACTGCTAATGAACGTCAGGTCGATAATGGAATTCGCGGCGCCTTTGCGATAGGTGCTCGCAGTTCCCTCGTTCATGAGAATGAGGTTTAATGATGAGAAAGCCTCTTGCAGGGCTTCACCTCTTCTGTCCGTCTCATGGCTGCCCCATTCAATGGACCAGGCGTTAAAGTCTCCGGCGATTACAACCGGGTCATTTCTTCTCACGTCCTCTGTGAGAGTGTCCAGGAAATTCTCGAATACTTCAATCGGAGCACTCGGTGGAGCATAGCAGCTATATAGGTGTACCCCTCCTATCTTGGCCCTAACGAACCATGAAGTGGGGTTAGTTGGTAGCTGTTCGAAGGGCAGCCTACCACATGCCCATAATGCTGCCTTTTTGGTGCTGTCTGAGACCCATGGTTGGGTTTCGAGGTCGTCGTACTGCTCGTACAGCATTGCCACGTCGACGCCCAGTTCTCTTACTCGCTGTGTCAGCAAGTCCTGGGCTGCCCTGCAGTGGTTGATATTAAGTTGGAGTACTCTCATTTTCCGCACTCAGGACAGCTCTTCTGGCATTCTGGAAGATGGGACATTTCCATCCCCCGGCTGTATGGCTACAGTCACTCATTGGATCCTTCTCCCTGCAGAGGATGCAGTTGGGAGGCTCCTTGCACTTTGTTGCGTTGTGCCCTTCTTGACCGCACTTAAAGCAGGTCTTGCTGCGGTCTACTCTCTTCCTGCAATCAAGAGCTTTGTGGCCAAAATGCCAGCACTTGAAGCATCTGCTTGGCGACACTTTCTCCCGGATGCGGACTGTGCCCCAACCTACTCTGATCTTACCAAGCGTCGCCTTTTCCTCGCGTGAACGGCCGGCAGGCCGACCACCGCGATCCGCGTCGAGGCCCAGCTTTTCCTCAGGGATTTCACCGCATCGGTGGTGAGGTCCTTCAGGTCTGGGATGTGGTCTTTCAGAAGTTCAACTACCTCTTCTTTGTTTGCCCATTCGTCCAGATCCCTGACTTCTATTTTCGACTCCGGAATCTGCATCTCTACTGTCGCTTCGTCCTTGAGTGCTTCCCTAATGGTCGCCCGGTAGGTCTCCATCTCCTTCTTTTCTGTTTTCCCAAACATAATCAGCAGATTGCCTCCTGCCGTTCGTCTGATTTTTTCGACTTTCTCCCCGATATCTTTCAAAGCGGAGTCTGCCTTAACCTTCTGTATTATGTCGGCGTACGTCGTCTCCTCCTGCGCCTTATGGACCACTAGTGCGTTCGGCGGTAGTGGTTTCCTTCGAGCTATTGCGGGGGGCTTCTTTTTCTTCTTCTTCTTTCTTCCGCCAGCTTGCTCCCATTGTTGTCCGTCAGAAACTACACCTGCAATCCTTTTTGGCTGTTTCTGCCGATCACGCTTCGGACCAGGAGTTGGTTGTGGAGGTATATCCTCCCTCCCGGTGTTGTTCTTGCTGGTTTCCTCCGCTCGATCGGTTCGATCGGTTTTTGGCGGCGTCATTTGCCCGGAGTTTGTGCGCCTCTGTACTTGTTTCACCTTCCGGATTTGGTTATTAGGTGGAGACGACGCCTTCCTCTTCTTTATATTGGATCCGTTCTGGCTCTCTTGCGCGTTATCTGGTGTTCCACTCACCTGTGCCCAGCTCCTCTGTATGGTCGGAGTGGTTTGCGTTTCGTTGGAAATGGTGCTTAATTCCACTCCAAGTCTATCATACACAGTTTGTATGCTAGCTACCATTTGTTTGATCTCCTTATGAACGTTTTGTTTTGGACCAACGAAATCCATGAGCTTTTTTATTAGACAGCCCATCTTCATGTACTGCAGTGTCTCGAGGCGAAATCCCATGTTGGGAAGATCTCCTTCACTGCCGCTCTTATGTGGGTGGATCGGTGGTGCCAACCCCTGACCCAGCGCTGTGAGCTTCGGTGCTGTAAGCACGAAACCCTTCCTCTTGGTCGTCTGGCTGTTCTCCACTTCCATTTCAGCGATATTTTGCTCCCCCTCCAGAATCCTGGGAGCTTACGCTGGCCACCGAGGCTTTCACTCGATCGGAACCAGCGATGAGATCGGAACTCACCTGGGGTAATACTTTTTGTTTTGAAATATCACTCATCTTGGTATAAGTGGTTTAGTTTTACAAGGGTACCTTCCCTTGGCTTTGGTCCGCCCCGAGTATTTTAATCTATCCGCCACCTGGGAGGCGCCTGGTTGGGGTGTGCTCTGAGAAGAGAAGGTGACTTTGCCCGTGTGTGTGTGTGTATGTATGTGTGTGTGTGTGCGCGCGCGCGCGCGCGTGTGTGTGTGTGTGTGTGTGTGTGTGTGTGTGTGTGTGTGTGTGTGCATTCGAGAGATAGGAGTTTAAAATCACTTCGGAAGGAGGGTAGATGCCGACAACAGCTGTGGTGGTGAGTACATAATTTAATTCATTTTTCCAAGTATGTGTACACCTTTGCTCCATCCTGATCTTATCTTTACTCTTCCTTCTTCACCAAAGTACCCACACCACTTCACTTTACCATCTCCACGTTACCGACACTGCTTAAGCAGAGTGGGTAGCGCGGCGGTGGAAAAGTGGGGTGGTGGGCGTAGCCGCGTGGTGGGGGGAAGGAGTGAGATAGAGCAAAGGTGTGCACATACTACTATTTTTGATCCTCCTGGGTCGTCGTCTCTCTTTCTCTGCGAGTACTCTCTGGCCCAATGCCCCGCCTCTTCGCAGACGTAGCATTTGGCTGGCTTCAACGAACCGGTTGACGCGCCTCTCGATCTACCACCTTTACCGCGCTTCGATTTTCTTCGTTGGGTATTCGACGCTAGAGCGTTTCCGCTCTTATCCCTTCGGACGGAAATTCTCGATTACTCTGTTACCAATATCGCCTTCAGATTGTCGAGCGTACGCTCTCTCACTGGCGTTCATTCCGACGCACTGACGAAATGTCAAAAATTCTCGGGCAGAGTCATGAAGATTTTCGTGATCATCGAATCAGAAATTTCCTCACCCATTAATTTCAATCGATGCGCTATATCCTCTAGCTTGGCGATGTGAGTCGAGATGTCATCCAATTTCTGCTTAGTGGCGTTGTACCAGTCCTGTTGAAGCATATGTACGCTCGCTTTGGACTTCAGCTCGTAGATCGACGACAATTTTGTTATGTGCAGCGTCCGCTGCGGTCCGACGATCATCTTTTGAGCTATTGCGTCGAGTTTCTACCATGACTCAAGCTTCTTTGTGTGCGCGGCTTGCGCAGCAGTATCCACGGCTGCACTTAGGGTCGGTTTCGCGCTCTCTCCCAATGCTACCTCTAGTGCACCGTGCGAATTTAGTATCACTCGTATTTGAAATTTGAAACCGCCTAGGTTTCTCTATTCGTCAGCTTAGCAACTCTTGTAAGCTCGCTCTCCATTTTGCCGATTATTTCTTTCCACTATTGAACAGGGCAGGGAATAACCTCAAAATTCAGCCTCACTGTATTTTCACGATTCTACAGTCCACGATACACTTCCCTCAAGAAATATTAATCACACATTATCCCTGGGCCTATTGGGAATCGTTGTTCAAGATAATATTCCACACGGGATATGCGATAGAAAAACGGATTTATTTAGTTGAACAACATTTCGAGTATAACATGACTCGCGATATATATATATGTATAAAAGGTAACATAGAATATATAGATATATAGGTTGGGAGGTTGACAGCCTGCCTTTGAATAGGAAGGGTCGGTAAAGACAATCTCTTCAACAAGAACTTAGCGACTACTCAATTTAATTCTTGGTTTTTTTCAAATTTTAGATATTGAATATAGACTCTTTCCGTTGTTACACCCGCCAGTTAGCTGCACTCGACCAACAGAGTGAATCCCAAACAGTATTCATTGTGTTGAACATGACAATAAATGTTACCGTAATATTATTATTAATATTACGAATATGCTACCTGTATTCATAAATTCATTTGGTCATAAAAGTTGGAACTTCCATTTTTCGTTTCCGATGTCACCATAATTCTCGTAACTCGAAACTCGAGAGAAAATCGGTATAAGTCGTTACAAGTGTATGCAGCAGAACAGCAACATTTGAAAAAATAGGCAGATACAAACCGGGTTGGTAATACTGAACTCGGAATATAGGGAAACAAGTCGATGAAAGTGAGGGTGGCCACCCATGCATAACTTGCGAATTCACGATTCCGTTCTATTATCTACCGGAAAAACTAATGACGATACAAGATTGACTGGTGCAAGTTACGTGATATGCGCAGGATGGTCCATAGGAAACCTGGCTGAGATTAAAAGTGCAGCAAAAAGTACTAAAAGCGTACTGAACTATTGATAAATGTATTTGTGACAGCATTCTTTCGATATCGCTACGTTAAATGAGATTCCATTTTGTGACGGAACGTTATAAGACGAAACCGCTACCATGAAGTATGCATTCATGAATCATAATCGACAAAAACTAAAAAGCTCATCACAAATCAAACACCTCACGACGTTTGCATAAAACAACGAATAGACAAGAAAACATGAATAATTTGGCGATAAACAATGATTCAAAAGCGAAGAATCGAGTCAAAGTACACGGCGAGCAGAAAGGCAAAGATCTACGTGAGACATAGCCCCCGGCACAGCGCACCGGCTTACTAGTCACCGCCCGTACATATCATACGGTTGAATGTACCAATGTTACGATTTTCAATCATATCTGGACCAGTACTCGGCAAACCATTGCGCAAGTGATACGCAGCATAATTGCGGTGAAAAACTGTGATTAATAACTTCTTACGGGGATTAATTAGCAGCATTGTCAGAAACGCAGGACGAATGTCGGCGACTATACTGCGAAATCTGTAAGATATTATGAAAAGAGAGCTTGTAGCGTAGGATTCAAAACAAGAGCAAGTACGACAGAGACACTCGAGCAGGCCTACTCAGAGGAGACCGACCGACTCGACACTAACAGAGCGTGTTTACTACACTGCAGTACAAGAGAGACAACATTCCATAAATTCTGAAGAAATTAACGTATTATTTGCCAACTAATCCATACCATCAGCCAGTGCGCTGAAATAAATGGAGTTTAAGTAGCAGAATAATAACACCCGATCGTTCGATAATTATACTACCATCTCTAAATAAATCAGACGATTAATTGAAACGAGATTTCGTACGAGATCGAATGCATACAGCGACACCAGCTTGCTGCACGAATTTAAATGTACTAAAATCAGAAAAATCAGGATAATTCCTGAATACTTAAAAGTTAAAGGTTAGTTCAGTACAACTTAAATATTGAATACATAAATAGTTTGAATAAACGTTAATTCTCGTGATTTTTATACCTTATTGTTCTTTATTGTCGTCTGCAGAAGGTATAACCACTTAAAATGCACTGCGTTATACGGTATGTAAAATATTCAAAGTCTATAAACTATTAGGTGCGCAACTAAGTTCCCGCTGCTTTTTTTTTATGAAAATGCAACTTTATTGTGAAAAAATGTTTACAGATGAATCATTCGAAATATTGCCTTTCTCTAGCGACAACTTTTTCCCATCTTTCTGGCAGAGCTCGAATACCGTCACGGTAGAAGTGTTCGTCTTTTGAGGCTATCCACGAATCAAGCCATTTTGAGATGTCTTCATATGAGCTGAACTGCTGATTAGCCAGACCATATGCCATCGAACGGAACAAGTAATTATCGGACGGCGCAATATCTGGGGAATATGGCGGGTGGGGTAGGACTTCCCATTTGAGCGTTTCTAAGTAGGTTTTAACGGGTTTGGCAACGTGAGGCCGAGCGTTGTCATGCTGTAGAATTACTTTTTCGTGCCTCTGCTCGTGTTGTGGACGCTTTTCGCGCAGTGCTCGACTCAATCGCATCAATTGAGTTCGATACCGTTCCCCAGTGATGGTTTTGTTCGGTTTCAACAGCTCATAATAAATAACACCGCCCTGGTCCCACCAAATACACAGCAAAATCTTCGCAGCGTGAATATTCGGCCGAGCCGACGACGTAGAAGCATGACCAGGCAGTCTCCATGATTTGGTTCTCTTTGGGTTGCTGTAATGAATCCATTTTTCATCACCCGTAACGATGCGATGAAGAAAACCCTTCTTTTTTTGCCGCTGGAGCAGTTGTTCACAGGCGAAAAAACGACGTTCAACGTCTCTTGGCTTCAAATGCTGAAGCAAGCTCTTTTTGCGTTTGGCACGGATCCTCATCGAGCAATGGCTCCAATTCAGCGTCTTCGAAGGTTTTTGGCCTTCCTTCACGCGAACGGTCGTCAACATCAAAATCACCATCTTTGAAGCGACGGAACCAACCACGGCATGTTGTTTCACTTACAAGGAAAGGTACTTTGGTGTCCCCCTCCGATTTTAATGCAACTCACGTATGTTGTAGAGCATCGAAAACTAAAAGACACGTATTTTTTTTTATCGGCGGAAAAACATTTTTAAGGGGTGAAATCGCCCTTCAAAAATAGCATGTCGAGGGGTGATTTTGCAGTTTCACCCAGAAGGCGTCAACCGATTTTAATAAAACAAAAACCAAAATACTCCTCATTGAAGACAATAAAAATTCCACGTGGAGTTGAAGAAAAAAATTTATTTTTAGGGGTGAAACTGCATAATCACCCCTATTTTTGAAGGGCGATTTCACCCCTTACAAATGTTTTTCCGCCGATAAAAAAAAGACGTGTCTTTTAGTTTTCGATGCTCTACAACATACGTGAGTTGCATTAAAATCGGAGGGGGACACCAAAGTACCTTTCCTTGTTAGAGCAGCATCTCCGCAAACTTTTTGGAGTTCTCGATGCGCTTCAGCCGCCGTTTTCTTCGAATGAAAGAAGAAAAGCAACACTTCCTGCAAATGACGATTATTTGGCACAAAATCAGACATTTTCACACAACCAAAAGTATATGACGTAAAAACAAAATCACTAATGTGTCAAAGTGGTTTGTTTACCATATGTCTAAGCTTGGTTCATGACGTTTTGGTTATGTCTAAATCGACCAGCACTTACTACTGGAGCCATCTCTTGAAAAACAGCGGGAACTTAGTTGCGCACCTAATATATAAATCGGTGAATACCGGTGACCAAGGACGATGAGAGTGTGCGACTGTGTTTAGATGCCAGAGAACTAAATGACTATCTGGTAAATGACCACAATAACGCATTTCCCATTGAGGAGATTTTCCAGAGATGCGGAGGAAAATCGGTTACCTTAACTTTGGATCTGACGAGCAGTTCCTCGCAAATTCCACTACATCCAGACGCTAGAAAATACACGGCTTTTCAACACAATGGAAAGTGCTACAAGTTCACAGTTACGCCATTTGGACTAAAAACAAGTAGGGCAAGCTTAATTCGAACACTTGAGGTAGTATTAAACGAATTAGACTGCGTCATTAATTTTGTTGACGACTTGCTGGTATTATCTAGAAACCATGATGAGCATCTCACACACCTCGAGATCCTTTTTTAACGTCTTAAGGAGCACGGGATGACATTAAAATTTAAAAAATCACACTTTTTCCGAAAAGAAGTGTCTTTCCTGGGCCATATTCTCACAACCGACGGACTCAAACCTGATCCAAAGAAAATACGGGCTATTAAGGAATATCCCGCTCCAAAGAACCTGAAACAATTGAGAGGATTTTTACGTTTGACAAATTTCTACAAGAAATTTACAAATCAACATGCACACGAGACCGCTCCATTATTAGAATTGCTGAGGAAAGGAGTGAGGTGGACATGGGAAACGACACAACAAGAAGCCTTCGATCGAGTTAAGGATCTATTATGCGAAGCAGTCATCGTTTGTTTCCCTGGTATAAAAAAACCATAAACGCTAACAACTGATGCTAGTGGATATGCACTCGGAGCCGTCCTGTCAGAGAAGAACTAGAAAGGGGAAATCGAAGTAATATCATTCGCAAGTCGGACTCTCAAAGGGGCAAAACACGGCTACATGACTACCGAGAAAGAGCTGTTAGCAATAGTATGGGCCTTAGAGAAATTCAGGACCTACCTTCGAGGTGCTGAGATACAAATAAAAACAGACCACAAGGCACTAATATTTCTCAAAACCTGTCGATTCACCGCAGAGAGATTAATGCGGTGGGTTCTATCAATTTAGGATTACAACCTGAATATAGAACACCACGAGGGAAAGAAACATACTGTTGCTGACACTCTAAGCCGAAAGGAAGGGGACGAAAGTATTACGAAAGGATTGGTAGTGATCGGAGCAACATTGGCACGCAAAGTTTCAAAGGATTTAATCAAGGAAATAATAAGAATATCGAAACATCAGAGAGACCAGAAAGACCTTGGGGATATTATGGAATTTTTAGAAAAAGAAGAGAATACACAAGAAGAAAATAAATTTCGATTACAAGAAGGAATGCTTCAGAAAAAGACCAAGGCCAAAATCTGGAAAGTCGTGGTACCAAAATACTTAGTTCGACAACTAATCATAGAATGTCACGAACTCTATGGGCACATAGGAGCACGAAAATGTTTCCGAATTCTCGACGAAGATTTCTCGCATCCACACTTAGGAAAACTCATACGGTTGCTCTTGGCATGTTGTGATATCTGTCAACGCAGCAAAGTAACAATACAAACAAATTACGCTGAAATGCAAACGATTATTCCCGAAAAACCGGAGGACTTAATCTCAATTGACTTCTATGGACCACTCCCGACATCCATTGGGGGAGTGAAACATATTCTCGTGACCATATATGCATTCAGCAAATATGTAGTATTGTTTTCAATGCGAAAAGCAAACACAACAACCGTAATTTAAAAAATCTTCAACGATTACATTCCGCAGCTCGGAAAACCAGCACGAATCCAATTTGACCATGGAACACTGAGAAAAATATCCATGAAGCATCCACAGATTAAAAGCTGGAAAGAACGAATTTAGAAACACTACCTAAAACAAAGCGCTGGGATCTAAAATATCCAATAGATCAAGCAGGATTCACCATAATTACAGACGACAACATCCGCGGGTGGTACCCGGGCAGCGAAATAGGATCAGAGAAGGGAGAGCTGAACAATGAAACTTTTAAAACCAAACTAAAGAGGGGATATAGTAACCACGCCGCGTTTCAAAAAATTTAGTAAAGAACAGTCAGTGACGAATAGATCCTCTACAAAGACGCGCCATGTATCGTAATTACCCTGTAGAACAACTCCAGGGAAGTTACCCCAATATTCAAGTAATCAGCATCGCTAACCCCAATAGGATATATGTGTACTACGAAGATCCAGACGGTGTCAGAGACCGCATGATAGACTATTTTGAAAATATTACTGGAGAAGAAATGAGACGACTGGAACAACAAGAGATATATATTGGATGTCCTGTGTTCTACAGACCAAACGAAAATTTTTATAAAAGAATAATCACAACAGAAGAGGATGAAGAAGATAATATACTGGTATGGTTGGGAGATGTCGGAATGGATGTAGCAGCAACAGTATCTGAATGCTACACCCCACACCATAGAGTACTCCACCTCGCGTTCCAAGTCATACCTGTGGGACTACATCAGCTCAGTCCTCCCGACGGCTCATGGACACCTAAGCAGGTAAATGCCACTCTCAATTTACTGCAAGAAGGCGGGTGGACCATGACAGTCATGCCAGAAGACACCAGGGCACAGGCAAAATGGGTCGAAATATGGAAGATCGAAGAAAATGGACGGATAAGGCTCATGAGCGAAGCATTAGTCCAACAAGGAGTCGCCATACGAAGAAATAACCCACCCCAATTTGACTGGGAAACCGACGGCGGGATCGTAGATCTGAATCTCTGGGAATACAACGAGACAAGCGAAGACTCCGGGTACGACACTGAAACCGAAACCTAACTTTCCGAAAGACAAACAAAATAAAAATGAAAACCATTAAAATAATATTACTAAAAAAAAAATTTATTTACCATAAAAACATGTCCAAATTTTTAGTACCTGCTACGAAAAAAAAAACCTGAAATAGAAAATAAGTAAAATGAATAATACATAGAACGTAGAGTAGAGCAGAGTAAGAATCCATAGCAAGTAAGGAAACATAAGAATAAGATAGAAGTTAAGAATAGAGTAAGAAATAATAACATTATAGAGATCCTCGGTTTACAAGTTCACCTCGGATCGGTGGACAATAAGACCACGAGTTAATCTCATCTACCCAACACAGGGGCATCAAGGCCCCGGTACACACGACCTACACACACACACAGAAGCATCAGTACTACACGCAGTACCAAAATAGACCAAGAACAACAAGCCCAAGTACGCCTGATACATACAACCAGAGGATACCTGTAATACATGCTAGCAACACTGCGAAGAACAGAGTACCGAGAAAACCAACTACCGTTACTGGAGCTACTATAGTATTAAAATATGTATGAAAATAAATTAACAAGGAACACGTTAAATACAACAATTGAAGATATGGAATTAATGATAAATGGGCTACAGGAGATGGACTACAGAACGACTATCGAATATAGTTATACCCTTTTATACAGGCAGAACTTGGAAGAAGAGCGGGGGAAGCCAGTATAAAAGAACACGAAATGTAACGATCGGAGAGCATTTGTTCACAGATTCCCACCAATGTCCAGGACCAGCCAGCAAATCGAAGGAAGACCAGTTAACCAACCAAAGGAGGACCGCCTAGCCAACCAAAGGAACATACAAACAGCACCACTCCAAGGACCAGGCCTGATACTTTTGAGCTCGTTTAGATGAACATCTTCTAAGTCCAACCACTGAGCCACCAGACATTCAAGCCGTCCAGCATCCGAGTCACCCAGATCTTACAAATAAAAGAGACCCATGTGGTATGGATAAAAATATACCAAACCCATGGGACTAAAAAACACCCTGAAATTTAGCTAGAGACGCTTCTGTTGTCGTTTCATTGCATCGATGCACCAAAGATGCATCTCGCTGACGCCTCCACTGTAGCAGCGGCGGGGCCGGCGAGTAGATAGCATAGCTAGGAGAGCTTAAGCGAGAGCTCCGTCCCCACCACAGGTCCCCAAAATATATAGATATAGGATATGCTAGAACCGAACGCTAAAAAAAACTACAGACCTCACTAACAAAGGTAAATTATCGACAGCAAGCCCGGTAGGAGAACACTCTCTTGTGCCTTGGGTAGAAACTAAACTACCATACCCTTAGAGAAAATATTTCATTAATTTAATATAAAATCTCCTTTTATCGTGGATACGATTATATAGGCGTGCGTGAGCCCGGGTCGAGCTTTTTGTACAGTGCATAATCCCCAGAATTATTAAAAAAGGAGTCCATTTAAGTAATATTAATGACATTATCTGTATCATTTATTACATTTTGTCAAATAAACCTTACTTTTACCCAATACTGAAGCCTGAATTAATTTCCTCCCTGCTCGAGTCCAAACTAAAACCCTTTCAGGGTAATGATAACGTTAAATACCGTTACAGTACCCATACCACCCCACTTTACCATCTCCACGTTACCGACACTGTTTAAACAGAGTGGGTAGCGCAGCGGTGGAAAAGGGAGTGGTAAGGGTAGCCGCATGGTGGAGGAAGGAGTGGGGATAGGAGTGGGATGGAGCAAAGGCGTCCACATATTACTGTCCGTTTCACTTCAGCGATTCTTGCCAAATTTAATTGAAATGTCCTTATCCCATAGTCTATTTATATAGAAATGTTTAATTCAACAGTCACTCATTTGCGGGAGTTGGAGGTACTTGAAGAGTTTTTAAAAAAATGTTTTATATCATAAAGGCTAAACCCCTTATCGGATATTTTTTTCTGAATGTGTTATTGGGGAAAAAAATGTTCACGAAAACAAAACATCCTCCATGAAGAAACATAAATACTTTGGTAGCTTTTTTCTATTCGTTTATTCCTCGTACTTATTTCTCTGTTTTAGTATGTTTAAGACGAAAGGACAACGTGATAATACGAGTTTTGGTTGAGAAACGTCACTGGTAGCCAAAATATTGAATATACTGAGGGAAGATTATGAGCACATCGTCCATATGGTGTCAGTGCTATCGGGTTTGGAGAAGAAACCCGCGAAATTAATACTCGTTGCTATCAGTCAAGGCTATTTAGCGCTATTTAAAAAATATCTATGTCAAAAGAAAATGTTTAAAAATCAGGTCATATTACGATTAAAAAAACATTTGACTTAACTTTAGTACCTTTTTTTTACGAACCCAACAATTTGATGGGAATGCTCTCGCTGTTACCGAAAGTGAGTTCTCGCGCCAAAGCTGCAGGGAGCGGCTGCATGCGATCGATGCTGATGCTCAGCGTGAGCAATCGAACGTTCCTACCGTGGAAATTCACGTTCAAACGGAATCCAGTTAGTTGATAACTTGATCTCCAATTGTCAAAGCGCTCGCGATCCGAATAAATTGTTTTTTAAATGTGCAGCCGTTAAAAACTTCGATAAAATCGTGAATCGTTACTTTTTCACTAAATACTTCATCTGACGCTTATAAAATTTTAAGAACATCCACTGATTAGTTTTACAGATATATAATCTTGAAGAATTTCGAAAAAACTTCTCGCACAATTTATCTTCCACATGACTCGTCTAATAGAATCATACCGGAAAAAAAATTTTCATTTCTTTCGTTTTACGTAAAAATTTGATGGATCTGTGGTTAATTCATGATAAAATAAATGTTTTGCTAGATGACCGAAATTTGCGATAACACGTTCTTTAAATTGCAAATGAATAAATTCGAATACGCTCTCTATACTTGCAGATAAAGTTCCAATAGCCGAGGCCTGTAACGATGACATCAATGAAGATGTAAGATTATGAAAAATATTTATGTTTTTTAAATGAATTGCATAGTCAATCGTGAATATTGCTGCGATAGTTTCGACGAGATTAAACCTATCGACAAATTTTCTGCCATCTCGCAGGAATTCGTTGATACTTATGACGAGACAGAACCGGACGCCGAAACAAAGAACGCGAAAGGCGGCATCGAAACCGAGGTGTTGGGCGCCAGCTTGGGTTGATGACCCGAGATAATTGCATTGTTTTGATTGTAAAACGTCTCTTCGGGTAAACTTAAACAACTCTTTTTTACCAAGAGCCCAGCTCGAATCTCAAGTCCGGAAGTCAACTATTTTACACTGGTGAAAATTTAATAAGGGGAAAAAAAAGTTACAAGAATAAAAAAGCGGAATATCAAACGATGGCTAGCATATCGAAAGTAACGACGTTGTATCTACTGTAATCGTAATTTCCATCTCAAACACCCCAAGTCCTCGCGAATTGTTACAAAAGCCCGTGTACCTGCGTGCTGGGTGCCAGTCCCGTGAAATAAATTATTTCATGTAACAACTATTTTTCGCACGCGAAATAGACGAGGCCGGCTCGGCTTTGCTGCAGCCTTCTGCTGCCATTGAATGGTACAGGGGAGGAGTCGGTCAAATGTGTCTCGCAGTAAATTTCAACTCGATATTTTTCAGCGAAGCGGGAACAAAATAATTCACTTTATTTATGGATTTGACATTACTCGAGAGCCAAGTCACCATTCTCGGAAGCACGGTCGTAAAGCGACAAATTACAACGTGCTGGATTTCCGTCGTTTCAAATTTTCCAACAATTCTTAACAAAATTTCTCACACTGGTTACAATAATAAATTCTTTTCACACTAATCTCCACACACATTCACTCGCCCTACGTGATCTGCCTGATCCGGAGAATAAATAAAAATAAAACGTAACAAGCACAATTAAATAAAAAAATAGAAATCGTACTGCGTAGAATAGATAAAAGAATTGACGCAACAAGTTATCAATCATTAAAAGGGAGGTCAATAATAACATAAGTCACGGAACGAAATAAGACCAACGCAGTCAAATAAATAAAAAAACAATAAAGACAATAACAGGAATAAAAGAACAGAACTAGGTCACGGAGAATCTAATAACGAACAAAATAAATTTACCGCAGTCAGATGAATAAATAAAACGGACACAGTCAAATAAAGAACAAGAATAACATGAAGTAATTCGGCCCAAAAATACGGGAAATGACATACAAGAATTCAAATGAGAACGCTACTCTCCCGACGGTATCCTCAAAACGGTACGTCTTACGAATGCCATGTTGGATCGCTTCGAATTTGAGACAGGTACCAAAAACATCCTATCACAGTACATAACTGTTTTCCAAAGTTTTCCAAATTTTTAAATATGGGGCTTTTTTTCAAACAATAGTCTATACACGAATAGGCTAGGGGACAAGGATTTTTAGTATCGAATTTGGCAGTGTGCATTAAGTGGGTTCAAAAATTTCAAAATTTTTAAACATAAAAATGTATGTGGTTGTAAAAAAATTCATAAAAATCTTCCGTAATCATATCGTGACATTGTAACACATTTATTTTTTGTTTCAACAACTGGTTACATTACTTTGGCATTGACCTCACAGAGCATGGCATTGTCCTGAAAAATGGAACATACCATGTGTTGAACTGCAAGTCTGTTGAATGTCGAAGCAAAAATTCATCCTGGTTTCGCAGAATCGTGAAGCAAATTGAGAACTGCTATCTGAATGCCATTTCCCAGTAATCCTTGGTAGTGCTTACAGAATACAGTTTGCTAATTTTTATGGATATCTGCTAGATCTTTTGTACACCGATCTGATCGGCATCAAGAGATGGGCCAATTTGGAGATCTATGGTAGAACCTCTTCTCTGCAGTAAAGATAGCTGTAGTGGTAATTAACGTGGAATTTTGCCTTCCTCCATGCCCTCCTCATTATGGTTTTTCTGCACTCTACTGTGAAATTTTACTTGTATCGACAGATTTCAGACAGATTATCATCAGATAGTGATCACTTTATTGGCCAGTGACAATGTTTTTTCTAAGATTTAATCCCACGTATACGATTATATCCAAAGATCAGAATACTTAAGAACTCATTAAGTTACTTAATATAGAGCAATACAGAGTGTGAGCATCGAAATTTCGAATTTATCCTATATCAGCGGTCGTACAGCAAAATGCGGGGCTTAAAAATTACACTATTTTTCTGAGCATACGGTGGACCAATTACGTGATGCTCTGTTTAACCTCAAAACCGGAAAAAAATGTACTCAGTACTTTACGGCTAAATACAAATCGTTGAATAAAAAACAATATTTATACTGTAATAATGTTTTATAAACGTTTTTAATCCCGAAATGATAAAAAAAGGCGGGCTGTGATGCGTTTTTTGTAAATGTTCTGAATATGTCGTAAAGTGGCGAGCAACATTGAAATGGAATGGGAAATGCAAATAAGCATATATAAATTCAAAGACGACAATCGTTTTGCAAGAAATACAGCATATGACTTATTTACGTTGCATTATCAAATCATTGTGCTGTGACGATACTAATTATTACTAACCTTACTAAAGGCGTTCTACATCCGAGAATTGTTTCTAGTTGTTTCTAGTTTCGTTTTAGTGATGTTTAGTTTTAGTACGGGCTTGGCATAATTTATGATGAGCATAGAGCATGGTTCTAACAGTTCGTGCCAAGGTTAAAAACGTATTAACGTCGGTCAAATAATTTGACCTCCCCCTCGATTGCCACGCAGGAGATAGTATGTCTTCATTTATACATTCCATTAAAAATAAAGCACCAGCAAAAGTTAAAATTGGATTATTCGTAACCTACAAGCAATTCTGCACCAACCCTCTTTCCAACGAAAATGCTAATCACGTCACGGCCAACTTTCCATGGTCATATGATCACCTGACCTTCTCATGTAGAGCTTACTAAATGTAGTTTTTAGCTTTTTTCGAGAAAGTCGCAATTCACAATCTTTCAATTACTTTATTCGGACCTACAAATGATTCTATATCGACGAACGCCCGAAAAAACGTCCGTTCGATAAAAAAAAATTCTGGCTAAGTTAACGCTACATTTTGTTTTCATTTTCTCAAAAAACTATGAACCTATAAACGTTTTAATTGATCTAACAAACACCTACAAACGACCTACAATTGTTTACAACAAAAAAAGTTAAGAAAGTCAAAATCGAGCGGCCTGTTTCGCTTCGCTGCTGCAACTTAATAAGTACCGCCATAAGGCCGCAATATAAATTGAAGATATACTAGTTTCAGCGCCGTCTGTCGAGTCAGACTCATAAAACATTAGAAAACGGCTGTGCATTCGAAATGTAATATTCTGCCAAATACAACGCATATAACGTAACACGTGGTAACATAATAAGGAATGAAAGATAAATCGCAGGAACATAAATTACATGATATATACTCGTATTTTTATTAATCATAACAATCTTGGGTAAAACTAAATGTATTACAAATATAAGTATACCGGGTGTCGCATTTAAATCTTACACCTTATTTATCTCGGAAAATGTTGCTCCGATTAAGTATTAAGTATAGTGAAACTTTTAGGGTTGGAAGGGGAACGCGAAAAAAAAAATTGGCACAGAATAAAAAATGTTGGCCAAAAAAATGTTCTGGTCAAAACTAACAACTTTTGTAGGATTTTTTTTTTTAAATCCATAATTTTTAGGATAAAACGCTATACTTGATTATTTTAGCGCTGTCCAGGATGTACCACGAGGAGGTAAAGTATTTAACACCCCAAGTGTAAGTGTAAGTGTAAGTGTAAGTGTAAGTGTAAGTGTAAGTGTAAGTGTAAGTGTAAGTGTAAGTGTAAGTGTAAGTGTAAGTGTAAGTGTAAGTGTAAGTGTAAGTGTAAGTGTAAGTGTAAGTGTAAGTGTAAGTGTAAGTGTAAGTGTAAGTGTAAGTGTAAGTGTAAGTGTAAGTGTAAGTGTAAGTGTAAGTGTAAGTGTAAGTGTAAGTGTGTTTGTGTTTGTGTGTTTGTGTTTGTGTGTTTGTGTTTGTGTGTTTGTGTTTGTGTTTGTGTGTTTGTGTTTGTGTGTTTGTGTTTGTGTGTTTGTGTTTGTGTGTTTGTGTGTTTGTGTTTGTGTGTTTGTGTTTGTGTGTTTGTGTTTGTGTGTTTGTGTTTGTGTGTTTGTGTTTGTGTGTTTGTGTTTGTGTGTTTGTGTTTGTGTGTTTGTGTTTGTGTGTTTGTGTTTGTGTGTTTGTGTTTGTGTGTTTGTGTTTGTGTGTTTGTGTTTGTGTTTGTGTGTTTGTGTTTGTGTGTTTGTGTTTGTGTGTTTGTGTTTGTGTTTGTGTGTTTGTGTTTGTGTGTTTGTGTTTGTGTGTGTTCTTGTGTGCGTGTTCGTGTGTGTGTGTATGCGTTAAAAAAATATATTTATACGGACAGGGGAAATGCTCTGTGCACCGTAGGATATTCACCAGCCCGTATGTCGGACTCGCGTGTGCTCTACTGATCTTTCCTTTACCTCCGCGGAACCGTCGTTAAATACTACTTCGCGAGGGTGGTCACAGCTGTAGCTCTTCCTTCGTTTCAGGTACTCTCAGGTACTGTCCCTGGAATCGGTGTTGCTTCTAATACCGCTTCGAGTTCTGTTCTTTGCTACTGCAATCGAGGGCACTAAAAGAACGCGTGTTCAGCATCCTCCGGTATTTCACATCCAGCCAGGCACTCTGCTGTCTCTTCGTGGCCAAACCTGTGCAGGTAGGCCTAAAGCAGCCATAGCTTGAGAGCATCTTTATCAGCAAGTAGTTGACTTTCCCGTGCTTACAGTTTAACCGCCAGTCCACCTGAGGCATTTAGTCGATGCGTCCATCGCCCCTTCACTGACGCGTCATATTTCTCCTACCATCGTTAAAGACTTTGCCTCCTCTTGGTTTTCTTCAGTTTCTCTTGTTCAGTCTTGTTGTACTATGCTCCTTTTTCGTACAGCTATTTTGTCTCTTCTGCTAGCACTTCTAGGGACATCATTCCCGCAATTACACACACATCATTTGATATGGTGAGAAAATCACAGACCTCCCTTAGAGCACTGAGCCGATGGACTGCTGATATTTTTCTTCTGTATTCCTCTCTTCTTAAGGTGTCGCCCCTGCTATTCCATACGTAAGCACGGACGTCACCACAGCGGCCAGGACTTTCCTTCTGTTTTATCGAGGACTGCCTATGTTCGGCATAATCCGTGCCAACGTCATTGCCACCCTCGCATCTGTTTCGGTGGTATGCTCCATGTGCTGCTCAATTTTATTCGCATGTCCAACATCACTCCAAGGTTATTAATATATCTCATGCACCACTGTACTATAGTATATCATAGGAATCTCTGAAAATGCGGCTGATTTTCTCCAGGAACTTAGCCTCAATTAGTATTCTTGCATCATCTGCGAAGGTTACCATCTCGGCACCTGGCGGCAATTCCGTTCATAGCAGGGCGTCGTACATAATGTTCCAAAGAAGGGGGCCCAATACTGAGCCCTGGGGAACTCCTCTAGTGACTTGGTAATTCTGTGATCCTTCCTCAGTCTCGTGTATAAGTTCTCTAGTATCGAAGTAACTCCTGATCATTGTCCGCAGGTAGTCGAGAACACCTTCCACCTGTCTAATGATAGATAAATATTGTCCCGTCTGGTGGAGTTAAATGCGTTTTTGACATCGAGGACTACCAGTAGGCAGTACTTCTTGCCTCCACGCTTCCGATTCGCTCTACTGGTAGTCTCTTTGACTGTGTTAACCACGTAATCGATGGCGTCAATCGTTCATCTTTCCTATCTGAAGCGGTATTGAATGTCCGCAAGGGAGTGTCTAGTAGCAGCCTCGATCCGGTTGTGCTCCAAGATTTTTCCGACTGTATCGAGCATGCTCAAAGGGCGGTACCGGAAAGGTTCCATCTGGTGGGTTGCTGACCTTTGGCAAGAGAATACGTCTCTGCCGCTTCCATCGTTCGGGGAAAGTCCCCTCTGCGAGGCATGTGTTGTACATGTCAAGAAACAGCTTCGGAGTTACCTTATTTTCCAACCTTAGCACTATATTGGGAATATTATCCATTCCCCGCGCCTTAATCATCACTGCTTTGATGCAGGTTCGAAGAAGCTCCTTTCGAGTGATCGGGGGCATGTACTCATCCTCCGCTTGCTCCAGGTAATAGTAGAGTGGCTCCTGTGCTGGGAAAAGTGTGGTCACTATTTTCTTCAATTGTTCTAGACATGTGGGCTGCTGTCTTGACTAGCCCTTTAGTTTAGTCATGACAAACTTGTAAGACCTCCCCAACGGATCCTTTTCCACCTCACCAATTAATTCCGTCCAACACTGTCTTTTGCTACGTTTAGTAGCTTTGGTCACCTTAGACCGGGCAACTTGTACGCCTCCTCCAATTTGGGAAGCGTTGGTTTTTTCCTGGCTCTTTGTGATAGCTGTCTTAGGCGATTGTTTTCTGTGCGAAGCTGCAGTAGACGGTCTTGTGTGGGTTCCCATTCCCTCGTTGGAGCATGGCGGAATCACACGCTCTTATAACTCTTTCCGTGCCGTCCTGCACCTTCTCGTCTACTGTTGTTCGATTGGCGTAGGAGCCTTCTGTACGAACGCGTAATACGTCTGCATCAAAGGCACTCGCTTTCCAGCCTATGAACTTTTTCTCCTGTGGTTGTCGATTTTCATATCTCTGGTTGCGTGCCGTTCATATGATAGCGCAGTGATCGCAGTGCGTGTATATGTTGTTCATCACTTGCCAGTTGTATATTCCTTCGCAAGGCCGTTCCTGACATATCTGAGATCTATCGTCGATCTGACCACTGGTCGATGGCCACTAGGCTACGATCTCTCGCATCTATAACTAGTCGGTCCAACACTCCTTCGAAGTTCTCTTGTGATATACGCGGCAGCATATAGCAGCTATATAGGACCACCATATTGTTGTGCCGCGAATGAATTAATTGTACATTATTTCGCCATTGTTCCTTCTTCGCGTGAGGCCACTCACCGAAGTATAAAAAATGTGCAAACGCAAGCAACGAGCTGCGAGCAATGACCGCTACAAGCTCGAGCTACGACTTGCTAGAATTTGCAACCGATGTTTATTGTGAAATTCATTGCGACATTCGATTTAGGTGATAGGAGTGAATAACTGCTTTGCCTAAATCAGTCTAAAGTTTAACATCAACCCGAGCGGTTGATCGCGGGTCGGACCGCCCGAAATATTAAATTCTATTAGCAGAATCCAACGCCAGAGGTTGGTTCCTCGTACGGGCTCGAAACCACAATTTATTGTAATATACTTTTATTGAATTTTAAATAGACAACGGAAAGTTACCGTTGCCTATAATAAATACTTCCGTTTCACATAAATTCACGTTTACACGAATTACTCGAGATCCATCTCCTAATCGGCAAACGATCCCAAAATAATAACTTTGTAATATTATACCGATTACCGAGGTATCCAATTACGCGGTACCGGCATAACAATGTTGATTTTTGCTCTTAAAAATTCATTTTCGGAACTCTTCATGACCTGCTGGAACGGGTGTTTGCCACAAGCCCAGATAGCAGGTGAGACGGTTGCATTCACCATCCAGAAAGGACCGTCGAGGTTTCTGTACTGATCGTTACCAAATTCGCGTTCTAAAACTTCTAACGATTCGAAAAAATTATTTTATGTCTCGAAGCGAAGTAGTATGTATACACCTTTGCTCCATCCCACTCCTTCCCCCACCACGCGGCTACCACCACCACCTCACTTTTCCACCGCCGCGCTACCCACTTTGCTTAAACAGCGTCGGTAACGTGGAGATGGTAAAGTGAGGTGGTGTGGGTACTCTGGTGAACAAGGAAGAGTAGAGATAAGAGCAGGATGGAGCAAAGGTGTACACATACTTGGAAAAATGAATAAAATTATGTACTCACCACCGCAGCTGTTGTAGGCATCTACCCTCCTGCCAAAGCGATTTTAAACTCCTGTCTCTCGAATGTACTCTCTCACACACGCACACACACACATACACACACTTAGCGTCGTGTCTTCAATTTATTAATATGTCCTCGTCAAAGCTCTCGTCCACGGCATCGATATCGAAGCCGATATACATCTCATCACCGAGGGCTTCTATAATAACCGCCGCCATGTCCGCGCGGTCCCCATTCGCTAATCGAACCCGCGGGACGTTATCGCCAGCAAGAGGTCGCATCATGACAGCGATCAAGCCATCTCTACCGCACGCTTCTTCGACGAAATCCTCAATACCTGCAACATCCACGCGGTCGAGTCCGTATATTGAAAACTCCATGACAAGAGCCGGCAGCATACTTGCTAGAGGCTCCGGATGAAATAGGTGTGTTTGAGAATGCTTGAACGTTCTGCCAAGCGTAGCGAGACTGCGCACTGCAGGCTAGCATGGGCAACTGCTTGCTGTTGCCACTCAGCGGCAGCACCACGCAGAAACTGTAAATCCTGCACTAGGTCTGCGTGCTGTGAAACAGGTCGCCGCGCGCAAGCGCGCTCCGACTGCTTGGCGAGACAACGGCTGCTTCGTATAACGCAGCCATCTTGCGTTTTGCTCTCGTACAGCTCTCACCGTCATCGAGTTTCGTGCGTTCTCTCAACGATTAAGTGCATCAAAATCAGACTCAACGACCAGCTCAGCCGACCTATAGTCTACACAACCCAGCCATCATATCTGCAGTGATATATTGACGTCGGCACACCGGTACATTCTCATTTGGCTCATCGTGTCGTGGACCCGGCATCAGCCTGATTGCGACAGCAAGTCTCAGCAATTGCACACGATTAGTATAATCGTGTGCGGTAAGACGAACGCCTCATTTATTTTCTCTTTTCCGAACGCCTCATCTATTCTCTTTTCTATACGCTTTTTCTATATTATTTTCTGTATTTTCCGGTATTTATTTATGTATATTTGTGTGTCCACTGTCATTTGACAGGTGGAGCAAATAAATGCTATTGTTGTTATCATCCGTGTACTGCGTTTTAATTCAATCTACAAATATTTACAGTCCACTATCTCTCCAACAACTGAATTCTCGAACAAGGTGAGACCAGTCGATGTAAATGGTTTGGCCGAAATCGACTAACAACACCTCGCAGTACCCATCAAAGTCCGGGTAAATCACTTCGCCGCGGACAACGCTATTGAAACGAGCGAAATACAGGTCATTCCAATATACGGTTCCCCAAGTTCAATGGGTCTTCCACAACGTTCCACTAAAAACACGCTACGCAGGAGCTCTTCCAGATCGTCGTATGCATCGCACATTTCCTGTGTACGCAGGAACACGCTCATCACACTCTCGTCAAACATTACTCGGCATCAAAATGCGTCGCTAAAAATCTCCTTGCCGTATCGCGGATACATATTGTTTTCTATTGCTTGCAAGTAGGATGCCAAAGACAGACTAAATGCTCCAGATGCTGCTAGAGAGTATCATGGGCATAAAGATAACAGCCTTCTATGAATCATAACTAGGTATCCATCACTTTGAATACAACGAAAGCAGTTTTCGAGCATGCATAGCCCTGCCCTGTGCTCCTCGCAAAGCGCTTGCTCTGCAGTAAAAGATATAGAATATAATCCCTCACAGAAAAAGAGAGAGAGAGAGAGAGAGAGAGAGAGAGAGAGAGAGAGAGAGAGAGAGAAAAGAAAAAAAAAATTCTCTAATTATTATGCTATAAAAATAAGAGATACACTAAGGTCAGGTATTTTTTAAATTAATCAATATTTTATGGAAAGCACTGTACGCATTTACCGTCGTATGCAACAGCCTTGCAAACACGGTAACCCACGTTTGGAGATTCCTTCACCGTTAATTTTATTTTTATCGCTTTACGGAATTAATTTGTATTATCACTTGTAATATTGCTTTTAAATTATTTTTCGCTATGGGTGTTGTCATCACAGTGTATTTCGGAAAAAAGAATGAAAGAAGTATTTAATTGAACGCACTCACCACGACTCATTGTACAAAGTTGGCAGCGTTGATGATCTTCTGCAACCGACGACAACTGTGGATGAGGATGGCGGGTGACACTTTTCTTTCCCGAAGTTAGATCTATCTGTACAGTGTATGTATCCTCCTCTCGCTCTCCATAACACGAATAACGAGCCCTCGGTGTCCGTTCATATGCAGGGGCTGCTCGCTCTGCAAGACATTATTTTTTATAATTAAAAATAAATATTACATGATTTTAAATCACGATTCTTCTCTCTCTCTCTCTTTCTCTCTCTCTCTCTTAGACGAGGCAGACGTGTTTGTCAGACGCTCCATAATACTGATAATAATATAGTGGAATGAAGTGGTATAATAGTGTGAAAACTATATCAATGTGATCGGTTTTGTGTGGTGAATATCTTGATCTAGCGAATGGCTTGGTAGCTATCGTATTAACGGTGCTACCAACATATTCGTGCGCCAAAAGTTCTCACTCGACGAATGTGATGTGGGCGGCCATTTTTGCTGCCACGGTGATACTTGATTAGTAATACGTGGAGTGATCAGGCAATCACGGTGATTATGATATAGTTATCGGTTGGTATGTACAGGTGTACGCGTCGGTAACTTATCAGCTACTACAGCAAAACATGGACAATACGGGCGACTACGACGAGTATCGATGCTCCGCTTGCAAAAAAGCAATCAAAAGCCAGGTAATACGATGCAAAATTTGTCCGAAACTTTTTTACCACCCAGGGTGTGTGAATAAGCATAAAACAATGGATAGGAATCGTGAACTAGTACAGTGCAAGGGTCCATTTGATACATTCAATGCAGAAGATGAACTTCTGATGACAGTGACGCCAACAACAGGTGGTAGCAGAGATCGATTGGCATCGACTGGAGCGATGGGAGGAACCAGAGGTATGAGTTCATCGATAACGGGTGACACAAAAATAGACTGGCTGGTAAAAACAGTGAAAACAATGAAGGACGAAATCGCTTGCAAGAATGAAATAAAGAAGATGATCCAAGAGATAATTGGTGCAGAAATGGAAGGTGTGAAACAACAGATAGAGGAACTGAAAATAATGATACAGAGAGAAGGTTCGAGCACCGCAAGGGTAACCTACAGCGATGTAGTGAAAGAAAAAAAAAAGGAAAAGGTGATCATCATCAAACCAAAAGTACAACAGGAAAGCGAAAAAACTAAAAGAGAGATAAAAGAGAAGGTGGATATAAAGAGTATGGCGGTGGGAATAACAAAACTGAAAAAAGGCAGTAATGGAACTGTGATCCTGGGATATGAATCGGGAGAAGAAAGTGAAATACTGAAAGCTGCAGTACAGGATAGAATGGGTGAGGGTTTTAAGGTTACTGAGTCGACGCAGATGAATCCGAAGATAAAAATAGTAAATGTGGAAGAAGATGAATTTAAATTGACCGATGAAGAACTAGTTGACACAATTAAAAAGCAGAATGGGATAGAGGAAACCGAAGGAAGCGAGATGAAGATCGTGAAAAGATTAATGAAGGGAAGGGAACAGGAGCGAAACAGAAGAGAAATCAACCATGGATCAATAATACTAGAAGTAGATGAAGTAAGTCACGAGGAGCTACTAAGAAAAGATAAGCTCAGCGTGGGATGGAGAAAATGTACGGTTTTCAATCACGTCAACGTAAAGCGATGCTTCAAGTGCTGGGGCTATTATCATATAGCGAAGAATTGTACAAGAGAAGAAACCTGCTACAAATGTGCAGGAAAACACAACGCAAGAGAGTGTACAATAAATAATAGTAAGTGTGTAAACTGTACGTTTAAAAACCAAACGTACAATCTGAAGATAAATGTAGAACATAGTGCGCTGGACCGGGAATGTCCAACATACAAAAGAGCGTTGCAAGAGGAAAAGAAGAGAACGGGCTGGATAGAGTAGCAATCACAGAAGGAACAGACGATATGGTACACGAATGCCCAAAGTCTTTTAGCACATAACGAAGAGATACGACACCAGGTGGTTGACAGAATGAAACCTGCAATCATAGCGTTATCGGAGACGAGGGTGACTGCTGAAATCGGGGACAGTGAAGTAAAGGGTGATTTTTTTGAGGTTAGGATTTTCATGCATTAGTATTTGACAGATCACGCGGGATTTCAGACAAGGTGTCAAAGAGAAAGATGCTCAGTATGCTTTGACATTTCATAATGAATAGACTTACTAACGAGCAACGCTTGCAAATAATTGAATTTTATTACAAAAATCAGTGTTCGGTTCGAAAAGTGTTTCGCGATTTACGTCCGATTTATGGTCTACATAATCGACCAAGTGAGCAAACAATTAATGCGATTGTGACCAAGTTTCGCACTCAGTTTACTTTATTGGACATTAAACCAACCACACGAATGCGTACAGTGCGTACAGAAGAGAATATTGCGTCTGTTTCTGAGAGTGTTGCTGAAGACCGTGAAATGTCGATTCGTCGCCGTTCGCAGCAATTGGGTTTGTGTTATTCGACGACATGGAAGATTTTACGCAAAGATCTTGGTGTAAAACCGTATAAAATACAGCTCCTGCAACAACTGAAGCCGAACGATCTGCCACAACGTCGAATTTTCAGTGAATGGGCCCTAGAAAAGTTGGCAGAAAATCCGCTTTTTTATCGACAAATTTTGTTCAGCGATGAGGCTCATTTCTGGTTGAATGGCTACGTAAATAGGCAAAATTGCCGCATTTGGAGTGAAGAGCAACCAGAAGCCGTTTAAGAACTGCCCATGCATCCCGAAAAATGCACTGTTTGGTGTGGTTTGTACGCTGGTGGAATCATTGGACCGTATTTTTTCAAAGATGCTGTTGGACGCAACGTTACGGTGAATGGCGATCGCTATCGTTCGATGCTAACAAACTTTTTGTTGCCAAAAATGGAAGAACTGAACTTAGTTGACATGTGGTTTCAACAAGATGGCGCTACATGCCACACAGCTCGCGATTCTATGGCCATTTTGAGCGAAAACTTCGGAGAACAATTCATCTCAAGAAATGGCCCGGTAAGTTGGCCACCAAGATCATGCGATTTGACGCCTTTAGACTATTTTTTGTGGGGCTACGTCAAGTCTAAAGTCTACAGAAATAAGCCAGCAACTATTCCAGTTTTGGAAGACAACATTTCCGAAGAAATTCGGGCTATTCCGGCCGAAATGCTCGAAAAAGTTGCCCAAAATTGGACTTTCCGAATGGACCACCTAAGACGCAGCCGCGGTCAACATTTAAATGAAATTATCTTCAAAAAGTAAATGTCATGGACCAATCTAACGTTTCAAATAAAGAACCGATGAGATTTTGCAAATTTTATGCGTTTTTTTTTAAAAAAAAGTTCTCAAGCTCTTAAAAAATCACCCTTTATATATGCCGGGTTATAGTGCAATTAGGTGCGATGCAGAAAATATAAACACAGGAAGGGCCATAGTATACGTAAGAGATGGTATTAAATATGAATTAGTAAGGAAGAATAAAATGGAGTCAAGCTGCTGGAGTGTAGCAATAGAGGTCAATGATAAGATATATAAAAGAGTCATAATAGTGGTGTACCATTCACCGAGTGCGTCAGATGCGGAATGTATAAGATTCATAGAGGATATAACTGAAGAGTTAATAATAAAAGGAGATTGTTTAATAATAGGAGATTTTAACATAGATGTCAAGGGAAACTCGTTCTATAAAAAACAACTAATATTAGGAATGTTAAGTTTAGGGATGAAACAGTATGTAAACGAGCCAACGAGAATAACGCAGGATAGTCGAACAATTATTGATCTTGTATTTGCAAATACAAGCGTGCAAGTGCATGTAGAAGACGAACCAAAAATAACAGACCATGCGTTGGTAAAAGTAGTATTAGGAACGAGCAATACAGAGAGTGAACAGAGAGAATATAATACCAGGAACTATAGTAAAATTGACGTGAAAGAGTTTACAACAGTGTTGAAAAACTCTGTGCGACAATGGACTGATGCAGACATAAATCGAAAGGCAAAGATGCTAGTCGATAGTACAGTAGATACTTTGGACATAGTAGCACCAAAAAAGGTAGTTAGGATTCCAAACGTATGAGAAGGTAAAAAATGGTACTCTGATGAGATAAGAAGGGCGGCAGGTAAAAGGGATAATGCTTATGGGCTTATACGCAGTTATGAGGCAAAAAAAAAGACGGTTTTTCAAGAATTTATCCTGAAAAGACTTTTGAATTTATTAATTTGAAAATTTTTGTGGTTATAAAAGCATCCTTCAAGAACGTAAACAAATTTTTTATTTATAAAAATGTTGATTATAGAGGGCGCTGCAGGTGATTTCCGGAACCTCCTCTAAAAAAAAGACAAAAACCAAACAAATTTCGTTAATATATTAGATTATCTAGTAATTAATCGTTCGGCTAATCAAAATATTGAATTTTCACAAAATGGCGGCTTCTCAAAAAAATGTTTTCGATTTTTTATGTAAATTTTGGCCTTAAATTGTTTATAAAATGGAAAATAAGTATCGGATTGACAAGAGGAACGATTAATTACTAGAAAATGTATCTGAGAAGATTGTGTTAAAATTTTAGACCGATCGAACAAGCCGTTTTTGAGATATCGTGACCACCGACTTGAAAAATGCTGTTTTGAGAAAAACGCGTTTAAAGTTTCAAGACCGATTCACACATAGAAAAAAAATTTTTTTTTCAACTTACATGGTGTCGTCTATTCCAGGGCCATATAATAAACCCTCCATTCCTTCAGCAGCCTCCAGCAATTCAATTTGGTGCTGTCTTCGAGCCATCCTTCCCTCTCGTGTCGCTTCGTGCGCTCTGCGCTCGGATAGCGTAACGCGCTCTTCGTCCTCCTTTTGTACATATGCATGCGCATTGGGCCCCAAAGACAGTCCCATTGCATTCATATGGTACAAAAGTGAAATTGAACCTTCATTAAACATACCGGCGGCGATATTTGCGGCCATTTTGACAATTTTTGAGCCACTCGGAATGATTTTCGGCGTAATTTTCCAGATGATTTGGTTGTAACTCTCGTTATTATTTTGTGTAAAGCCGCCTACACATCGTTCCAATAATGTCTCGCTGCTGAGGTCTTCGTAAATTGGACGCACAGCTTCAGCAACATCCGTGAGTAATGGCTGGTAATCGTGCTTAAATTCGGTCAGTTTGTCTGCTGCTGTTGCTCACTGCCAAGAACACCATGACTCCGGCCCAACCGGGCACTTCTCGTGTTGTGGATTTTCGTCAGTGGAACAGTAATGGAAATACGTTGCCCATATGGCATTGCGCATATCTTCAACAGATTCGCAATTTCTCCGAATTGCTAAACCGTAATAAACTGTAAGTTTGTCGATTGTTTTGCCCGTAAGTTTTCCTTTGCCACCGAGAACTTAAAAAAAAAATTTTTTTCCGGCTTTGTTGACGGTTTCAACAATTTTTTTTACAAGTTCTCGAAGCCGCCTGCCCATTCTCTTCTGTACATGTCCAATACACTCTTTTTTTATAACTTCATTATTACCATACGGTAAAGCTTTTAAAATCCCCGAGTAAGTTTTCGAATCACCGTCGCCGATGGAATTTTTGTACACAACTCCGTATTTTTCTATTGAACATCTCGATGACTGAATCGATCTCCATTTTTCCTGAGGAACCGGAATGATTTGCACAGCAACTTTCTTTATGGCTTTCGTACCACTCATTATATTCTTCAGTGTTCATATTTTTTCTCCATACTTCACACTGTTTGCAGTATGCACTTTTCACCACAATGTCAATAATTTTTCCAGTGTAATAACCAATCAATGATGATACGCCATATAAAGAGGTATATCCTCGTTTTTTCCACGTCCCATCACCAGATACAGTTAATTCTGTAGCATGGGCTTCGCCTTGATTATCAGACGTGAGCTGTTTCTCTTGAGCGCAAGCTTGCTGAAAAAGTTTTTCGGTGACTGTTTGTATGCATCCGTGCATTTTATTTATAAGCAAGTCATACGTATTTTGAGTTATAAAAGCTGGCATGTCCATCAAACCACAAAACTTTTTAGCACCTTTTAATCCTAATCCAAGCACTCTCATTACAAACAAAAAACGTCTGTTTATTGCGTAGGAATGATTGGCAAACGGACTCGAATTTACAGTACGCGGAGCACAGTCATCACAAAGCAAAATAATTTTAAAACCAAGTCCTCTTTCGCTACTAGTTTCAAACTTTATGTCTTTATTACAAGTTTTGCACTTTACATACTCGGAAATTGCTGCAAACACTGTGATAAAGTTCAAAATTCTATATTCTATCGAAGTGTCACGAGGCACAATAATTTTCTCCTGCATTTTGAATTTTTTCGCAGATGCGCTGAAGCTGCTTTCGTCCGTCTCAGCTTTATTCGGATTAAAAACGTTTTTCCGTTTTCGATTTCTTGATTTGTACGCGCTTGTAACAGAACGCCGTTCTCTACTTACTTTCATATTGAATTATTATACTATAATTCACAATTATCTTAGAAATTCGAACGAAATATTGCAGAAAATACGGAAACGGAGGCACGACTTCACTGCTTGCCTCGGCTGTATATACTGAATAAGCGTCTAGAAACCGTTGAATTTTGCTCTCAGGTACAAGGAAAACACTACTACACTCTCACACAATGTATAAGAATACAATACACAGATATATAAAAGGATATAAAAGGAGCAACGGTCCAGGTAAACAGCTGCCCCGCTTGATCCTCTGCCCCACCTACTTTCAAACCCGCCGAGGCGTCTCTACATACAGGGTGTCCCAGCTACATACACCTCATTACGACGGGTTGCATACTCCTAGGAGCGCGCCCAAGCGCGCATCGAGCCGGTAATACAGAGCGTGTCAGTATAATCACTCGCGTATCTTTACAAGAGTTTCAGTATAGCGAGTCATCACGCTGTCAACCGCTTCGCATAATAACCCGAAAAAACGTCATATTTATAAAATATTTTAATTTTTAAATGTGTGTTTAAATGCTTGAAGTTTTAAATGTTTATTTGGGCGTTTAAATGTTACAGAACGTTTAAATCTTTAAATATTTTAATGTGTTTAAATTATTGAAGGTTTAAATGTTGAAACGTTGCAGAAATGCAGTACGGGTACGTTCTTTTAGTTGTTCTTTCTATCAAAATTATGAATCAACTGCAAACTGTAGTCTGCTATGTTTAAATTCATTACATTAATTATGCAAATTCGAACTTCAAGATTCAATTTAGACTCGTGCGCACGTCGGCATTATGTGCGTTTCGCCGAAACTGAATTTTAAACATAGCAAACTACAATTTGCAGTCGATTCATAATTTTGATAGATAGGACAACTAAAAGAACGTATCCGTACTGCGTTTCTGCAACGTTTCAACATTTAAACCTTCAATAATTTAAACACATTTAAATATTCAAAGATTTAAACGTTCTGTAACATTTGAACATCCAAATAAACATTTGAATCTTCAAGCATTTAAACACACATTTAAAAATTTAAATATTTTATAAATATAACGTTTTTTCGGGTTATTATGCGAAGCGGTTGACAGCGTGACGACTCGCTGTACTGAAACTCTTGTAAAGATACGCGAGTTATTATACCGTCACGCTCTGTATTACCGGCTCGATGCGCGCTTGGGCGCGCTCCTAGGAGTATGCAACCCGTCGTAATGAGGTGTATGTAGCTGGGACACCCTGTATATAGGTATAACTCCGAAAGTATTGCTCGGATCGACTTGAAATTTTGTGTGTATACTTTTGAATATATGTACATTACAAAAATGCAATAAAAAAAATCGATTTTTTGAAAATCATAACTGCGTATACCCCCTTATAGGGAAGCAATTCATGAGGGAAAGGATGATAACTGGGAACAGTTTAAAGTAGAAAGAAATGCAGTAGTTCAATTCAGGGGTCTCCAAACTACGGCCCGCGGGCCACATTCGGCCCGCGGACAGATTTTGGACTATTTCACTTTTTACCACCGGCAACAATGATAATATGGTTTTGGCCCTCGGAACTTACTGGAGTAATCAGTATGGCCCTAAGGGTGGAAAGTTTGGAGACCCCTGGTTCAATTGATAAGGCAAGAGAAAAAAAAATATTACGAGAATATGATAGACTGCAATAAGAACGACCCTAAAAAAATGTGGAAAATCTTGAAAGAACTTATTAGAGGGAGACCAACCAAAGAGAGAGAGAGCAATTGGAAATATAAATTTTAAAATATTGGACGATACGGCCGAGAGAAGGACGGTTGACAAATTTAATGTGTTTTACGTTGAAAGTATTAATAACATAGTAAGCTCAATAGAGAGAGATGCATCTGGAAGGCCAGGTAGCAGAAGAATCATAATGGGTGGTGGTGTGGGAAACGAAAGAAGCATAGAAAATTTCGAGAATATCGGAATAGAGGAACTCGATAAAATAGTTAAAGGACTCCCGAAGAAGAAAGGTACAGAAGAAGGAATATCAAGCGAAATATTGCAGTTGGCGTTCAGTGCAATTGAACAGGAGTTTGTTGATGTAATCAACGAATCCCTAAGGAAGGGCTGTTGTCCTAATAGTTGGAAAACGTCCACGATCATACCGATACCAAAGATACAGAAAGCCAATAGCGCGAAGGATTTCCGGCCAATTAATATGTTGCCATTGTACGAGAAGGTCCTAGAGTTGGTAGTAAAAAGTCAAATCGAAAAGTAATTGGAATCAAATGAGGTTATAACAGAGCATCAGTCGGGTTTTAGAAAACAATTTTCGTGTGAAACGGCGATTCAAACCGTGATAGACGAATGGAAATTAAACATTAGCGAAGGGAAAATAGTAGGAGTAATGTTCATGGACTTAAAACGAGCATTTGAGACAGTGGATAGAGAATTGTTATTAGAAAAAATGTTTTAATATGGAATTAGAGGTAAAGTGTTAGATTGGTTTAGGTCATACTTAAACAATAGAACGCAAAGAGTACGGTTAAATGAGGAATTTTCGGAAATTATTACAACGAAATACGGGGTACCACAATGATCCGTATTAGGGCCTCTGTTGTTCATTATATATATAAATGATATAGTCGAAATATGTCCAGAAGACTGTGAAATAAAAATGTTTGCTGATGATGCACTAGTATATGTTACTGGAGACAGTAGTGCGGCGGTGGAAAGAAAGATGAATGGGGCATTAAACATAGTGGAAAGATGCATGAATAGGAACAAACTGAAAATAAATGCGGAAAAACCAAATATATGATTGTGAGGAGTGTAAGAAAAGAATTGAGAGGGAATATTGTACTGAAATGCAGGGATGGAACCGAGTTAGAGCGAGTGGAGGTAATTAAATGTTTAGGTGTAATGATAGATGATAAGCTACGATTTAAAGACCACTGTGAGTATATGTTGAAAAAAATAGTTTAAAAAACGAGTTTTCTGAACAGGATAGGGCAATATATATCGGCATACACCGGATGTGTCGTATATAAAGCAATCATAGCACCGCACTTTGAGTATTGCGCAACACTGCTAATGGGTATGGGTGAGACATAGTTGAATAAACTGCAGATAGCGCAGAACAGAGCGATGCGAGTCATATTGCAATGCAGCCGGTATACGAAGGTAGACGATATGTTAGGAGCGGTTCAGTTAATGAGTGTGAGACAGAGACTGTATTATGATATGTGTATATTTATTTTCAAGGCTGTTAAGAAATTATTGCCGAAAGAACTGACGAGTAAATTCCAAGTTGTTAAGTCTAGAACGAGTCGGGAAACGCGTCAAGCAGAAAATATTGTAATTCAATTTAGAAGAACGAGAAGTGCGCAAAAGAGTATGTTTAACGAAGGAGTGAAAATGTTTAATGCGTTGCCAGTAGAGGTTAAAGGCTGTGTAAAAGTAGTTCAATACAAGAGTATGTTAAAAGCATTTATTATAAGCGAAATTAAATAAGTTCAATATAAACGTAAGATAAACATGTAAATTATGTACATCAAATAGTTGAGAAAACTAATAAACATCTCTCTCTCTCTCTCTCTCTCTCTCTCTCTCTTGGAAATCTTTTCACCCTGGTTGCGGAAAAGCGTATCTTTCATCTAAATCAGCTAATTCTTGCTGTGTTTTGCATTTATCCAATATGCCTAACTTGAAGCGATCACCACCGTCATCCCATAAACGTTTAGCTTTAACTTCAACACTATCTGAGAATAAAAAAAAACCATCTCAAGGAGATCATCGTAGTATGCTTAATACATCCGAAGATTTAATCGGTCTGCCTGTCAACGATGCTAATGTTGTTCAACAGTGTTCACCTACGAGTCAACAACATGCTCTCAACATGTCAGATAGGGAACTCCTCATAGCCATGCATGGCCAACTCAGTGCTTTTATTGTTCAGCAGACAAATGTAAACAAAGATCACACCGATAAGCTAAATTGCATCCAAAACCACACAAAATTACTTGAAGCGCATGAGTTAAGAATTTCACACCTCGAAGCAAACATTGTTCAATTATCTCAGCAAAATGCTAACCTATCATCTGAACTCGCGATGATTAGGACTAACTCCTCAGTCTCGGCGATTACACCGTCTCTTTCTGCTGAGATAACACTTTCTGGAGTACCTCTCTCTATCGAAGATTCTAACGAGGAGATAGTTGAAAAAGTTTTTCGCGCCCTTGGAATCTCAAACCTCCTCGGTGACGTTTTAGACATTCGTTGTTTCAACAATAAGAGGAAATTTTCGACTATTGAGCAAACTAATGGTGAATCTACCTCATCAGCACTATACCAAAGAACATCGAAGTCTTTGATGCTGACTTTGAAATCTCACCAAATTAAAGATTATATTATAGACATAAAGCGAACAAAGAAGAATCTGTCCCTCAAAAACGTTTTTGGTCTGGACAGTAAAGGAGTGGTGTTTATAAATGAGTTTCTTCCTGCAGCACTCTATAAGCTTCTACGCCTCACTAAAACTCGAGCTTCTGAATGCAATTACAAATATGTATGGGTTCGCTCTGGCATGATTCATGTGCGTAAAGGAGATGGGCAAGCGCCAGTTATTATTACCGAGGAAACTGACTTACAAAAATTAGTTTGACTACAACAGTCAAATCCTGTTCTATCGCATCCTTCACCATCTTCGTCACTTTTAAAGGTTGCACAATTCAATGCAAATTCTGTTCGAGGTCACATTGAACTTATTCAATCGACCATAATTGAACATAGCTATCACATAGTTTCAATAAGCGAAACATGGCTTCATTCATATGTTGCTGATGACCTATTAAGCATCAACGAATATTTTCTAATTCGCAACGATCGAGAAGGCAAAGAAGGGGGTGGAGTTGCTTGCTACATCCATAATTCCCTTAAAGCAAAAGTATTAGCGTCATCTCCAAATCAGTTTTCCAATGCGCCAGAATATTTGATCGTCGAAATTACCAGCTCGAATACGAAGAAGCTTCTTTTTGCTTCAGTATATAGGCGACCAAAAGGTATTATGTTTGACGACTTCATTCAAGTATTATCTAATTTTACACATGTTTATGAAAATATAATTATTGCAGGTGATCTTAATTGCGACCTGAGTAACATTAATTATGAATCGTCATACCTGCGCCAATTAGCTCTCTCGCTCTCATTTCATATTGTTGATTCTGCACCTACTCATCACCTAACCAACTCTGATTCATGGATTGATGTTTTCATTATTGACAATGAAGAAAAAGTACATTCCTTTGTCAAATCGGAAGCCCCTTTCATAGCAGGTCATGATCTTCTTGAACTCGTTTATTCTCTCGACGTCGAGCCTCCTGAAGACCGTATTATCTCACGGCGAGCTTACCGCAATTTTAATGAAACTAGCTTTTGTGAATATTTATCTAATATATTTAATATTACTGAATTATTTGATTTTAGTACTAGATTTAGTTGGAATTCCGGTCTCATTGATAACATACCATTAGATATTAACACGATCGTTGAAACAGTATCCGAAGCGTATCTCACGTCATTGGATTATCTTGCTCCATTCCGTTCATTTCGTATATGTCGGCCACCAGCACCGTGGCTCTCACTGGAATTGAAAAATCGTATGGCTCAACGTAACACCTTATACACGATTGCTAAAAGATCTAGTAATGTACTCGATATGGCGATATTTAGAGAGTACAGAGACACGCTTAAGAAGGATCTCAGACGAGCAAAAAATGATTTCCACTTTCAAAGGCTGTCTAGCAACACAGATCCTAGCAGATTATGGAAAGAATTAGCAAAACTCGGCCTCGTCAAGTCATCTTTTTCATCCCCCACTCAATTTTTTAGACCGCAGGAACTCAATGCATTCTATTCTGAAATATCTAGTCAACTGCCACCGTGTTCGCATGATGAGTTTTGTAGGCTCAGTTCCAATATCCAGCCAGTTCGTCCAACGTTTAGTTTTTCCGAAATTACTTGCTCACAAGTACATCTTACTATCTCCGGCAACTCAAATTCAACATCGTATGCAGCTGGTCCCGATGGTATTTCCATGTTCTCTTTATTTAAATCGCTTACGGTATCTTGCCCTATCCTAACAGCTATGTTTAACCTCTCTCTTGTATCTTCAGAGTTTCCTCAGTACTGGAAAAAAGCTTTTCTTCGGCCCTTGTCTAAAATAAAAAAACCTCTCTCACCATCAGATACGCGACCAATAGCTAATCTGTCTGAAGTGTCGAAAATACTTGAGCGGCTTATTCATAGACAACTGACTGATTGGATTGATAGCAATAAGATATTTGATGCACGTCAATCAGGATACCGTAGTGGGTTCAGCACTCAGTCAGCCCTTCTACGTATTTGCGAGGATGTTAGGCGTAACATAGATAGAAGACGCATGACCATCCTAATTTTGTTTGATTTTAGTAAAGCATTTGATACAGTTCCACATCTACAACTTCTTTTGAAACTAAAGAAGATCGGACTTTCTCATTCGGTTCTTGACTGGATTTTCTCATATCTGACAGGAAGAACTCAAGCAGTTATCGATGATCACGGAGACTGCTCTACCTGGCTACCTACGACGTCAGGAGTCCCGCAGGGTTCTGTCCTTGGACCGCTCTTGTTCTCGCTGTACATCAATGACATCGGTTCTGCATTACAAAATTCACAGCACATGATATTTGCTGATGACACCCAAATTTATCTTGATTGTTGTCCGTCACAACTCAACCAGGGCATTAGGTTGATATCTGAAGATGTCCATGCTATAGCTAACTTTGCGGTAACAAATGGTCTCAAGCTCAATATTTCTAAGTCTAAGATTCTTATACTAGGCAGTAATTCTTACACCCGCCAGCTGGATTTCTCTGAAATATTACCGATCACACTAAATGGAGTTATTCTTCTATTCGTTAACGAAGCCCGCAATCTGGGTGTCACTATGGAGTGTAACTTGTCGTGGAAATCACAAGTACAGCATATATCACAAAAAGTGCATTTTATTATCCACAAGTTGAAGTTTCATCGCAATGCTCTTTGCATGGAAGTAAGGAAGTTACTTATCACTTCTCTTATTTTCCCTCAATTAGATTATTGCTGCCTTGTCTACCACAACTTATCAGATGAACTTAATACAAAATTAGAACGCCTTGTCAACTATTGTATTCGATTTATCTTTGACTTGCGACGGGACACTCATATCACAACTTTTAGACGTCAACTTGGCTGGATCACAGTACGATCAAGACGTCTTTACTTTCTTGGTATAGCTATGTTTAGGGTTGTCCGTCAAAATACACCAGCCTACATACAAGAATTATTTACACGAACAACAACTCCAGTTGAACGACCCTCAAGGCAGCCTCGATCAAGCTTTGTCATCCCTTCTCACCGTACAGCGACTTACCATAAAGGGTTTTCGGTATCTGGCATTTATTTCTGGAACTCGTTACCATCCAATATTACTACGTCGCCGAGTTTAGAAGTTTTTAAGAATCGAATCTAT
>OZ012705.1:42479797-42600086 GCA_963942595.1 Cylloceria caligata | reverse complement strand
GAAATATAAGTCTATAATAAGGATAAGACTATTACGAAATGTGCGGTTTTGTGTAATGAGCATTTAGAACGATAGATGATTCTCATAGCTATCGGGATCGCGGTATTGTGAACAATTTTAGATATTAAAGTTCGTGTGAAAGTGGTGACGGCGACGATCCGCGCTGCCACGGTGACACGACAATAGCGCATACCACGGCATTTGTGCGAACACGGACGAAATGGATAGCACGACTGAGTACGATGAATATCGTTGTTCAGCGTGCAAAAAAGCTATAAAAAGTCAGGTAGTGCGATGCAAGACGTGCCCGAAACTGTTTTATCATCCGGGATGTGTGTGTAAACATAAGGTGTATGATAAAAACAGAGAACTAGTGCCATGTAATGGTCCATTCGATAAATTCGTAGTTGACGAAAGTCAAAAGACGTTGACACCTGGTGTAGGTAACAGCAGAGATCGATCGGGTTCGACTGGATCATTTACTGGAAGCAGAGGTATTAGCATGACGGCAAACATCGAAGGAAAAATAGACTGGTTGGTGAAAAATGTGAAAGAAATAAAGGACGAAGTCGCATGCAAGAATGAAGTTAGGGTGATAATTAAGGAAATCGTACAAGAAGAATTGAAGGGCATGAAGATCGAAATAGAAGAAATAAAAAAGATGATACAAGGAGGAGTTCTAGATACAACAAGGGAAGTAAAAAGAACCTATAGTGGAGCAGTCAAAGAAAAGAAAAAGGAGACGGTTATAGTTATTAAGCCTAACGAACAACAAGAAAGTGAGGCCACGAAAAAGAAGATCAAAGAAAAGATAGACATAAAAAACATGGCTGTAGGAGTAACAAGGTTAAAGAAAGGCAGTAATGGAACTGTGATTTTGGGCTGTGAAACGACTGAAGAAATACAAAAGCTAAAGACCATAGTACAAGAGAAAATGGGCGAGGGATTTAAAGTTATGGAAACAAAACAACAAAAACCAAAAATTAAGATCGTTAACATGGAAGTGGACGAACTAGAGCTGGCGGATGATGAGCTGGTTGAAACAATAAAGAAACAGAATGCAATGGAAGAAAAGGAAGGAAGGGAGATGAAAATTGTCAAAAGAATAAACAAAGAAGAGAGACACGAAGGATCAGTAATAATGATAGTCGATGAAGGAACCCACCAAGAGATACTGAACAAAGGTAAGATCAGCGTAGGATGGAGAAAATGTCCGGTTTACAACCACGTCAATGTGAAGCGATGCTATAATTGTTGGGGCTACTATCATATAGCCAAGAACTGCACAAGAGAGGAAACATGCCATAAATGTGCGGGAAATCACGAAACGAGTAAATGTACAGCGACGAAAAACAAATGCATAAACTGCATGTTTAAAAACCAAGCATACAACTTAGAGATAGACATGGAACATGATGCATTAGATCGGGAATGCCCAACGTACAAAAGAGCAATCCAAGAAGAGAAGAGGAGAGCAGAATGGGACGATTAGCAATTACTGAAGGAGGAAATGCTATGGTATACAAACGCACAAAGTCTGATAGCACATAAGGATGAAATACGATACCAAATAGTGGATAAAATGAAACCCGCATTCATAGCGTTATCAGAGACCAGAGTGACAGCTGAAATTGGTGACAGAGAAGTGTATATGCCGGGCTATAGTGCAGTCAGATGTGATGCGGAGAATAGAAATACAGGTGGTGCAATCTTATACATAAGAGATGATATTAAATATGATATAATACCAATAAATAAAATAGAATCAAACTGCTGGTGTGCTGGAGTAGAGGTCAAGGACAAACATTGTAAAGGAGTGATAGTAATTGTGTATCATTCGCCAAGTGCGTCGGATGCTGAATTTATAAGACACATAGAAAACATAACTGAGGAACTAACAATAAAAGGAGACTGTTTGATAATAGGTGATTTTAATATAGATGTCACGGTAGAAACGTTCTACAAAAAGAGGTTGATAACAGGAATGCTGAGTCTAGGAATGAAGCAATACGTTAATAAACCAACAAGAATAACGCAAGACAGTCGAACTACTATCGATTTATTATTTGCTAATAGGTGTGCACAAGTGCAGGTGGAACATGAGCCAAAGATAACGGATCATGCATGGATAAAAGTCATATTAGGTAACAGGAAGGAAAGGAATAAGTATAGAGAATATAAAACAAAAAACTATAGTAAAATTGATGTGAAGGAATTTACACGGATGTTAAGCATTACCACAAGACAAGTTCAAGAGGTAGAAGTAAGCCAAAGAGCAAGGATGCTCGTTGATAACATAGTGGGTGCTCTAGATAGGTTTGCACCCAGAAAAATAGTGAAGATTCCAAGCGTATGGGAAGGAAAAAAATGGTATTCAGAAGACATAATAGTAGCTGCAAGAAGAAGAGATAAGGCATACGGAGTAGCAATTACTACTGGTTTGGAGGAGCATTGGCAGCAATTTAAAGTAGAAAGGAATGCGGTAGTTAAATTAATAAGAGAAAAGAAGAAGGAATATTATGAAAAGATGATAGACGATAATAAGAAGGAACCGACAAAAATGTGGAAAACGTTAAAAGAAGTAATTGAAGGAGAATCAATGGGTACTAGAGAAGTAGAGAATATAGATTTTGAGACATTGAATGACATGATGGGAGGTAGTATAGCTGATAAATTTAATGTGTTCTATGTGCAAAGTGTAAAGAATATAGTTAATTCAATACAACGGGATACGTCTGGAAGTCCAAACCGAAGAAGAATTATAACAGGGATAAGGATGAACAATAAAAGCATAATGGAAAACTTCAATCATATTGAAATAAAGGATCTGGAGAAGATAGTGATGGGACTCCCGAAAAAAAAGGGAACGGAAGAAGGAATATCAAGTGATATACTAAAAATGGCATTCAGTGCAATAAAAGAGGAATTTGTGGAAATAATAAATGGATCCCTACGGGAGGGATGTTGCCCGGACAGCTGGAAAACTTCTACAATTATACCGATCCCAAAAATAAACAAAGCCATAAAAGCAAGTCATTACAGACCAATTAATATGTTGCCATTATACGAAAAAGTGCTCGAATTAGTAGTAAAAAATCAAATTGAAAAATATTTAGAAACCAATGACATCATAACGGAGCATCAGTCAGGATTTAGAAAGCAATATTCGTGTGAAACGGCGATTCAAATTGTTGTAGATGAATGGAAAGTGTACATTAGTGAAGGAAAAATGGTAGGAGTAATATTCATGGATTTAGAAAGAGCGTTTGAGACAATCGACAGGGATATATTATTAGACAAATTATACCAATATGGAATTAGAGACAGGGTATTAGAGTGTTTCAGAACGTACTTAAGAAACAGAACACAGCAAGTTCGATTGAATGATAAATGGTCTGAAGTTATTCCCAACGAATATGGGGTACCGCAGGGGTCAGTACTAGGGCCGTTGCTGTTTATTATACCAGGTGTATGCATAAGTTTTTTCCGGTTTAACTAAGAGATGGCGCCAGCGAAAAGTACGCAGCGTATTAATTTGACACATACGTCATTTTGTTCGTCTGACATTAACCTACAAACACACACAACTTGAGTCCGCCTAAAACTAGCGTCTTTGTTTTATCGTTCAGTGATCATGTCGAGTTTTGTGCCTGAAAAAGAACATTTGCGGCACGCATTGCTTTTCTTATTTAATCAAAAGAAAAAGGCTGCTGAAAGTCAACGTTTGCTGGTAGAAACATATGGTGAACACGCTCTATCGATTAGAACATGTGAGACATGGTTTCGACAATTTAAAAGTGGTGATTTCAATGTGAAAGACAGTGAGCGCTCTGGTAGACCACAAAAATGCGAAGACGAGCAATTGCAGGAGTTATTGGATGATGACCCAACTCAAACTCAACGGCAATTAGCAGAAGCATTACATGTGTCACAAGAAACAATCAGCAGACGTTTAAGAGTAATGGGGAAGATCAATAAACTCGGTAAAGACATGGCAAAGTGATTTTGTTACACGACAATGCGCCGTCTCACACAGCAAAAGCAGTGAAAGACACCTTGAAATCGCTTGGATGGGACATCCTTCCGCACCCGCCGTATTTGCCAGACCTGGCGCCATCTGACTATCACCTCTTCGCATCAATGGGGCACTTGCTCCCAGAGCAGCACTTCAGCAATTTCGAGGAAGTTGGAAAATGGCTCGACGAATGGTTTGCCGCAAAAGACAAGCAGTTTTTCTGGCATGGTATTCATAAGTTACCTGAAAGATGGGCGAAATGTGTAGAAGCCGATGGCCAATATTTTGAATAAAACAAAAATTAATTTCCCTTGAAAATTACGTGTTTTTTTTAACAAAAAACCGGAAAAAACTTATGCATACACCTGGTATATATAAATGATATAGTTAATTTGTGTCCAGAGGAATGTGCAATAAAAATGTTTGCCGATGACACAGTGATATATGTACCTGGAAAAAGCAGCACGGAAGTGGAGAGAAAGATGAATATGTTATTGAGTATAGTAGAAAAGTGGATGGAAAGAAATAAATTAAAAATGAATGTAGAGAAAACAAAATATATGATTGTCAGCAGTGTAAGGAAAGTCGTGAGTAGGAATATTGTACTGAAGTGTTTGGATGGAACGAAACTTGAGAGAGTAGAGTCAATAAAATATTTGGGTATCATTATTGATGACAAGCTACGATTCAAAGACCACTGTGAGTATATGTTAAAAAAAATAGGGAAAAAAACGAGCTTTCTAAACAGAATGGGGAATTATGTATCTGCGTATACGCGATGTGTGATATATAAAGCAATCATAGCACCTCACTTTGAGTATTGTGCAACACTGTTAGTTGCTATGGGTGAAACAGAGTTGAAGAAACTGCAGATCGCGCAGAACAGAGCAATGAGGGTTATATTACAATGCAACCGCTATACGAAGGTAGAAGATATGCTGAGCACGGTACAATTTATGTCCATAAGGCAAAGATTGTACTATAACGTTTGTACATTTATCTTTAAAGCCGTGAAGAATCTACTGCCAAAAAAATTTTTAAATCGGCTACAAATAGTAGGAACGAAGAGTGGTAGGGAAACAAGGCAAGCGGAAAATATAGTAATACAATTTAGAAGAACCAGAAGTGCACAAATGAGTATGTACTATGAAGGAGTGAAAATATATAATGCATTGCCAACTGAACTGAAAGGTTGCGAAAAAGTAGAACAGTTTAAACGAATGTTAAAGGAGTATGTTGTGTCAAGAGTAAAGTAAGATGTATGTAGATGTAAGAAAAATATGTAACACTGTGTATAAAATAGCTGAGAAAGCTAATAAACATCAATCAATCAATCAATCAATCAATCTCTCTCTCTCTCTCTCTCTCTCTCTGGTTTCCATGACATAAAAATACTTGTTTTACCAGCAATATATATATGAAATATGTTACACATACATAGAAAGGATAAAATGAAATGTTAAGATTATTTTACAGCAAAATACCAAAAGTAAGACGAAGCGAGAAAGAGAGGAAACTGTAACATGTTTCAATAAAGCTTCTTCTCTCTCTCTCTCTCGTTTCTATAACACGAGAATAATTATCTAACTAACAAGTTATTCAAGAAAAAGGGCGTAACTATAAGTAGAGTAATTACTAATTAAACGAATAACCAATAACGATTAGAATAAGCCATAATTTAACAAAAATATTTATACTAATAAGTTAACTACAGAATCTGTAGCAAAATTATTACTAGTGGTTTGATGCGAAGGATTTAATTAAGTTCCGTACAAACGCTGAAATTCTGAGCCGTTACAGACACATCTACATAGAAGCGAGCATAAGGATATTACCTAGGCTGAGAAACTCTATCGAGAGTAGACCAAGAAGCGGGGTGGTAAAAATCACCTCATTTTCAGGGAAAAAGCGCCTTGAGCGCGTTCCCTCACCTAATCGCGTGGTTCTCTACGTATCACATCGCGCGGACAAATCAGAGCACGCTATACCGATGCACTTGCATAGATCTATGGCTCTGCATCTCGTGAAGCTACTCTGCGGGGTAAGGGAATTGAATACGTGTATGGTTGAGATAGACCACGGGGAAATTCTTATAATCAGGATAGGGTTTTATCCCTTCTCTATTTTTAACGGGTTGACGACAAGAAGTTTCGACGCTCAGGAGCCCTATAAAAGGCCGCGAAAATCGGCCGGAGACACAGTTTCACGAGGAGTAAACGAGCCACAGTTTCCCGAGCAGCAAATAGTACTGTTTGCCAGGGAGTAAAGTAGTACAGTTCAATAGTTTTTCACCGCGGCACAGTTTCACAAAGTATAGTTTCAAGTAGTACAGAGTACGAGTACAGTACTTATTATTATTAACCCGTGTGAAATCGGGAATATCGAACGTGCAACATACGACTACTCATGTAGTTTTATTTCAATAAATAATTATTAATACATACCAGCGCATACGTTCAATTTTGAGTTTGTCCGACTTCACCAGTCTACGTCCAACCAACGTTTAACAGCAATAACCACGGCGACAAAGAATCGTAAGTACAATTTTCTTTTACCAATTAAAAGTGAAATCCTGCTCCGCGCGAAATCGTCATTCAAGTCCCACCCCATTATTCGTGAAGTGATTATCCCCAACAAAGAACAAAACGCACTGCAGCCCTATCCCGAGTAATTTTCCACGAGGTTAGACTCAAAAACGGGCTTGCGTCTTCGGTATTTTCTCGTCGGGTGTGATAAAGGGAGGATTTATTCTCCTTGACCAGAGCACGGAAAATATACACCAAAACGTGCATCTATGATAAATTCGTGGGTTTCGTAAAATAGGCCGCGATTTTGACGTAACAAATTCTGGGGGCTCGTCCGGGATTTTAGAGTGTTAGTTTTGTTCAAACTAATTTTGTAAAAATCAACTGAAAAGAAAATATTATTACTTTTTTCTTTTACCGTGGTGTTGTAAGTCTCCTTGAAAATCTATTTTTTACTCTTTATTGAGTTTTAGTGATTCAATTCATTTCACGAAAATTTATCCTTCCTTCCTACTGAGTTTTTATAAATCGATTTAATTCATAAAATCCACCTTTTACCTTCTTAGCGCATTTTTGAGAATTGATTTAAATCATAGAAACTGATTTTTAAACTTTTTAATGAGTTTTAACGACTGAATGAAAATTCGTCATTCTTTTCTACTAAGCTTTTATTACCTACCCTTTCCCCTTCTACCGCTACCTTTTCCCTTCTTACCGTATTTTCGAGAGTTGATTATTTTCATAAAAAATTATTTTTTCACTTTTTATTGAATTTTAACCGATTCAATCCATTTCAATGAAAATGTATCATTCTTTATTACTGAGTTTTTATAAAACAATTTAATTCATAAAATCCGACCTTTCCTTTTTTACTGCATTTTTGAGAATTGATTTAAACCATAGAAATTTATTTTTTACTTTTTATTGAGTTTGAACGACTCAATGAAAATGTATCATTCTTTACTACTGAGTTTTTATAAAACGATTTAATTCATAAAATCCAATCTTTCCCTTTTTACCGCATTTTTGAGAATTGATTTAAATCATAGAAATTGATTTTTTACTTTTTATTGAATTTTAACGATTCAATGAAAATTCATTATTTTTTACTAGTGAGTTTTTATAAAACGATTTAATTCATAAAATCCAATCTTTCCCTTTTTACCGCGTTTTAGAAAATTGATTTAAACCATAGAAATTTATTTTTTACTTTTTAATGAGTTTTAACGACTCAATGAAAATGTATCATTCTTTTTTACTAAGCTTTTATAAATCGATTTAATTCATAAAATCTAACCTTTCCCTTTTAACCGCATTTAAAAAATTTTTTTTGATTTTTTTTACCTTTATTGAATTTTAACCATCCAATAAAAAAAATTATCACTCTTTTCTTCTGAGTTTAATAAATCAAGTTAATTCCTAAAATTCTGATCTGAAGAGAGTTAAAGAGATTCTTTTTTATTTTACAGGAGATTGTCGAATCCCAAATACAGGGAAACATTAAGTTAAGAAATGATTGAAGAAATATATTTTTTTTCTTTTATTCTCCATGTGTAATTCTCAAGCTGTGAAAGTTATATGGAGCCTCTGACAAATTTGGTGCACATTCACACGGATCTTGTAGAGCTCGAAGTCAGCGTGCGAAAACTCATTATTCAACTCACGCATGAAATTTTCGTAAAGAAAACCACTTTAGGAAAGGTACAACGAAAAACAAGAGCTAGTACAAGGAGACACGATCGAAAAAATTCGAGAAAATAATTAGTTCCAATACCAAGTCTAAAGAATAATCATATTCGTTTCGGTCACTAACTGTCAGTTTTCTTACCTTATTTTTTATACTGCTCGTCCTGGATCACTGCTGCATCTCAGTTTCATCTTGATACACTAGAAGTTTTTTTTACTCCTTATTTTTATTTAAATACTTCTGTTCTTTTTTTTCCATTCCTCTTTTTAAGCAAAATCAAAGCGCAAATAAAATTTGAGAATATTAATAGTTCGAGTAACCTCTGTCACTCCCCGATTTATCTTTCTTGCACTATCTTCCTCAAAATAGTTACCTCCCCCAATCCTAGAACGTATCACACTCACAAAACACATTACACTAGTGAGAGGAATCCTTTGTATTAGCCCCTCGCGTAAGTGAGGCAAAGGGCTGGCGAGGCTCGCTCACGAAACACATTACACTAGTGAGAGAAATTCTTTGTTTTAGCCCCTCGCGTAAGTGAGGCCCATGCTGAAAAGTTTCGCTCACGAAACACATCATACAAACGAGACAGACATAACCACACATACCACTTGTTTATTTTGACGATTACCCTACTACTATCGACCCGGATCATTCATCCATGCCGAGAAAAACCCATAGAGCAGGAAGGAAAATCCAAGCACAGAAATCAAGACGACAAGTCTTAAAAGATCTTCACTAAGTTTCAATAATTGCGTGCAAGTCATATAAGGAACAAGATTCTAGAGTCCCTAGTATTGAAATAGGAAAAGATAATAAAACTATCATCCACAAGGAAGAAGAAGCAGCAGAGTATAAAAACTATTCAGACATTATAAAGGCAGGTTGCGCGACCTTCTCTAACGTCGAGATACCATATTCATTAGGTGAAATAACGTACGAAGCAAGCAGCAGTCAAGCCATACAAGGTGTCGACACTGAAATAACGTATAAATCTCAAATAAATCGCCTTAAGGAAATCCGAACAATCGAGCGGAAAAATTATCCAGACGAACTTGTTGCCGATTACGAAGCTCACTCGAAACTAGTGATTCGCTATCACCCGTGGTGACGTTTTGCGAGCATCATACTACTAATATCGAATCGTTGAATGACCACCGAATTATTATTCCCAAAGAAAAATCAAAGACTACGAAGCCTACCACTAAGTAAGAAAATTGGTCTCTTTCTCTCTCTCTCTTCTATGAAATAATCTTGCGTTCCGTTTTCATTGTGCGAGTAATAATAAAGATTTCCCCGTTCCCAGGCCCTACCGCAGAATTTACTGTGTTTTCACTCTATTATGAAGTTTTTTTTATGGTGTTTAATTGTTCCCGCAGAATTGAAGCATTTGTAATACGCTGGTCGATTCATTTTTCACGAAATAGAAATAAAAATAATTAAAAGAAGGGCAAGGACTTTTGGAACAACGAGGAACGATTAGATCCAACCAATGATATTGAATAGGTGGGTATGCGCTCAACTCGATCGAAGGTAAAACGTGATGATAATGTGATACATTATTATCCTGAAGACCGAAAAAGGAAATCTTCAATATATAAACCTCCTAAATCCCAATTTGAGACAGTCGAAGAATTTTTCGACGAAAGTACTGACAGGTCGCATCCCAAGACTCCCTACACAACGAATTCAACGGGGGAAATTATTGCAGATACAGAGAAAAGTAGCAACTTCAATCGCGAAAATCTGGAATTAATGAAAGTAGACGAAGACAGTTATATACAATCTTTGGAATTAACGTCGAGTCATTTAATTATTACAAAAACAGAAATAAATTGCGAGGAAGCAAGTGATTCTTCAAGTACTCAAGAAATGTTATCAGGCAATCTTGATAATAATAGGACATCAAATAGTCCCTTACAGATTCAAAAAATTTCAAACAATTCAGCGAGTTTTGCGCAATTTACGAACCGAGTGCAACAAACACTTACGGCGAGATCGGGAAATAATTTATTGTCTGTAGTTGAGTTTTTGGAAGAACCTGGTCTCCAATATTTACCACTTGTAATATATAGAGATCCCCGTAACGAAATTCCAGTTCAGATTCCTACATCCCCCGAACATACTGTAAAAGGCGTCGAGTTGCAGCCCGCTACACACGAGACATCAGGTACAGATAAACCAGTCATAGCCATCCCGAACCCCATAGGCTAAGACGACATACTCGTCTTATAATTAAATATACCGCCTAAACGAGACCCACACACACACAAACACAGAGATCCATACCACACAGCACGCACACACATAAAGACCAACTACCGTTACTCGAGCTATAGTTATACTACCAAGCAGTAAGGCCATAGTCTCAAGAAACGTATGAAGAACAATCTAAAAGGAACACGCTAAATCACTACAACCAAGAAGAGGAAATTAACGGGACAAATGGGCTACATGAGATGGGCTACAGGACGACTAGAAGATATAGTAATACCCTGCTATACCGGCAGAACGGGAAGAAGAGCGGGGAAGTCGGTATAAAAGGACACGACATACCACAGTCGGGGAGCATTCTGTTCACAGACTTTCGCCAACATCCGGAATCTACCAAAGGAGGACCACCTAATCAATCAAAGGAAGACCAGCTAATCGACCAAAGGAGGACCAGCCATCCAGCTAAAAGAAGGACCACCTAGCCAACCCAAGGAGAAGCGTCTTCAACCGCACCACTCCAAGGTCCAGGCCTGCTACCTCTGAGCCAGCTAAGACGGACATCTCCCAAGGCCAACTACTGAGCCACCAGCCGTCCAAGCAGCCCAGCATCCAAGCCTACAAGATCTCCCATCGAAAATAAACCAAGTGGTATGGATCAAAAATATATTAAATCCATAGGGACTTAAAAAAACACCCTTAGAACTAGCTAGAGATGCTCCTGTCGCATTTCCGATGCGCCGATGCACCGAGGATGCACCACGCTGACGACTCCACCGGAAAAGCGCCGGGACCAGTGAGTAGATCGCTTGGCCCGGAGAGCTCGAGTGAGAGCTCTGTCCCCACTACAGTCCACGCATTATAGCTATAGAATAGGCTCCCTCCGAACACTGAGGAATAATAACAGAGCCGATATAGATATATAAACGATAGCAAGCTCCACGGGCTCTTTCCATGTGTAGAAACTATACTACCTTATAAAGAAAATATTTCAGTAATTCGATATAAATCTCCTACTTCATGCGAACACGATTATAACGGCATGCGTAAGCCCGGGTCAAGTCTTTTTTATAAGGTGCATAATCACCAAAACTAAAAAGGAGTATATTTAATTACCATATAAATTATTTATCTGTCTAATGTGTTTAATAAACCATACTTTTACCTAATACAGAAACGTACTAACTAAATAACTTAATTTCCTCCATGCTCGAGTTCGAACTAAAACCCTTTAAGGGTGATGTCAACGTTAAAAACCGTTACAAGGCACTACGCCCGCGTTAGGCTTTTCCAACTGCAGTGACATATTTTACACTCCTGCAGGGGGTCTACCCCATTCAACTTACGCATCGGTATACAACCCCTAGTAAATTATAATAAAACACTGTCCACTCCAAAAGGGAGAATCAACACTTGTGAAAAATCTAAATTAACATCAATAATTAAACCTCCCCACATTGTGCCTCAGAAATTGTTGAAAAATTTATACCTGCTATCCGAATACGAACCTGCTATCCTTGGTTGCTCCTCCCACCCCACGGGCAAAAAGTCGAATCCAGATAAAAAATCCAGTAAAATACCGCCAGTGAATTTTTCTCTTGAAACTAGTGACCCTGCTCCCGACCCTCCTATCATTATGGTTAATAATAACCAAACGTTGTCTGCTCGAGATGCACTGGCTGTCATACCGAATTATGACGGTCATACTTTGTCATTGGGTATGTTTATCCAAGCATGCAAAGAAGGCTTGGCTATGATGGGGTCAGGTGCCGAATCAAATTTAGTAAAAGCAGTCCGCATAAAAGTAATTGGCGAACCCCGTCGCTCTATACAAGGGCAAACTTTTGAAACGATAGAAGATTTGGGTAAATTTCTCAAAAATATTTATGCACCTACGCGAAACGTATATCAGCTGCAAGATGAACTAGGATCAATATATCAGAGAGAAAGTGAGTCTGTTATTGCATATTCGAATCGGGTACGAGATTTGGAAAATTTGATACTTGAAAATTATGATGCGAGCGAGGATAATGCCTTGGCTGGCGCATTTATTGGTAATACTAGACAAAACCTCCCAGCTTGCTTTCTACATGGTTTAAGACCGGAAATTGAGCAACGATTAACTCCCAATAATAATCTCGAAGAATTAATAAAGCTAGCAGTGCAGACCGAAATGAGTTTAGTGTCACAAGCAGCCTTGCGTAGCGGTGAGCAAGTACACGTGGTAGCAAGCGAAGAAGTGTATTGCCAGTTGTGCAATAAAAAAGGACACAATACTAAAAAATGCTCGACCCAGAAGACTAGCCAAGCGTTGGTTCTTGGTTTACAAAATTCGGGACATGTCGATAAAGGACTGAGCATATATCAGATCTGTCAGAAGACAGGACATTCGGCTGAAAAATGTCTTAAAATCTTCTCCCCCTCGAATAATAATAAACCCACCTTTGACGGTCTTCCGCTCACTATATGCCAGGTATGTAATAAGCGCGGACACACTGCCGACCGTTGATATAAAATTTTTCCTTCTGAAAGGAAGGAATCGGAAAATACATCGATGTTTTGTCACCTTTGTGAAAATCATGGACACACAGCGAATAGATGTCCTCGTTCACCCTCAGTCCCCCCCGCCCCCCAAATTAATGTCTTTATCGCAAGCACAGGTACCAGTCTCTAGATACCAAAATCCTAGCGATATTCGATGTCAAATATGTAAAAAAGAAGGCTACGGCCCTCATATTTGTCCATATTGTAACAACCATTCCCAACCTTTAAATAACAATCGATCGGAAAATCGCGGAAATATTAATAATTTCAATAATAACCCCATCAATTCAACAGGACCACCTTTTTATTGCTAACAATCCGGTCATTTTGTCCGTGAGTGTCTCGCTCCAAGGGAGAACGAAGGAACATATGGAAGTACGGGAAACCGAAATGGTCTTCCGAGTACGAATGCACCCAGGGAGCCGCCGCTGAACATGCATCCGATCCGTACTATTTCAATCGCAGCTTCAACCCTCAACCGCGAGTAGTCCGAATCCTTAATATGAGTAGGATAGGCCCTTCATAGAAAGACAGACAGGGGTGTAGCCCCCTGGCGCCAGGGCGTGTCTAGAATAACGTTGCCCCCTCCCACCCCACCCACTAGCCCCACCCTTTCCTCACCCATGCTGCTTTCTCATTGGTGGGTCCTTGGGTGCGGAAGGGGCGTGTCTGCCCCCACCACCCTACTCCTGTTCCTGATTGGTCCCTCACAACCCCTACCCCCATCCCTGGTTGTTCCCCAGCAATCCCCACCCCTAGACCATATATCCCAGCGTTCTGATTAGTGCAGCGTCGCCACGCCATCTGACGGATTTTTACCCATACTTAATTGCCTATGCGCCATCTAATATTGGTAATCGTGTTACCGACAGTCGATAAAGTACATCGAATGCTGGCAGCCGGTCGAGTAGAAAATGTATCGGCGATCAGTAAAGTAGATCGGTTGCCAACCGTCGGTATGTAGCCGACCATCGCTAAACCCATCGGGGTTAAACATGCCCCATCGTCGTCGATAACTAAGCCCCGTCCATAGCTTTTTAAAAAATTTTGTTCATTTAGAAATTTATTAATCAAAACTACTATTTATAACTACTGTGACGTAGTCATGACCCTAGAGGAATAGAAGAATAAAAATTATATATTTGCAATAAAGAAATTAGATAGAAAGCAATACAAACAAAATCATTTATTTCAAAAAGGATAAAAGACAATGAGATAAAAAGATTAATACAGATGAAATCCTTTATTTACTAAAGCTAAAGAAAATACACAAAGTAAGTAAAGTAAAAGATATAGTAAATTCTCGGAGGCACAGCCGTGGTAAGTCACAGCGAAACGTCACATATCCGGAATGTTCCCTCACTGCCGAAAAACAGGGGGTCAGCGACCAGCTGACGTCGCTCGAGCGGTGAGGGGAACGGCAGGGCACAGTGGCGGGGCAACTGAAACAGTAGAAATGACATGAGATATAATAATTAGAGGAGTTAAACTAAGAGAGTGGGAAAGGAGGGTAGAGGATATATAAAGCAGCTGCGAACAGAGAAACTCTCTTATCGGTGCAAACTATCGACCTAGTAAGAACACGCTTGTGCGTTAAAGTAAGAACATTGCTATATCCAGAAATTCATACTAAGTCCAAGAATTTTAATAGAAAAGGGTGAGAGTTAGCCCAGCAAACTTGTTAGAACAGTGACAAATGAAAGAATACAGTGAAAGTTAGTAGAGGAACCAATAAAAAGATTGATAGCGAACAGCATCGGACCGTGCAAAATCAGAAAATATTCTAAAAAACAAACTGAGAACAGAAAGTTGGAGGCATTAAACTAAATGGGTAGAGTTTAGCTTAGGAGAGTTAAGAAAATAGCATAAGGAAGTTTAAATGGGATAATTAGCAATAAGTAAGAATAGTTTGTAGGAAGAATTGTTAGCGCAGCGCATCGACAAAAGTGAAAAAACTTATTTTATACACCAAGAGGTTTAAGAATAAAGCCTGGTGAAAGAAATAGTGGTACAACACAGAGAAAAAAGGTAGAATAATAAATAATATTTAAGGAAATTATAATACACAGGCAGGGTACGGTAGACTTAAAATATGTAATAAGTCTACGCAACAAGAAGGAATAGATTTTTGGAGTAGAATTATAAAAAAAAAGGTAGGAAAATTAATTAATAAGTAGAATTAGGAGTTCACTATCCAATCAGACCTAGCAAAAGTCGTTTGAGAATTTTAGGACCAATAGAGAAATAATTAGGAGAGAAACAAATTTATTAGCTTCGTCAAGCGCGTCGGACGGGAACGACACCACTCAACAAGACATAAAGAATAAGAAAAAGATCAAATAAAAGACCAACTCACCAAGATAGAAGAATAACCGGGACGTCCAGGTCCAACACCGAAGATCGATGGGAAATCCGTTAAATAAACGAGAAATAAGTTAAATCACCGGAAAATAGAGATTTTGGTACTGTCACATTATACAACGGGAAGAACGTCACACACGAACTAAGAACAATATCACCCCGGTCAAATACACTCGAGATTAACGGGAACGGCACGGACACTACGAACAAGGAACCCGACCGAGAAATAATTCGAAAATCAAAGAATTTCGATTCATTGGCAAATAACGCGGACACGGACGCAGACCCGGCGTCTGTATCAGCTGACCGACACGCCAGCAAGAGCTCATCGAGCCCAGCAGACCGCGAAGCAGCAGCCAGGAGGCCAAAGATCAAGACGGACGAGCTCGATTACGCCTAGTTGGGACGTTCACCGCTGACCCAAGGAGCGCATAAGTCGAAATCCGATATCATCGCGGATAAAGAAGAGCACGGAACCTTCAGAGCGATTTTACGTAACAAATTAATTGTACGGCCAACAAAAAGCCAAAAGTAAAAAAAAAGTCGACCACTGCATAATTCTATGTTAATTATTGAATAAACCCTACTTATACCTCCTACAGAAGTCTATAACTAATTATCTTCGTGTTCGAGCCCGAACTCTTCCCTTCGGAAGACAAAAATTAATGATAACGTCAGAAATACCGTTACACTACGGTAAGTGAAAACGCTCGTTATTTTTCAGCTTCATAAAAAACGTTTTTATTTTAACATTCTTGTATAACAAACATGCATTATTCTTGTTCACCCGTAATTTTCAATGACATCCGGTGCAGTTACGGCGAGCTGGTGGTGGACCGTCAGTATGTGTTTTCGTACCCGATTTGTTGCAATGTATATAGCACGGCAGGTACGAGGAGACCTCACGGTCAACCTTCAGATGCTTCGGTAGTTTCTCATACTCAATTTCTATTTTTCCTCCCCAATGTTTCAAAAGCAGCCGTTTCGGTATGTACGCGAGCGCCGCTTTGGTGAAGTCCCGGGGGTCCTTGCAGCAGTCGATCACGAGTATACTGTCAATAGTATTCATTATGGTTGGAAAAAGAGGCAAATATGCTTTCACCACGACGTTTCCTTTTCAACTAACTTTTTTTCACAGCTGTTACGATTAGATTTATACATCTGGCGTCTCTTTGATGACCATCATTGTTAAATATGAAAATGTGTATGGTGGGAGTACTTTCGAATAATAATAATAATAAGACAGGAAATTCAAAGATTCGAATTTATTCATAGTAATTTCAAATCGTTGTGTACACGTTTGCATATACGTGTTTTTATTATTATTTTACAAAATTATATAAAATAAATCCGCATATAATACCGTTCTGTACAGGCTTGTATATACGTGTTTTTATTATTATTTTACAAAATTATATAGATAAAGCCGCATTTACACAGCCGTTTTTACACACATACATATATACAAACTACAAAAATATTAATAAAGAATAAAAATAATTTACAAAACTGTATACATAAACGCATTTACACACACACACACACACACACACACACACACACACACACACACACACACACACACACACACACACACACACACACACACACACACACACACACACACTGTATCTATATTTACATTACACACATACATATATATATATATATATATACAAAGTAACAAGTACAAAAACACTTGTGAAAAATTATCTACAAACTATATACATAAACGACCACACACGCGCACACGCGCACACACGCACGCTCTCTTTATTTACGTATTCATACATATTTACATATTTACAAAAGTTTATATTACACAATTGTTGTTAGCCATCATCAGCATCGCTATCTTTAAAGCCAAACGGTAGTGATAACTGGTGTGTAATATGGCGACATTTACGGCATACGACACGACAAGTTTTGTACATTGTACGGGTGATGACGTTGTGGAGGGGTGTTCTTTGAATTGATTTGAATTTTTAATTAAGTGCTGTATTACCAAACGACGGCATTTTGGATTTTATAAGTTCACTTATTCAGTTAAAATTAATTGTTTGTGAGTTTTTATAATTCAAACTTATCCCCTTCACTTTGCAAACAGTGTCCACCACCGTTTCGGAATCCTCGGTAGTCGTAACCGTATAACCATAAAATTTCGGGCCTCCGGAGACGAACGAGTTGATACAAGCGTTTGGAGCCACCTATATCAATTCGTTGGTCATGTCACCGAGCAGATTACCTACCGAGGGCTCCCAAGCATCATCACCAGTACTCACGTAAATAACGGATTCCGTGTCGTAATACAAAACCCGTCTGTCCAATATTTCGGGGTAGCTATAAAGTTTCAGACGGGCCATGGCCGTTGTTAATGCAGCTATAACTACAATAGTTAAGGGGCTAGGGGTACTAGCCTCCTCGCGAGATACCCAGTTCAAATATAACAAGTCGTCGTTAACCGGTAGCAGGCGTTGAATTTCTTTCTCATTGTAGTACAACAATAACTTCTCGCGAGTTTTAATTATTTCCGTGCGCGTCAGGTTATCCTGCTGACCGAACTTACCCCAGAACGAATTTCAGCAAAGGTTAGCAACTGAGCATGAGCCCTGATTACGCGTAATCTTGTTAGTGATCAGCCGGATTCCTTGCGAGACGCTTCGTCGATACAGTGCTTAGGCCAACCGCTCGCCTCCTGTTTAATCTTCAAAAATGTATTTACATAAGAGGTGAACAGTCCACCCTCACGTGTAACGGGATTGTACATTGTTGTTTTGTACGCCCAAATCATCGAAATTTAAAAGATTTTATAGCCCATATCTATTGCCTTCCGCACCTCATCTGTCACCCAGGAACCGGTGAAAGCCTTGTCGTCAGGGTTCTCATGAATGCACGAGTCTTGAACCATAGACTCTGTACACTTACGGCACAGAGCAAATAGCAGTCTCTCATGCATTCGAACAGGTAGCATGGGGTGAAAGAGGTGGCGTGGAAGCAATATGGTACACTCGACCAAGCCGTTGACCGTTACGCAGAGAGCATCGAGTGAAACCCCCAACAAATCGTCGCACTCGGTACCGATATATATTTTCGGGTGCCCCACAGGGTAGCGCCCTGTCTTACATATATAAGGATACAGCGAGCAGATATCGATGTACGATATCTTCTCTCCTGGTGCGACATCGTAGGAGGTGACGATATTACCTGTGTGACCACCATAAAACGCTGCACGAGGGTTCAAACTCTCTGTGGTGCGGCGTGGATGATTTTTTAAAAATTCGTGTACGCGTGGCTCGACTTTGCGGAGTATATTAATATACTTTAAAGTTACACTCCCACGTCTCCACCAACTCGTAACCATGTGAACGAATTTTTAAACTCATTGCCATAGTACGCTTATATCGAGTGTCCATACTCTCGTTACCAGCATGAGACTTTCTCGTGCGATCGTTTGGAAAATACTCACGGCATCCGTGCCGGTAACAACCATGGTATTGAAAAACAATACGACGATTGTTCACCTTTAGATAGCCGTCGACAGATGGCCGTGAATAAGCGCATGACCGAGCTCATGTTCGACCCATAATAGCCAGTCGACGGCCTGCTGTGAGTGATTTTCCGCACGCATATAACCACCGGCAGCTATAAGACCAATTGTATCGGGTCTTAAAAAATTACGACGGTACACGACTGAGCAAGCCGATGATATCGTAGTAGCCTCGATGAATGGGCATGTATTACCTATCGATAAAAATATTTTACGAAATTCGAAGCAAGCTCGACGGAGTATGTCAACATCCATCTTGCAATACTTAAAAATTTCTTTTTCAAAATCAAATGTTACGGCTTTATCGAGTTGCTCAGCGTACCATTCGTAAAATTCTGTGCGGTCTAGTTTACTCATTGTGTCGGGCGATTAATACGCAGCTGCGGGGAGAACACCGTTATATCCTAGTGCATCTTCAGTGTTGAAGAGGTGCGGGAAATAAAAGTTGGTCAGTTGCTTGCTAAACCCAAAGGCCTTGGGTAGTGCACTGAGTCGCATATGAAAATAATTTATGCTGCTATAAAAGTCGTGTGGTCCACCCGCATTGAAACTATTGAATTACCGTCAAGATTATACTGGGAGTGGGCATATCCGTGAAACGTTCTACGATACTTCGCAATATAAATTGGCTGTCAAATGCCCTGGCGTTGTGTGCAATACACACTATATTACGAAATTTCGTAGAAGGTCGCGCGGCCAAATCTACAAATTCATCTACGGGATTATTTTTAAATAAAAACTATCGCACACCACACCGCGAGCAATGGCCCAAGGGTAGATGCTCTCCCGCTGAGAAACATAGCTCACACATCTGTTGCGCTATATAATGAGTGACTACGTGTTCGAACGAGTTTTCTCCCGTGTTTGTAGTAATATACGGCTAATCCTGGCGCGTTTCGATATCGTAAAATATAAATAACGTTTCAGGGTGTCCCGCGACCGGTTCCAATTCTTTCCGTGGTTTGACAATTTGCATATAACAACGATCATTGCAGCCATGCGAACTACGACACAAGCGACAAAAAGAAACACCGCATTCGTGAATCGTGTGATTATTACTCATACCTTTATTACAAGATTTATAAATACGGTAAGTCTCGCAAATATATTTTCGTAACTGTTTCGCCTTATTGCGGTTTACCAACGGTTTTAAATTGTTGCCGAAACACAAGGAGTTGTAGAACATTCGTCCACTATCGTCGCACGACTTCTCGCTGTTCACAACGGGGGGCAATGGTTGACTAGTACCCGCCATCGAACCAGGCACGAGCTCTTTATCAACCGTTGGGACGAACTCTTTGATACAGGGCGGCACACTGAAGCATCGTGGACACTTACTCGTGCAACGATGCCGGAATTCACGACGGTAAGATTTATTGCACGGTATACAATAATTCTTACCTCCTGCTGCGCCCATTAATTTGGTGATTGGCGAATAGTGTTTTAAAATAGCACTATACGCTATATTAACAACCTCAGATGGCCCCTGCATTACGAAAGACGTTTGTCCATCAAAAAGTGGGGGGTACATCTGTACCGCGTGACTCCCAATCGTATACCACGATAGCAATCCTCAAAGGCATGAGGTATGTTTGGAAATTTGTTATTTCCGGAATACCACAGCCTTCTAGAGGTATTTGCACACCAGCCAGCCGAACAAGAGATCGCGCTTATTCACGTTGGTCGAGCGACGCCCCTTGTCGTATACGCATCCAAGCTATTTCCGAGTCTTTGCTACGTTCGCGTTTTTGTTTGCAAGGGCTACAACGATCGAGCGCGATAAACAAAAATTACCCCCGCTTTGTATTATACAAATCACGGATCGACTCTTCACCATTGACACACAGAGTCCCTGACCAGCCGGCACTGTTACACGCGTAACGGTGAATCGCAACGTGTCAGAGGCCGCGAGAACACTCGAACTCCGATTCACGGCACACATCAAAGCCCATAGGGCTTCATCAGTGAACCGTGAAATAGGCCTCAATGATATACCCTCTCTCCCGTCTGTTATCTTGCCACTGACAAACCCCACACCTATGAAATCTGTGTCGTCGCGATCCTTTACGAAATAATCGTGAATATCTCGGATAGAGTTACGGATCCACGTGACCGGATTTATAGATGCGGGTGGTTGTACTAACGCTAGATCCATCTGTCGCGCTAAAACCTCGAAACGACGTAAATATTTATATCGCTCCGCACCCGCGACAACAAAACGATTTCCCGGCGGTAAAATATCGTCCGTATCATCGATGATAACCGTGGTGTCTCGGATCTCTGTAGCTGGGCTATTAAGTCTAGTATTATCTACGTCTGCTACTACGCGACATACCTCGTGCGATGACGATGCTGATGACGACACTATCGAGGCTGGAGGCGCTGACGATGCTGATGCTGATGACGGCGATTCCGCTTCATCCGACGATGAGCAGGTTGATGATCCCGATGATGATGACGAGGGCTCGGTGAAAACCAGTGACGGTATTGGCGACAGCAGCAGAGGCCAGTGCGCTGTAAAATATGCAGATTCAAGGATTTTTTTACGCTCCCTCTTCAGGGGGCCCACGCCATGCCTCGTACAGCCGTACGACAACAAGATCATCGTCCTCGTCGCAGAAGTCCGAATCATCCCCGACCGTACCATCCGCGTGATAGTAAGGTATCACACGGATGCGAATAACCACCGCATCTTCGTGCGGCGTCGTGAGGCGTCGGTGACTCGGGACTATCGGGAATATTCGCGACCTCGTGCACGACAACAGGCACAACTTGCTGCTGATCATCTATTAGAAAATGAATTTTATTAATTCACCTTCATAGAATAATCTAATAATAAATATTAAAAAATTATTTTTACTCACCATAATACGAGTCATCCGCGGATTCCGTGGATGACTCGTCTATATTTAGAGGCCTCTGCTCAACCATCATTGGGTGTTCTTCTTCTTCTTTCTCTATACCCGGCTGTTCAGGATCAGGGCTAGCCGGGCTGCTGAGGACATCAACATCGTCGGTGGAGCTGTCGCTGTCGTCTTCCTCCTCCTCACCCTCCTCCATAGTCTCATCATCGGCGTCTCTTGAATGATCGGGTTCCTGGTCGCCGTTATCAATATCACCAGCGATGGAAAACATGTCGTCGTCACCGTCGTCTGTCGTACACCCGACACTGAGGTGTCGTCGTCATCGTCGGGGCTAGGTAATGTCGTACACGACGACGGTAACACCAAGCATGAGTCGACGCTGGAAGGTCCAGCGTCGTTCTCGCTGCTACTTGACGCCAGTAGCGAGCGCATAGCTGTAGGAGAAAAAAATTCAGCGTCTTTAAAGAAAAACATTTTGTTTTTCACTTTTTTGTTTTTTATTTTTTAATTTCGCAAAAATATTTTTATTATTAGGTGCGCAACTATGTTCCCGCTGTTTTTCAAGAGATAGCTCCAGTAGTAAGTACTGGTCGATTGGGACATAGCCAAAACGTCATGAACCAAGCTTAGACATATGGTAAACAAACCGCTTTGACACATTAGTGATTTTGTTTTTGCGTCATATACTTTTGGTTGTGTGAAAATGTCTGAATTTGTGCCAAATAATCGTCATTTGCGGGAAGTGTTGCTTTTCTTCTTTCATTTGAAGAAAACGGCGGCTGAAGCGCATCGAGAACTCTATAAAGTTTACGAAGATGCTGCTCTAAGAGAAACAACATGCCGTGATTGGTTCTATCGCTTCAAAGACGGTGATTTTGATGTTGACGACCGTTCGCGTGAAGGAAGGCCAAAAACCTTCGAAGACGCTAAATTGGAGGCATTGCTCGATCAGGATGCGTGCCAAATGCAAAAAGAGCTTGCTTCAGCATTAGGAGTTATCCGCCAAGCCATTTCCAAGCGATTGCATGCGTTGGGAATGATTAAAAAACAAGGAACTTGGGTTCCTTATGATTTGAAGCCAAGAGACGTTGAGCGTCGTTTTTTCACCTGTGAACAACTGTTCTAGCGGCAAAAAAATAAGGGTTTTCTTCATCGCATCGTTACGGGTGATGAAAAATGGATTCATTACAGCAACCCAAAGAGAAAAAAATCATGGGGACTGCCCGGTCATGCTTTTACGTCGTCGGCTCGGCCGAATATTCACGCTGCGAAGATTTTGCTGTGTATTAGGTGGGACCAGGGCGGTGTTATTTATTATGAGCTGTTGAAACCGAACGAAACCATCACTGGGGAACGGTATCGAACTCAATTGATGCGATTGAGCTGAGCACTGCGTGAAAAGCGGCCACAATACGAGCAGAGGCACGAAAAAGTGATTCTACAGCATGACAACGCTCGGCCTCACGTTGCCAAACCCGTTAAAACCTACTTAGAAACGCTCAAATGGGAAGTCCTACCCCACCCGCCATATTCCCCAGATATTGCGCAGTCCGATTATTACTTGTTCCGTTCGATGGCACATGGTCTGGCTAATCAGCAGTTCAGCTCATATGAAGACATCTCAAAATGGCTTGATTCGTGGATAGCCTCAAAAGACGAACACTTCTACCGTGACGGTATTCGAGCTCTGCCAGAAAGATGGGAAAAAGTTGTCGCTAGCGATGGGCAATATTTTGAATGATTCATTTGTAAACATTTTTTCACAATAAAGTTGCATTTTCATAAAAAAAAACAGCGGGAACTTAGTTGCGCACCTAATATTTTTTCAAAAATTGAATAAAATACATTGCCATCGCTAACGAGTCTACGAAGCAAGTTTAACTTTGATTGATTGACGGAAAGTGTATTTATTTTTGCGAGACAGAGTGAAAGTGGATTAAAAATTAATTCACTTTTCGTCAACCAATTAAAGTAAAATATGATTCATACCCTCACTGGTATCGACAATATATTTTATTACATTTTTTGAAAAATAATTCAAAAAATTTTAAATAAAAAATTAATTTTACGGGGTTTTAAAAAAGTGCAAAATTAAACAACTTTCAGTCAAGCGATCAAAGTAAAACAATAATACAATTTTTAAATAGTGAAAAATTCTTTTTCTAGGTTAAAAAAGTAAAATACAAAAGAGCGAATAACAAAAGAAGATAAAACCCCAAATTTTCCATACAAATACTCTATATCTAAACACTGAAGGGTGGTTTTACATGTATGAGTATCTTAAAATGAATGAGCGAGTAAAAATAAAAATTTATCGTCTTTAAAGAAAAACGTTTTGTTTTTCACTCTTTTGTATTCTTTATTAAAATTTGTTAATTTCGTAAAAGTATATTTACTAAAAATTCATTAATTTTTTCAAAAATGTAATAAAATACATTGCCGACGCCGACGAGTTTATGAATCAAGATTTACTTTGATTGATGAAAGTGTATTAATTTTCGCGCAGCAAAGTAAAAGTGGATTAAAAATTAAGCCACTTTTCGTCAACCAATTAAAATAAAACTTGGTTCATAGACGCATTGGCATCGACAATGTATATTATTAAATTTTTGAAAAAATTAATGAATTTTTTAAAAAATAAAAAAATCATTTTTGTGAGATTTTAAAAATTAAAAAATACAAATAAAACCATTTTCAGTAAAAAACCAATCAAAGTAAAAATTGGTCCATAGACTCATTGACGCTGACAATGCATTTTATTAAATTTTTGAAAACAATAATAAAATTGTTAAATTATAATAATTATCTTTGCTAGATTAAAAAAATAAAATACAAAAGACGATTGTATGATAATGAGTGTGAGTGAGTTTGATGTATTGATAATGGTTCACATAAATTTATTCAGAACTCTAACAACTGAAAACTATCTGATGCGACAGAGCACTATAAGAGAAATTGATAAGTGCGCAGAGTGAGCACCTAGCCAGCCTGAGTAACACATAATAAATGGCAATGAATGTAGTGCTCTGTGCAGTGAACGTGTATCGTTTGAGTATGTTTAATCTGTCGACCGATAGCAGGTCGATGCATAAGCACGTAGCATGTCAAGTGACAGATGCGAATAGTAAGGTTAAGGATCCTGGTGACAAGTATAAATAATTAAATGCACTCAGTATGTAACAATAATAGATTCAATGTTTATTTAATTAATTAACACTGATTGCATAAAATACCTGGTAGATACACAAGAAATGTAATTTGATTCGTTCTGGCCTGTGTGTTGATGTACTTGCGGTGAGTAGGTTCTCAGGCCTCTGAGTTGACTTGTTGATTCCGTGTGGTTGATCCTGGTGATAAGGTCTGATTGTAGAGCTCTAGTAAAGCCACACGGCAGGCTGGTGAGTATTCTGACGCCAATGAACGGTGCGAGGCAGAATGGCGTCTCTGCTGCCAGCGAACGAACCACGCCGTTGACGTTTATGTGAGTGCTGCACTAGTCCTGTTGGTTTCCTGTGATTTGTACTGACACTGATTTGACACACGGGTGATTTGACCAAGAATGTAATACACTATAATACAGAATGCACACTAAAGTGAGTGGAACGACTGAATATCTCTGTGAGTTTACGCGGGAACGTGTAGCGCGAGCGACTCTAATGAGAACAATGGTCACATCCGTCGACCACGAGGCAGAGTATCAAGAGGGCGGACGTGCGTCACAGCTTGGTTGAGTTGTGATTCGCCGCTAGCGATGGAAAGCGAGCCTTGTGAGTGGTCTTGCCGCTCTGGGGCCACGCTAGCAGCGTTGGCCGCTTGAGTGAGCTTCGATCGAGGATGTGAGCTGATGGACAATGTGCTTGAGTGCCCGGTCGATAAATCGATATAGAATACCTGCGAGCTATACCATATGACGCGAGGCGTCAGATGATTGTGAGTGTAGCGTGTGCATGAGTTGAGTGTGTGCTTGGTAGATGCGAAAACTGAACAACGATAAAATTTTTATGTTCTCCTCATTCAATTATTCTAAGATTGATAAATATTTTAATAATAAAAATTATTTCAATGAAATAAAAAATACAAAATTGAAGTGAAAAACAAAAGAGCGGATAACAAAACTTTTTTCTCTTAAGACGACAAATTTTATATATAGTATTTGAACGCAAAATAAATATTTTTTCAAATTTTACTTGCCATGGCGATGTTCGCCGGCCATAATCAAGTCATTTAGCGGCCTGTGCGAGAGTCCGCCGTGACTCGCAAGATGCTCAACCACATATTGTTGCACGAAGCCGGGTGCTCGCCGTAGCGGGCCACTCACGTGAGCCGCGGTAATTGCTTCTACATCACCACGCAGCAGCACTTCATTAAACTCCGCGAGGAGACGCTGGAACGTAAAGTTCGCGATATTTACGAACCAGCGGTCTGTAAAGCGCCGCACCAATCGCAGTTCGCGACGGATGAATAAGCAGGCCGTTGCGTGCACTACGCACAGAAGAACACGTCTACGTGAATCCATTTTTTTAAAAACGCGAAATAACGATGTTACACTGTCAGGATGAGAGTTTTAGAACGTTTGAACGTTGAATAATACGAGAATTACGGTTTCACGCGGTTTTATACTTTAACTCGAATACCCCCACTACCCTCGATATATTTCGACTTGACCACAAACACAGAAATCAAGGAAAATTTTGAAAGCAACCTTGAGCCCCTGTACAGTGTCAGAGTGTCTTCACAGGGATTGGTGGCTACACACAGCCGTGCACTATTTCTTAAAGATAATTTATTTCGTACTACCTCTTTGGAAAGGCTGTAAACATGAACCCATGCACGCCTACCGTTTTCTCTAATAAGCTGCATTGTCTAAACAGACATTCTTACAACGATAACTCTGCTTCAATATCACCCAGCGTAGGTGCCTACTATTTGTTAAAGATGATTCAATTCGTACTATCACTTTAGGTAGAGTGTAAACATGAAGCGCTACACTCCTTCCGTTTTCTCTAAGAAAGCTGCATTCTCTAAAACAGACATTCTTAATTTACATTTATATATGCACTTTTGGTATCTATTTACAATACGGTAATATGAAACGTCTGCCGTTTTTATACTAGACTGCATTGACAAAATAGACAGTCTCCATTTACATTTATATATACATCTGTAACACGTGTACTATATACAAGACAATAAACTCTAATTCTAAGACAGGTTTTCACGGTAGGGGTGCACGGGGAATTGCTGGCAACGCCCGTAATGCTGACAGCTACTTGCCACAAGTGCTTCTATAATGGCCGAATAGTTGGCCTTGGAAATGATGTACGACGATGACAGATAGTTGTAAGATGCAACATTGGTGCTCTGGGCATTCTGATGCTTTCGGAAAATTCACTTTCTCTATGAATGTGATTGATTGAAGGTGTTCAACCACCGAATCCCTATAACACCATATTCTATGACTAAATATGGGTGTTTTTACGGTACCGATATTAGGAACTAAGTCCTCCTATGCACGCTGCATGAGATGATTTATAAATTTCACAAATACCTGTTTTTACTTCAGGGCGACGGATTTTGCTGATCACCTTGATACACATGCGAGATATTATAATAAAACAATTGAGTATATTGGTACAAAGGTAAGCGTGCGGTGCGACTGCTCTACCGCGACTAAGTAAATTGCGATCTCGTTACAAGCACCTACTCGGTACTCTTAGGAGGCGTATCGGTGCCGTATCGTATACTGTATACACTACCCACACATATTCTACATCTTACTCGGTACAATAGACTTTGATACGCTTGAACGGTGGGACTTTGAGGACCAAATAGTCGTAGTCCCGATACGTATAATATTGAATTATTTCTTAGATTATCGACCTGGTAGCCTACCGGGCCGATTCGTTACATCACGTTTCGGTGTATCTTTTCCGTGCTCTGGTCAAGGAGAATAAATTCTTCCTTTACTACACCCGACGAGAAAATACCGAAGACGCAAGCCCGTTTTTGAGTCTAACCTCGCGGAAAATTACTTGGGATAGGGCTGGAGTGCGTTTTGTTCTTGGTTGGGGATAATCACTTCACGAATAATGGGGAGGGACTTGAATGACAATTTCACGCGGAACAAGATTTCACTTTAATTGGTAATTGAAAATTATACCTACGGTTGTTTGTTGCTGTGGTTCTTACTGTTGAACGTTGGTTGGGCGTAGATTAGTGTAGTCAGACAGACTAAAAATCGAACGTAGGCGTTGGTGCGTATTAATAATTATTTATTGAAATAAACTACATGAGTAGTTGAATGTTGCACGTTCAATATTCCCGATTTTCCAAGCGTTAATGATTATAAGTACTGTACTCTTACTCTGTACTACTTGAAACTATACTTTGTGAAAATTAAGCCGTGGTGAAAAATTATCGTTCTGTACTACTTAATTTCCCGGCAAACAGTACTACTTGTTGCCTTGGAAAAATTCTAATTCATTGCCGGCGACTTATTGACTGCCAGGCTAATGATTAGTCCTCTAGTTAACCCCCCGTGAAACTGCGTCGACGGCCGATTTTCGCGGCCTTTTATAGGGCTCCTGAGCGTCGAAAATTCTTGTCGTCAAGCGCGTAAAAGAAGAGAAGGGATAAAACCCTATCCTGATTATAAGAATTTCCCCGTGGTCTATCTCGACCATACACGTATTCATTCCCCTTACCCCGCAGAGTAGCTTCTCGACATGCAGAGCCATAGATCTATGCAAGTGCATCGGTATGGTGCGCTCTGATTTGTCAGCGCGATGTGCTACACAGAGGACCATGCGATTAGGTGAGAGAACGCGTTCGAGGCGTTTTTTCCCTGAAAAATGAGGCGATTTTTACCACCCCGCTTCTTGGCCTACTTTCGATAGAGTTTCCTAGTCTAGGTAATATCCTTATGCTCGCTTCTATGTAGATGTGTCTATGGTAAGGGCTTAGTTTTTCAGCGTTTGTACGGAACTTGATTAAATCCTTCACATGAAACCACTAGTAGTAATTTTGTTACAGATTCTGTAGTTAACTTCGACGTATGCAACCTGATTTCTGCGTTAATCTTTTACTAGTATAAATGGTTTTGTTGAATTATGGCTTATTCCAAGCATCATTGGTTATTCGTTAAATTAGTGATTACTCTAGTTATAGCTAATGAGTTTTCTTAAATAATTTGTTAGTTAGACGTTAGATTTCTTATAGTTAATAAGTTTTCTTAAATAATTTGCAAGTTAGACGATTATTCTCGTACTATAGAAACGAGAGCGAGAGAGAGAGAGAGAGAGAAGGATTTTACTTGAGAACGACTCGTCTAACTTGGTTACTCGTACATTTCGTTCGTACGCAAGTCGGCTAGATCGCCGTTCAGCCCTAGCGATGAGGCGTTCGTCGTGGCGCAGAGAGTCGCCCAGCCTCGCTTTCCTGCAGAGGAAGCTCTATTGAAACGCGTGACCGTTTTCTCTCTTTCTCGATTCGTTTTACTTTCAGTATTTAGCTGTAAAACAATCTTAACATTTCATTTTATCCTGTCTATATATGTGTAATGTATTCCATAGAAATAACTTGATGGTAAAACAAGTATTTCTATGCATGGAAATGAGAGAGAGCGAGAGAGTTCTTCTCTTGAGAACGACTCGCCTAACTTGGTTACTCGTGCATTTCGTTCGTACCCATGTCGGCTAGATCGCCGTTCAGCCCTAGCGATAAGGCGTTCGTAGTGGCACAGAGAGTCGCCTAGCCTCGCTTTTCAGCAGAGGAAAATTTATTGAAACATGTTATAGTTTTTCTCTCTTTCTCGTTTAGTCTTACTTATGGGTGTTCAGCTGTAAAATAATCTTAACATTTCATTTTATCCTATATATATATGTGTAACATATTCCACATATATATAATTTACTAGTAAAACAAGTAATTTTATACATGAAAACGAGAGAGAGCGAGAGAGTTCTTCTCTTGAGAACGACTCGCCTAGCTCGGTTACTCGTACATTTCGTTCGTACGCAAGTCTGCGAGATCTCTGTTCAGACCTCGCGCAAGGCGTTTTCGTTGCGCGGAGAGTCGGCCAGCCTCGCTTTCCTGCAGCAGAACCTTCAACTCAATTTTAGTCTCATCTCTTTCTCGTTTTTCTGTCTATTTTTCGCTATTTTACCATAAATTAATCCTAATATTTCCTTTATCCTTTCTATATAGGCATAACATGTTCTATATATTTATGATGGTATTTTTACTATAAATTCCAATATTTTACGAGAGACATGTTAATATATAGGCATAACATGTTTTATATATTTATGATGGTATTTTTACTATAAATTCCAATATTTTACGAGAGACATATTAATGTAATCCCAAGAGAAAAGGGGAATTAATCCTGATATACTGATCTTTCTTCTATTACCCGACTATACTTAGTAAGCTCATTAATTCGATGTGGCTTGTACTCGTTTTCGAGTGACAGCCATGGGTAGTTTCCATATGGAAGCATAATTGTTCTTTTTGCTGCTGATATTTTATCTACAGTATTCGTGTGAACATTTTAATAGTCATACCTCTTTCGTTTAAATCAACAGTTCCCCTGCTTTTGTTAATTGTTTCGCTTAATAATTGTTCGTGATTTCATCATCTTTGTAAAGAGAGAGAGAGAGAGAGAGAGAAGATTTCAGGCAAGAGTGAGAAGAAAGGGTGCGGTCGCTTGGTCACGTGATAGCGTTCCCTCTAACCGCTCCCTTATGACCAACAACGCCCCGACGGCGACTAGCCGAACCCCTGGTCTAGGATTGAGGGTAAGGCCGCGCTGAATCATAGATCCATAAATGGCAGTTGATAACCGGGTCTACGCAGTAGATCCCATGGTTTGAAAGTTTGCCTTTCGACCGGGAGCGCCGAAAAATTCCATCTTTACAAGATTAATTCTTCCCGGGAGACGGTCGGTAGGGCCGCATCTTCACCCTGTTCCGATCTCCGTCGCTAAAATCGCTCTCCTCTCCTCTTAAGAAGTTCGAGAATAAAAGAAAAATGTGAGAGGTTACTTTTACTGTAGCGAAACTAAAACAGAAGAACCTTAACGTAATCGAAATGAAAAAGATAAATGCGACGTTACGTCAGGACGTAACATTATACCCATTTACAACCGGCCGTACTAACTGCGCTGACCCTCGAGTCATAGATACTCTCTCGCACAGGTAGACGCACAATATGAAAATTCGTATATTTATTCTTATACGTATAACGTTCAAGTGTTTTCCATCTACCGTAGTCTATTAAAACGTAAAATACTTTCGACCATCACTGAAACGTAACAAGGGTTGGTATAATGTTTTAAATTTTACGCCATGAAATATCTATTTGTAATGAAATAAACAATTTTTACACTACCATAATTTGTATCAGGGGTACAAATTGAAAATGCGGGTTTGATAACAGATGGCGTTACTAACGCTATACGCATCAGGCAGTACTGTGACTATGTTCATGTCAAAGCTACGTCTTATAGCTTTAATTTTCAGTATGTGTCAATTTGTCGCAGTGTCAAATTCATAGTTTTTTTGAGCTCTCAATATGTCGAGTTTCGTGCCAACAAAACAGCATTTGCGGGAAGTTTTAATTTACTTCTTTAATTTGAAGAAAAGTGCTGCTGAAGCACATCGATTGGTCTCCGAGGCTTATCCGAGTCATGTTCCATCGGTTTCAACGTGCGAGAGATGGTTTGTGCGGTTTAGAAGTGGTGATTTTGACGTTGAGGACAAAGAGCGGCCGGGCCAAGTGAAAAAGTTTGAGAATGCTGAATTGGAGGCAATACTCAATGAAGACTCGTGTCAAACTCAACAAGAGCTCGCAGATTCATTGGGAGTGACACAACAAGCCATTTCCCATCGTATAAAAGCCCTCGGAATGATCCAAAAGCAAGGACATTGGGTGCCGTATGAGCTGAAGCCGAGAGACGTCGAGCGCCGTTTTTTTGCATGCGAACTGCTGCTCGAACGGCAAAAACGGAAGGGTTTTTTGCATCGCATTGTCACTGGTAATGAAAAGTGGATCCATTACGATAACCCGAAGCGCAAAAAATCATATGGTTACCCCGGCCATGCATCATCATCGACGGCCAAACCAAATATTCACGGCGCCAAGCTCATGCTCTGTATTTGGTGGGACCAGCTGGGTGTGGTGTATTATGAGCTATTGAAATCGAACGAAACCATCACAGGAGCACTATACCGAACTCAATTGATGCGTTTGAGCCGCGCACTCAAAGAAAAACGGCCACAATACGAGCAAAGACACGACAAAGTAATTTTGCAACATGACAACGCTCGGCCACATGTTGCAGCGCCGGTCAAAACATACCTACAAACGCTGAAATGGGAAGTCTTACCCCACCCGCCGTATAGCCCAGATATTGCTCCTTCCGATTACCACCTTTTCCGATCGATGACACATGGCCTAGCTGACCAGCGCTTCCATTCTTACGAAGAAGCCCAAAAATGGGTCGATGACTGGATAGCAGCCAAGCCGGCCGAATTTTTTCGCGACGGTATCCGTAAATTGCCAGAAAGATGGGAAAAAGTTGTGGCTAGCGATGGACAATACTTTGAATAATTCATTTGTTACCATTTTTTCAGAATAAACGTTCAAAAATAGAAAAAAATCCCGCATTTTCAATTTGTACTCCTGATAGTATACTGAAGTATAACTTCTCTATATTCTCTACTAAGGTTACGTTGGTAGGGGTAAACGGTTTCCTCCACCATTCCAACATATGAGACGATTCACACCTGTCTATAAAATCATTTGTAGAGAGGATCGGGTGGCAGTCCAGCCCGTGACAAGCTACGAAATACAGTTATCGTCGATAGATTCCCGATCATTTATTCATTTTTCCGTGTCGCTCTGTTGTATTTATATGAACCATGGAACGTTTTGAAGCACCGTTGTTGCTTGCTACAACATACAATTTGAACTACTCGGAAACAAAGAGGATAACCGTAGGTCTTCAGGTACGCGCAAACGGTGGCGTTACACCGGTCGTTAAGATGCAGCATAATAGCTCGTCGGGTGGCATCGCCTTTGAATCTACAAAGTCGAATAAACTTCAAGATGCTTTGGCCGAAATAGCATTATATTTCGGGGCTTGTACGAATTATGGCTGGAAAGCTGATCAACGCATTCGTAAAACACTCAACATCGATGACTGCGAGATTCACTTTGCGTCCTCGTTTGGCTCAAAATCCATTGTTTTCGACCAAGCCAAGGATCCTAACGACGAAAATACGCAGGTAGAACCACCACCACAGAAGAAGAAGAAGAAAAACATGTATTCACCGAGTATAGTGATGCAAAAGAAATCTTTTGACGGACTATGCATCGTAATACCGTGTGTTGATGAGCGCTTCAGGCGGCTGCAGCGCTACGTCGTTTATGTGAAAAACTGTATCGATGTTCTATGTACTGAATTACTTATACATATTCCCGTTAAAGAGCTAGACGAGAATGTGGACCAAGTGTGTATTGAAACTCTTTTAATACAGAATAGCTCTAATCTGTGTGAGGCTGCACGTCATCGAGTCGATCCCTCATTCCTTGAATATTTCGATATATTGTTCCTAGAATTTAAGGTATTTTGTGTTCCGTTCATAACACAGGAGGTGAAAAAATTCATCACAGACATTTCTCTGGTGGCTTCAAAACCGTTTGAAGAATGACCACAGAACGATTGCCGACGGTTACGCAAGAATTAATTTTTCATAATTCACACGATAACACAAGATTATGATGATGATAATAATAATTAATTTTACTAGTTGTAGATGCTAAGATAATTATTGCGTTACTTTTCTCAAATACACACTGTCGTGGCTCGTCGTCGATAACCCTCCATTTCTCGTCTCAGTATAAATTGAAATTATTAATATTTTAATGTATAATACTCTCTACAATAAAAACATGTATGCTATTTAAACGTGTTTTTTACTCAGCATCATCAGCATTAATCGTTGCTTTGAAAAATTTATTTAAAATTGTTCAGTTTTTGGACCTACCAAGCACACACTCAACTCATGCACACGCTACACTCACAATCATCTGACGCATCGCGTCATATGGTATAGCTCGCAGGTACGCTACAGGGTTTTCCAATAAGAGGTTTCATTTTGATATTAAAAAAAACGAGTATTTTTTAAGAGACATCGATTAATGTTTATTTCATTGTAAAGAGGAAGGTATGCCATTAACATTTAAAAACGATATCAGCCAAATGGCCGCTATGGCTACGCTTGCAGCACCATATCCTTTTCATGAAGTTTTCCATGACCAATTCGCACATTTGCGGCTGTATGTCCTTGATAACTTCACGAATTCCATCTTTAAGGTCTTGAATCGATTGTGGAGCATTGGCATAGACCTTATCTTTCATGTGGCCCCAAAGAAAAAAGTCTAATGGTGTTAAATCACAAGATCTCGATGGCCAATTGTGATCACCTCTTCGAGAAATAACACGGTCAGGAAACTTTTCTTGCAAAATTGCGATTGTTTCGTTGCTTGTGTGGCACGTAGCGCCGTCTTGCTGAAAATAAACGTCGACCGGCTTGAGTTCTTGTGTTAACTGAATTTTAAAAGCCTTAAGACTTAAGTCTTTATGCAAAATACGGTGTAATGTCGTTTGTGGAATGTCTAATTCCAAAGACGACAAGGAATCGACAAACCTGGGTTTTCTTCAACACTACGGGCTACAGCAGCAATATTCTCAGTTGTTCTTGAGCGACGCACACGGTTTCGATCCTTCACATCACTAACTTGTCCCAACAGCTCAAATTTTTCCACCAGTTTCACTATTGCCGGCCGAGAAGGTGCTTCACGACGACCAAAAAGTGCTTTAGTTTTGCGAACTGTGACTGCAAAATTTTCACAATTTTTGTAGTGAATTTTAACAATTTCAATGCGTTGTTGAAGCGTGTATCGTACCATTTTTAGTAATGGCATAGTTTTTACTTGTCAAATGTCCAAAGATGACAGCTTCAAAATTGACAGCTGCCCAAATAGCAGGCTATTCAATATGAAACCTCTTATTGGAAAACCCTTTATATCGATTTATCGATCCAGCGCACTCAAGCACATTGTCTATCAGCTCACATCCTCGATCGAAGCTCACTCAAGCGGCCAACGCTGCTAGCGTGGCCCCAGCGTCAAAACCACTCACAAGGCTCACTTTCTATCGCTGGCGGCGAATCACAACTCAAGCAAAGTGTGACGCACGTCCGCCCTCTTGATACTCTGCCTCGTGGTCAACGGGTGTGGCTATTGTTCACACTCGAGTTGTTCGCGCTGCACGTTCCCGCGTAAACTCACGTAGATATTCATTTGTTCCACTCACGTTTGTGTGCACTCAGTATTGTAGCGTATTACATTCTTGGTCAAATCAGCCGTGTTTCAACTCAGTGTCAGTGCGAATCACCGCAAATCAACAGAATTATCGCAACATTCACATAAACGTCAACGGCGTGGTTCGTCGTTGGCAGCAGAGACGTCATTCAGCCTTGTATCACACGTTGGCTATCGCTCACTCACCAGCCTGCCATGTGGCTTCAATAGAGCTCTACAATCAGACCACATCACCAGGATCATCCACACGGGATCAACAAGTCAACCCAACGGCCTGAGATCCCACTCACCGTCAGTACATTATCACACAGGCCAGACAAATCAAATTACATATTTTGTATTCACCAGGTATTTTTTATGCAATCACTATCAATTAATTAAATAAACGTTGAATTATTCTTGTTAATTACCGAGTGCATTCAATTAATTATACTTGTCACCTGGATCCTTAATCTTACTATTCGCATCTATCACTCGACATGCTACGTGTGAATGCATCGACCTGCTACCCGTCGACAGATTAAAAATACTCAAACGATACATGTTCACTGCACAGAGCACTATATTGGGTACGCGCCGCCGCCGCTGCCGCCGCCCGGCTGGGTAACACGCTTATTGTGCACTTGGTGTATGCGATTTTGCATCTCGTTACTCTACGATATTCACCGTCATCATCATCATCATCATCATTATCAATAGTATCGTGGATTTGTCACGCTTCATAAGTAAAAATCATGGATGTACGCTGGAAACATCCGTGGACGTCGCTGATTTGTGGCCCCACTGGATGTGGGAAAACAGTTATCGTGAGAAAATTTCTCAAGTTTCTCAATTCAATGAGTAACGTTGAATTTGACCGAATTATCTTTTATTATGGAGATACTCTCGATTCTGAAATCGCTGCTCTGAATAACACATGTGAACAAGAACCATCGTCGTCATCGTTAATTACTAAGACCGGAAGTAATAAAAAATCCAAAATTCCAGAAATTGAATTTAACGAGGGTCTACCGCAACAGGAGGATTATTCAAGCTATAATAGCTTGAAAAAATTGGTTATCATCGATAATTTAATGCGCGAATCCTCAAATAATACAATTGTCGACCTTTTCACAAAAGGCTGCCATCATAAAAATATTAGTGTGATTTTTATCACACAATATATTTTCTATCAGGGACATGGACAACGCGATATATAATTAAACGCCAATTATATGGTGATATTTAAAAATCCACGTGATCGAGCACAAATTACACATCTAGCGAGACAAGTATACCCCGAGAATCCACGATTTCTAACCGAGTCATATCACGATGCTACCGCACAGCCACACGGTTATCTACTCTTGGATCTTAAACAATTGACACCCGATTATTGTCGATGTCGCACAATGTTTCCCGATGATCCATGAATGCTGGTCTACATGCCGAAAAACACTCGTCAACGTATTTAATTGGAAGTACAAGTAGACACAACATCAGTCGGTAATGGATATGAGTCGTGTACGCATCACACACAAAGACTCGGGCATTCAACGAATACATCTACTGTGAAACTGTAATAATGAGGGATAGCACCAGCGCGATGAAAAAGAAGAAGAAAAATACACATTACATTCCATTCGATGGACGTTGTATAGCCCCTACTGAACGCTATTTGTTATTCAAATAAAGAACAGCGAAAATCAATATTGCGTAATGCTGAGAAACCTCTAATTAATTGCATCTGTGAATGAGCGTTAAACATTTTACAAGGAGTTGTTTGTGTCAAGTCAAGTGTTAAAAAACGTTTAAACAAATATAAAAATATACTTCGACAGCTTGTCTCAAGACGGGTGACAAAACAACATGGTGGTAGTGGTGGTGGTGGTAGTGGTGTTAGTACAGTCGCTCGTAAGCAGCGGAAATATAATTGGAGAGCGAAGAAACGCGTCATAATTCAAAAAGGGGGTGGTGCTTTTTTACCACTTTTACTGATTCCCATAATCACAATTTTATTTAGTAAATTTTTCAGTGGTAGTGACGATTGAGAAAACATCAACTGTGTTAAGGATAAAAATTATTAATGATCCTCGTAATGGAGCATGCGAAAAAAATGTTTTTAGTGGCAATGTCCGAGGTAAACGATGGAAATAGGGATGCAGGCGGTCGTTCCGACGAAATACCGATGGTTGGTTCTGGGAATAATCATGCACCAGCAGCAAACGAGAAAACAATGCAGACCCAAAGTGATCCTGTTTCAAGACTAGACACTGAGCCATACAATATTTAAAAATCAAACAAGCATGGTAAAGACGACGCTAGTAAATGGAAAGAGTATTTACAAGTGCTGCAGCGTTATCTATATATTGTTGGTACGATAAATGCATCGTTTTCATCAGCACTTCCAGCACTACCTGAAACATCGTCTGAGGTAGATAATGCAGAAGCCACGAGTGATGCTGACATCGTTAATAGCGTTCCAAATATGTATAAACGCCGAGCGACTGCGCTATTAAAGTTTCTACGCAAACCCACGAGTGATGAATCAAAGAGCATAAGATGGGACAAAAAAGGATGTGTAACAATAGACAGTATCCTCATTGCAAATTCTAATATTGTCGACCTTATAAACGATGCAGTACGAGGTAGAAAGAACTTTAAAGCAACAGGCAGACACGAGTTTATCGTTAGTCTACGAACAAAGAATGTTCCGCGTGAATTTATAGGTAACAGTAGATTGTGGGATTTAGGCATATCTAGAGGTACTAAACGCCCAAGAAAAGATAATCAGATGTTGCAGCATAACGACTCGCATTCTATGAATGTGGATGCGGTCGGCGATAATTCCAGCGACGACTACGACGACGGCGACGATATACACCCTAGGAATATTTCTTCAAAACGTCGGGAAATAAAAGTAATAAAACTGTTTGAAAAGTGGATAAAGAATTAGAACAAGTTGTACAACGATCGGTGAAAGTTGACTTTCGAAAAAGTGTACTATGATCCTTCGCATCCAGCTGAATACGCTGGTGGGCGAGGTTTAATCAGTAGCAAAAATAAAGCAGACACCGTGTATGACTGGCTGACTCAGCAGGATAGTTATACCATTCATAGACCCGTGCACCGTGTCTTTCCACGACTGTATTACAATGTTACAAATATTGACGATGCTGGGAGGCCGATCTCGTGGATCTACGTACATTGAGAAGCTATAACGACGACGTCTCCTACCTGCTTATGGTAATTGACGTTCTCAGCAAATACGCTTGCGTCGAACCCTTGCAGGACAAAACTGTGCGCGAAGTAACAAAGGCATTTAAACGTATTCTCGAGCGTAACGATGGTCGTACACGTGTTTCACTACAAACTGACCGTGGAAAAGAATTCCTCGGTGGTCAACTCCAAAAATTTGTCAAAGATGAAAACATATAATTTCGCGTTGCTCGTAATCCAGATGTAAAAGCCTCGATTGTCGAGCGCTCAAATCGGACTCTCAAGGAACGGATGTGGCGTTACTTCACACATCGTAATACTCATCGTTACATCGATATACTACAACAAATGGTTTATGCGCACAAACATGCTGTACACTCGAGCATTAAAATGCAGCCGGTCGCCGTAACGCTATATAATGCCGATACAGCGATGCGCAATATGACACTTATTGTTAGTGTCATAAAGCGACGTGAAAAGAGACGTTTCACAACGTATAAATACATACTCGGCGATTACGTTCGAATCAGTAGAACTGAAGGCACTTTCGAAAAAGGTTACGAGAAAAATTCGAGTGAAGAAATGTTCCGTATCAAAAAAGTTTTACTTAGACAGGGATTGTATGTGTATGTGTTGTGCGATCTCGAAGACGAAACTATCGATGGTTTCTTTTACCCCGAAGAATTGACGAGTGTTCATGAGAAGCGTGTGGAAAAGAATAAAGAATTCAAGAATAATCAAGTTTTACGGACAAAAGGACACGATGCGAAAAACCACATTTTCGTGAGTTGGGTGGGATATCCGGCAAAATTTAGCTCGTGGATACCAGCGTCAAACGTTCACGGTCTCGAATAAACGAAATTTTGTCCAAAATGCATGACGAGAATAATTTTTTTTCTTGTTTCACCGAACAACAGCAGTATGAAGTATTTTCCCGAAAATACAACAACACATTTTATAACTCAATTGCCACGTGAAATATGGTTAAAGGGCTGTTAAGTTATGCGCTTATCTGAAATTTATATGTCCTATACAATGACGCATTTACAAGAAGCAGATACGATAATCGGTTGGGTTGTTTGTGAGAATAAAGAAGTTACTACAAACCGAATACCTCGAGGTTTGTATAAAAATCATGAGGAAATTGTGGAAAATATCAATGATTTACCGGGGCTGCGAGAAGCAGGCATAAAAATGGTAAATGTTGAAAGGGCCAAAGGGTACGTTGCCCTCGACGCTGAGGTAACAGAGTCGTGCCCTGAACCTCTAGGCTACTTTGAGGCATTACGAATAAGTAGTAAAATAGCACGTATATTGAGCTTCAAGAAACACGTAGAGCTGCTGCTTGACCGTGAAACCCAGGTCTTTACCTGCAGCGTATGCGAGGCGTTCCACGCGTAGGACGAGTACCCGCCTGTATAAATAGGGCTCTGCCCGATCAGCTTTTTGTCTACACCGATATTTGTGTACCATATACGGTAGGTGATACACAGACAGCGCTATTCAGGATTGTAAATTTAAATACAAAAACTACACGTATGATACAACACAGGTAAAATGTTTCTCATCGTCAAATTATATAGGTTTACTCAACAATTGCTTAAGAACGATCGAGGTAGATATAAGAGATCATTTGGGTAATCCTATTGCATTCGAGTATGGAACGTTAACGCTCACACATCATTTCGAACGACTCAATTAGACAATATGTGTGCTCATTATACGACGTATTATGAGAATCAAATAGGGAGTGGAAACGGTTATATAGGTAACGTGTTTGCGGGTTTCCCGCATCAGCGCGGTCACGGTATCGGTAATTTCCTCCGTCGTCTATTTCGGAGTGTTTTACCACTGCTCACCAGAGGTGCTAAAGCTATAGGGAAAGAAGCCATTCGCACGGGTTTACACGTTATCGAGGATGTGAGCGGTCACAAAATGCCATTCAAGGAGTCATTGCGTCGACGTGCAGCCGAATCTGGAGATAATTTACAACGAAAAGCCAATGAAAAAATCGCTCTTCTCATGAATGGTTCAGGATATAACGCTGTAGGCACCGCACGCATGATACAGTCGTTATCGGGACGCGTGCTTACGAGGACTGGGAACAGGCGTACTGGTATTTCGAAAAAATCGCTTGGAATAAAGAAGAAGAAGAAAAAGTCAACGAGACGTGGACGCATTGCAGCAAGGAAACATCGCGGTGTCGCAAAGAATAAAAAGAAAAGGATAACAAAGAGAAAGAAAGATGTCGAAAGCAGTAAGCGCAAACGAGCAAAGACCAACGATATTTTTGGAGGTATTTAACAATGTCGTCCTTACACTCACACTCCTCCGAGTGTATGAAGTCGTAGCTCGACTTATTTACCATACCTCTAACGCACACGGCTATAGAAGCATCACAATGGATACATTACAAGCCTGTGTCGTCCCTCACGGATGACGGACCCCTGGAATTTGTCATACCTGGCCACGGTGAAGAATACCTGGACCTAGCTCATACAATGATTATTGTAAATGTTAGGGTTATTCCAACAACTTAATCACAATACAACGTAGCACTTGTTAATAACTTTCTGCATAGCCTTTTCAATCAGGTGGACGTATATTTTAACCGGAAACTCGTGGCACCGCCAAACACTGCATAACCCTACAGAGCATATGTTTAGACGTTACTCAATTATGGACCAGCTGCTAAAAATTCTCACTTAACGACTGCGCTATGGTACGCTGACACACCCGGTACGTTTGACACTCTAAGAGGTGCATCGAATAGCCTTAATATCGGTCTGAATAATCGTGAAAAGTACATCAGGAATGGTCGGACTTTAGATATGATTGGACATTTACACTGCGATGTTTTCAATTAGGATAAATTTCTGCTGAACGGTGTGGAAGTACGGTTACGGGTTGTACGCTCAAAAGACGATTTTTGTCTTATGGAGACTCCTACGGCTGGTGTGACACATAAATTACATATCACCGAGGCTACATTACTCGTCCGTCGAGCAAAAATCGCACCAAGCGTGCTGATAGCTCACGCCAAAATGCTTGCAAAAACAACCGCCAAGTATCCTATAACAAGGGTTGAGGTTAAAGCTTTTACGATGCATAGCGGTATCATTGGCGATACTCTGGATAACGTTATTCTAGGCCAATTGCCTAAACAAATAATTCTTGGGTTTGTGAATAACCGAGCATTCAATGGCAGTACAACGTTAAATCCGTTTAACATTAATAATCATTCGATAAATTTCCTCTCTCTGTATGTCGATGGTCAACAAATACCGAGCAAGCCTCTTCAACCGGTGTTTGATGGTAACGAAAACTGGATAGATAGTTATAACACCCTGTTTATCGCTCAGGTATACACTTTCAGAGTGAGGGTCTAGATATTACCAGGGGCGACTGTCCCAAAGGCTACTGTCTGTATGTCTTTGATTTGACACCCGACTTATCAGCAAGTTGCTTCGGTCACTGGAATCTCGTAAGACACGGCGGTATAAGGATCGAAGTACGGTTTGCAGCGCCTCCGACATCTACATTAAATTGTGTGGTATACGCCGAGTATGATAATGTATAATAATAGAGATAGATTCCACACGACAGGTCATTACAGATTTTAGTGTGTGAGAAGGCACCACACGCGCGCCACTGAAGTATTTAAAACGCGTCTACGGAGCCACGCCTGGTATCAGTCTACATCAAACGCTCATAATGGACGTTATAGTAGATATTCAAGCACTCTACGATGCAAACAACCTTTTCCTACCAAAGGAGATAGCTGTGACGACTCTTCAAGAAGAACATTATAGTCATTGGCTTGTCGAACCACCATATGACTTTCGTGAGCTACCAAAGAGCGTATGTACGAGCAACAATAAACTAAAGTGCTTTTATCATGGATTGGAATGGCTTGACGGTGACACACCGTTAAAAAAATCTACACCAATCTACGCTTACTGTGTCGTTATGCCTTGCGAATTTACACAAGAGGTTTGCAGAAAGCCGCACTTTGACGCGACGTTCTGGGCCGCGAGATCATCAATCTGGAAGAATACGAGGGTCCATCGTTAAAAAATATGCCCATCAACAACGTTTACTGCATTCATCATGGTATTTCGAAAGAAGATGATGTAAAATGTGCTCTAAATAACGTGGCAAAAATACGTTCGTGGCTCCTGTTTAAGGAGCTCAACGGGGTTAATCACATTTATTCACGACCTATCGATAAATTAACACCTATTAAAAATCAATAAAGCCAACCGAACAACGATGCATCAAATGAAGAAAATACTCTCGATAAATCACAAAGCGTAGAGTATATATTCAACGATATTATACTTTCATGCAACAGTAATAAGTCGTCTCTGCATGGAAAAACTGTACCGCCTAACGATGAAATAACTGTACTTTTCCGTGGCAGAGAAAAACAAGTAGTCTCACCGAGTGCTAAACAACCACCACCACCCCCGCGTAACACGCACAAACACCAGCCAGAGCAATCACCGCGCAACCATCATTATCATCAACAGAGGCAACGTCAATCACACTCTAAGCGTCACCAGCAGTTGTGTAAACAGCATAAACAGCCTACAGATATTAGACGCTCTACAACGAATATCTGCTCAGACGAAAGAAGTATTTCCGGCCGATCGCATCCGGAGTCGCTGGTCTAGACCCGCAGCATTGGTTTTAAACACAGACGAGCATAATCTAGCTGGGCGACACTGGGTTGCCACTTACGTTGATAAAAATGGGCATGGAATCTTTTTTGATAGTTCTGGATTGCCCCCACTCATTAACCAACACCATAACCGTTTACGCAGAAACTGTCGAAGCTACGAGTGGAACACGCAGCCCCTTCAATCACGCAAGTCTAAAGTATGCGGTGAATACTGTATTATGTTTCTTGATTTTATGGCTCGTGGTTATACTCTGGATAATTTTCATAAGAATTATACGACAGAGTGAAAAATGATCGCATAGCTGCACAATACTACAAATGAGTAAAATATTCAAATCGCAGAAAGGAACATGTGAAAAATGTAAAACACAATAATATAAAGGGCTGCGGTTGTAATGAAAACACATGTATACAAACTTGAACAGATCGATTTGGATGCTACTTGTGAATTACTATGAATAAATTCGAAACTATAAATTTCCTGTCTTATTATTATTCTTCGAAAGTACTGCCACCATATATATTTTCATATTCAACTATGTGGCCATCAAATAGACGACAGATGTATATATCTAATCGTAACAGCTGTGAAAAAAAGTTAGTTGAAAAGGAAACGTCGTGGTGAAAGTATCTTTGCCTCTCTTTCCAATCATAATAAATACTATTGACAGTATACTCGTGATCGACTGCTGCAAGGACCCCCGGGACTTCACCAAGGCGGAGCTCGCGTACATACCGAAACCGCTGCTGTTGAAACATTGGGGAGGAAAACTAAAAATTCTGTATGACAAACTGCCGGAGCATCTGAAGGTTGACCGTGAGGTCTCCTCGTACCTGCCGTACTATGTACATTACAACTAATCGGGTATGAAAACATACATTGACGGTCCACCACTAGCTCGCCGTAACTGCATCGGATGTTATTGAAAACTACGGGTGAACAAGAATAATGCATGTTTGTTATACAAGAATGTTAAAATAAAACACTTTTGTATGAACCTGAAAAATAACGAGCGTTTTCAATTACCGTTGTTATAAATAGTAGTTTTAATTAATAAATTTTTTAATTAACAAAAATTTTTTAAAAGCTATGGAGAGGTCTTGGTTATCGACGACGACGACGGGGCATGTTTAACTGTTTGATGAAGTACAGAATATTATTTACCGTAGGACCCAATCTACTTATCTTCCGTAAATCCCAAATTTCCTCTAGCGATGGTCGGCCACATGGTGACGGTTGACAACCGACCTACTTTACCGATCGCCGATACATTTTCTACTCGACTGGCTGCCAACATTCGATGTACTTCACCGACTGTCGGTAACACGATTACCAATAGTAGATGGCGCATCGACAATTAAGTATGGGTCAAAATCCGTCAGATGGCGTAACGACGCTACACCAATCAGGACACTGGGATAGGTGGTCTGGGGGTATGGACTGCCGGGGAACAATCAGGGGGGGGGGTAGAGGTTGTGGGGGACCAATCAGGAAAGGGGGTGGGGTGGTGAGGCAGACACATCCTCTCTACACCCAAGGACCCACCAAGTGGAAAGCAGCATGGGTGGGGAGGGAGCGGGGTTAGTGGGTGGGGAGAAAGCGGGGCTAGTCTAGGCACGCCCTGGCGCCAGGGGGCCACGCTCCTGTCTGTCTTTCTATAGGGCCTATACTTCTAATATACAATTGCATCGAGAAAGTAGTGTTCCGACGGTTACGATAACGGCATCGGAAGTAATATCCCTTATCACTCTTATGGTTGATACAGGAGCCGGGCCGAATATTTTAAAGAAACAATCTGTAAATGAACATATCGCTATAAATCACGGAGAAATTCTGCAACGTAATGGAATAACAGCAAATTCAATTTTTACTTTGGGTCATTTTACCATACAAGCCTTCTGACGTTTCGCTACTTTCCATATCGTAGATAATAACTTCCCCATAAAGGAATCTGGTATATTGGGTTCGGAATACCTTGACGGCAATCGCGTGAAAATTGACTACGAGAAAAGGCAATTGAAAATGCAGAATGTAAGAATACCATATGCAACTCAGGAAACTATTGTTATCCATGCAGAGTCCACCAAATTGTGCTTCGTGAGAGTAAAAAAATTGGATTTACGGGAAGGTTATCTGCCTACCGCGGATGCAGGTGAAGGTATAAACATAGAAAACGGGTTTGTCATTAATAATAACGGTTAAGCTTATATTTATATGACAAATAGCAATAGGTATTCGGTTCAAGTCCAAGTACCAGTACTAGAGTTAATGTCATCGGAGGAATTAACTTACAGTACGGGAGCAAGAGAATCTACTGACGATTCAAAGACGAAATGGGAACGACAGGTAACAAGTAAAGTTGAAGTAATAAAAGCAAATAAGTCCTCGGACGGACTGAGTTATGAAACTAATAGAGATAAAGTAATTCAAGTGAGAATATTGGAAAAAAAATTCATTCCGACGGGAAAGAATGCGTTCTTATCAGGGACACTACCCCGCGGAGATACAAAAAGTTCTTTAGAGACTATGTCTGATTTTGTGAAAAAAATTATAAAGGAAGAAATAAGAAATTGTTCAGAAATTATTGAAGAAGCTTACGAAAACCGTGTGAAAAATGAAAAATCAAGTAAAGAAATTGGTAAAGTGAAAATAGAAGATCAAGTTGAAAATTCGCAGTCTAGTTCGCGAAAATGTATGGAACTTTGTACGTCGGATTCGAGCAAGGGGAACACTTATATTGGACCTGTAGAGATTATTGTACCTAGACAAAACGTTGTCTATCCGAATTCGATAGAGACGAAAGTAGACTGTGTTAATGAGGAGACTTGCCTTGGCTCCACAGCCAAGTGTGTCTGTGCCGACGAAACGAGGCAACGCTCGTTGGAGAATTAAGGGAGCCCAGCTCAAATTTTTTGGGATAACCTGTGCCTATGGAAAAGACAGAAACTCCTCAAGATTATGAAAATTATGTTCAAGAAGAAAACGTCGTTAATTCAAATTCAATAAAAACAGAAATATCGGCAGAAGATAGCGAGTCTAATTGTGTTAATTATGCGGGTTGTTCGAGCTTCACAGATGTAACTGTGCCGACTGAACGGACAAAACTTGTTGGAGATATGCGAAAACTCGATCCAGATTTTATAAGGATTTCTGTGCCTATGGAACGGACAGAACCCTTTGAAGATGTTAATAATTACAATGGGGAATTTAGAAAGTCAACCAAAGAACAAATACTCTGAGAGAATAGAAACGTTGAAACAATTGAATCAGTAAAAGTAAATTATTCAGATTTTACCAAAGCATCAGAGTCAATAAAAGAAGTAGAAACTATGGAAAATAAAGAAGTACTTTGCCAAAAACCTGTTGAACCTTTCGTGCTTGCGAATAATTGCGATCAAACTGTCAATCTTAAAAATTATGAAAACCCAAAGAATTTACGAATAACTTGTACACTTGAACCGTCAAAAAAGGAAAATATTATAGAAAATATTAAAGACAAAGATACACGTTTAAGAAGCGAGAAATATAGTCCAAAATCGTATAAAATCATGAACGTTTCGTTAACACAATAACTCAGTATAGCTAATATCACTCGCGAAATTCAACCTTTTATTCGCGAAAAATCATGTTACATAATATCAGAATCGGTAATGATCGACCGCTATAACCAAATGAAGGAATTATTAAGACTCGTCGAATTGAACGAAAAAGAAAAAGCAAGTATCGAGACGCTTTTAAAAGAAAGCGCATATTTATACCAAACCCCAGTAGATACGATGACATGCACCACTATATTGCAACATCGCATTCCTACTACTGATGATCTTCCTATAAATACTCGAGGCTACAGGTAGCCAGAAATTACTAAAGAAGAAATAGGCAAGCAAATAGAGGATATGCTCAGTAAAGGAGTAATAATACCTTCTACCTCACTATACAATTGTCCTGTCTGGATCGTTCCCAAGAAAGCCGACTTTTAGGGTAATAAACTGTAACGGTAATTTTTCACGTTCACATATATTTTATTTATCGTGGGAATTCGGGCTCGATCACATGACTAATTAATAGAGACTTCGTAGTGGTTGACAGTGAGGCTTTATTCAAAATAGAAACAATTTCATAAAATGTCACTTATTAATTACGGTCACTCGAATTTTTCTAGAACGACCAGTTAATTCCGTAATTTCGGCGATTATTTCTACGATTATAATTTTATTTTGTATGCATCCATGCTCTGTACCTACAAAGGTTTATTATTCTTTTCGCACAGCAGTGTTGCTGTACGTTTGGTACACATACAGGGTGTCCCAGCTACATACACCTCACTACGACGGGTTGCATACTCCTAGGAGCGCGCCCAAGCGCGCATCGAGCCGGTAATACAGAGCGTGTCAGTATAATCACTCGCGTATCTTTACAAGAGTTTCAGTATAGCGAGTCATCACGCTGTCAACCGCTTCGCATAATAACCCGAAAAAACGTCATATTTATAAAATATTTTAATTTTTAAATGTGTGTTTAAATGCTTGAAGTTTTAAATGTTTATTTGGGCGTTTAAATGTTACAGAACGTTTAAATCTTTAAATATTTTAATGTGTTTAAATTATTGAAGGTTTAAATGTTGAAACGTTGCAGAAATGCAGTACGGGTACGTTCTTTTAGTTGTTCTTTCTATCAAAATTATGAATCGACTGCAAACTGTAGACTGCTATGTTTAAATTCATTACATTAATTATGCAAATTCGAACTTCAAGATTCAATTTAGACTCGTGCGCACGTCGGGATTTCGTGCGTTTCGCCGAAACTGAATTTTAAACATAGCAAACTACAATTTCCAGTCGATTCATAATTTTGATAGATAGAACAACTAAAAGAACGTATCCGTACTGCGTTTCTGCAACGTTTCAACATTTAAACCTTCAATAATTTAAACACATTTAAATATTCAAAGATTTAAACGTTCTGTAACATTTAAACACCCAAATAAACATTAAAATCTTCAAGCATTTAAACACACATTTAAAAATTAAAATACTTTATAAATATGACGTTTTTTCGGGTTATTATGCGAAGCGGTTGACAGCGTGACGACTCGCTGTACTGAAACTCTTGTAAAGATACGCGAGTGATTATACCGTCACGCTCTGTATTACCGGCTCGATGCGCGCTTGGGCGCGCTCCTAGGAGTATGCAACCCGTCGTAATGAGGTGTATGTAGCTGGGACACCCTGTACATCCTCCGACTATCTGTCACTCGCATCGCACTCGCTCTTTGTACAGAGTGTATGAACCCTGTGTACAATTCTTTTTCTTTTATTCTCGTTCCACTTTCTCTCTCTCTCTCATCTAATCGGGCGGTTCTAGCTTGCACTGCCGACCTAAAATTCACATTATTTAATCCTACTTCTTTATATACTACTAGCTAATGTGTATCGATTTACCTATGTAGCAACTCTGTTTACAATTCTTTTCTCTCTCACACTTATCTCACTTTTCGCCCTTTCTTGCTTTATCTCGCAGGAAAGGCGATTCCTGTGGTTCCTACTGGTTTAAAGTCCGCACTCTTTAATTTATTTTCTCATACATTATTTTCTTATTCCGATGCACTGAATTTCTCGGCTTATATTTATTCACTTAATCCTATATGATGATTCCTAACTACATCTAGTGTTACCTCGCTTTCAAACTACCAACTGATTTATTTTCTGAATATTCCTCCTCTTTACTTTTGAGATTAATCGTTTTTAAGACTTATGCACTCAGAAATTAGCTTTGGTTGGGTTCGTGTTACCGAGTAAGAGCGCCTTCCTTCCGGTGCAAGCGCTTTTATAGATGTCTCCCCACCCTAGTTCCCTCTACGTCACTCGGAACTTCGGCTTTAAGATTTTTCAAATTCGCTTGATTATGCGAGCTACCGTTGCCATGCCCCCCCCCTGGCTCTCCCTCGTCGCCGAGCAAAGCCAGCTGGTCGCTGACCTGCTGCTTTCGGCGACGAGCGAATTCCAGAGGCGTGACATCACTCGTTTTTATACTAGGTCCGGGTTCGTCGGCCTAGCGTCCGCTGTACTCAACGCTTCAAATATAATTTCGGCTCTCATAGTCGTTCGATAATATAATATAATCGCTCGATGGTAACTATGTTACAAAACAATGGAGAGTAGTGTTCGATTACCGATCGCTAAACGAAAAAACGATCGCCGACGCGTACCCTATACCCAAAATCAACGATATATTAGATCAATTAGGCGGTGCATAATATTTCTCTGTATTCGATTTAGCATCGGGATTTCATCAGATAGAAGTATCTCCAGAGCATCATCATAAGACCGCATGTACTCCTCTGCGTAGCCATTTTGAATTCGTTAGAATGCCGTTCGGTCTTCGGAACGCCCCTCCGACGTTTCAAAGAGCAATGGACCTCACGCTAAGTGGGCTCCTCGGGAAAGGACTATTTGTTTATTTGGACGATATTGTCATTTATGCCTACAATCTCAAAGAACACGAGAATATATATCGCAAATTAATGAAACGATTAGAAGCACCAAATTAAAAATTACAACTAGATAAATGCGAACTTTTAAAAAGAGAAGTCGCGTACTTAGGACATATAATCGGGAATAATGGAGTTCGGCCCGATCCTAAGAAATTAGAAGCTGTACGTAAATATCCCATACTTAAAAACATTTTAAATATTCGAACATTTCTGGGATTAACAGGTTATTATAGGCGATTCATAGAAGGATATGCGAAGATATCAAAACCTCTCATAGCTTTATTACGTAAAGAAAATATATTTGATTGGGGACCCGAACAACAACGGTCATTTGAAATTTGAAAGAATAAACTCTGTACGGCTCCAGTTTTGCGATATCCTGATTTTTCCAAGCCTTTCATTTTAACAACAGATGCATCGGGTTATGCTATCGGAAGTATACTTTCATAAAGAGAAATTAACACGATCATCCATGCGCATACGCCTCGCGAGCTTTGAGTCTAGTCGAAGAACGGTACGACACTTACGAAAAGGAAGCATTGGCTATAGTGTACTCTATACTTCACTTTCGGCCGTATCTGTATGGGCACCATTTCACTGTAGTAACCGACCATAAACTGTTGTCGTGGTTGCGCCGGGCTACAGATGGAAACCCTAAAATCCTGCGCTGTAGACTGAAACTGGCCGAGTACGAATACGATGTAGTGTACAAAGCCGGAAAAACTAACGTTAACGCCGACGCACTCTCAAGAAACCCCATAGACGCATTAACTACCACAGACGATATTTACATGGTTCGCACGAATCCTTCAAAAAGTCACCGCAAAAAGGATCAACATATTTTATCGGATACTGATATATCACGGCTATTAGAAGAAGATTCAGAAGAAGACGAAAATCTTAGCAACGATGTTCCTGGAAATTTTGGTTATCTTAACGATGTAGAAGAATGTGGCTGGGTACACGAGTCGGCTGACTCTTTCGAACAGTTGGAAGACGTAGTTTCCCCATACAAATCAACGACCACTAGTCACGAGAACGAAATTTTCCATACGCCCGCAGCGAACAAGGCACCGCTAAAGAAACCCACCGTAAAAATTAAAGCTAATATGCCTCGGGAGACATGCATGAATAAAAACGTCGAAACTAAGAATAAGCAAGTGACCTACAGTGTTGAGAAATTTCCTCTGCCATCCCACACCTCTTCAGAACGACCAAGTAACCAAACACATGTGCCGTTACCAGTCCCATCCAACAACGATGTGCCTGTTAAGAACTACGAATCTAGCGATGAAAGCGAACTCAAAGACCATAACCCTCGAGAAAACTCAAACAGAACAGTGCAGAGAAAACCTGCACATGAACTTTTTAAAGGTAGCGAAGCAGAACCCCTAAGCGACAAAAAGTCCGACGTAGAACCTGAGAACTCAATTATTGGGTCTGGGAAAACGTTCGTGGCGTTTTTCCCGATAGATGGCAACAATTGCAAATGAGTCAGGAAACACAGATCGCAGCGACACCACTAAATGCCCGTTGGAAAGGTGACACTTCAAGCGTTATTTTGAGTGTATAAACATCGAAATTAGTGCAGTGGTTGGAAAGTTGTTTGCGTTTGAAAATGGAGAAAAGTAATGAATAATTGCGCTATATTTTGCAATATTATTACGACAAAGGGAAGAACGCTGCGCAGGCTTGTGAAAAAATTTGTGCTGTGTACGGTGAAGATACTTTACCAAAATCTGCTGCGCGGAAATGGTTCGCTCGCTTTCGTTCTGGTAATTTTGATGTGAAAGATGAGTCACGCTCTGGTCATCCAATCACTGAAAAAGCTGATAAAATTCTTGAAAAAGTCCAGCACGATAAGCATATCAGCAGTGTCGATATTGGTATGGAGCTAGGCATTGACCACAAAACCGTTTTGAACCATTTACACTAAGCTGGCTACAAAAAGAAGCTCGATTTATGGGTTCCTCATGAGTTGAGCGCGAAAAACACGATAGACCGAATTAACATCAGCGAGCGCTGCTGAAATGCAATAAAATCGAGCTATTACTGAAACGCGTCATAACCGGTGAAGAAAAATGGATCACGTACGACAATCGGAAGCGTCAAAGATCGTGGAGAAGGGATGGTGAGCCGTCACAAGCGTTCGCGAAGCCAAGATTGACGGCGAAAAAGGTGATGTTGTGTGTGTGGTGGGACTGGAAGGGAATCGTCCACCATGAGCTACTTCCAGTTGGTCAGACTATTGATTCTCAACTCTACTGTGGACAACTAGAAAAATTACGCCAAGCAATTGAAAGAAAACGGCCCGAATTGATTAATAGGAAAGGTGTTGTCTTCCATCATTTTTTTTTATTTTTTTTTTTATTAATAAATATTACAACTGATTTAATATCATCTAGTAATTTTTCTATCATGTATAGGTTCACATTTAGAGGGGTGTAACCCATTGGTTAGTCCCAACAATTTCTACATCTAGCTGTTAATTTAGCCAATCCAATTTGGATCTCCTAAGTCTAACGGTTTCTGCCTTTGAAGCCGTCTAATTGAGCCTGTGTTAGTCAACATACATCGTAGTTCTTCATTTTGATGCTGATGAAGGCGATGTACGTGTTTCCTCGCATGATTTTTTATTTCTTCATTGACGTCTTCCATCCTTAGATCCCTGTGGAGGTTGTCGTTTCTTATGTACCACGGTGCATTTACTATACCTCGCACGACTTTATTTTGGAATGTTTGTATCATTTTTACATTTGTCTTCTTGGTGCAGCCCCAGAGCTGGATACCATAGGTCCAAACTGGTTTTAGTATTTGCCGATATAAAAGCAATTTATTATGTATATTCAGCTCTGAATTTCTTCCTAAGAGTCAGTACATTTTTTTATATTTTATATTAAGCTCGTTTACTTTTATTTTAACATGCTCTTTCCACTTCAGCTTGGCATCAAGAGTCATACCGAGATATTTAGCTGTATTTGCATTAGGGATTGTTTGCGAGTTAAGCTGGACGGGTATCCAGTTTACCTTCCTATTAGTGAAGTTTATATGTACTGATTTAGATTCATTCAGTTTGATTCTCCATCTTCCTGTCCATTTACTTAGTGTGTTAGTGGCTCTCTGCAATTTGCTAGTTGCCTCTTCTATATTATCACCAATTGCAAGTATTGCAGTATCATCGGCAAATGTTGCTAGAGTTGTTTCTTCTGTATTTGGCATATCTCTTGTATATAAGTTATATAATATTGGTCCCAGCACGCTACCTTGCGGTACACCTGCTGATATTTTCTTTAACTCTGAGTATTCGTCTTCATATTTAACGCGAAAATGACGGTCAGCGATGTAGGATTTTAATACCTGGTAAAATTGCTTCGGTAGGTCACGATTCAATTTATATTCCAAACCTTGGTGCCACACTTTATCGAAAGCTTGAGCTACATCCAAGAAGACACTTGAACATATTTTCTTACGTTCCAGCACATCTTCAATTATGTCTTCCATCATGACAACGCCCGACCACACACTTCTTTGATGACCCGTCAAAAATTGCGAGAGCTTGGTTGGGAAGTTTTGATGCATCCACCGCATAGTCCAGACATAGCACCCTCTGTCTATCACTTATTCCGATCTCTGCAAAACTCTCTCTATGGAATTAAGCTGCTTTCAAAAGCACCCTGTGAAAACCACTTGATTCAGTTTTTCAACCAGAAACCACAGAAGTTCTTCATCGATGGCATCATGGCTCAACCCGAAAAATGGCGAAACATTGTCGATAATAATGGAGCATATGTAGTTTAAATAAATTCATTTTCGCGATTTAAGAAAACCAGTTGAATTTTACTAAAAAAAACGCCACGAACTTTTTCCCACACCCAATATATTGCCCGCCACCATCCTGCATAAAACTACGAAGGGGAGAATTATTACTTCCAACGTCAAACAATCACGAGACTCATTTTACATTCGAAAATATAATTTAGTTTATTTTGTTTCCACCAACTGTGCACCGATAGACACTGGAGCATTTGCACTAAGAGATAACAACAATTTTCCACACTTAAAGAATCTAGAATTAAACAAAGCTCAATCTATTATGAAACGAGCTCACAGATTCAATACAGCTTTGCCTATCACAGATAATTCTGGAGAAGATCCCACATTAATTTTGGAAAATATAGTAGAAGCTTTAAAAAGTGCTTGTCATTTAATTGACAAGTTTTCATTGCAAACCGTCAGTATTGCAAAATCAAGTTTTATGTTGAATATGCCATGGGAAACATTATGACTCAAATTCGATTAATATTCCCGCAAAGCGACGTTCATATCATTATTTGTCACGGTTTAGTTAGACAACCCCCAGTGGAAAGACAAAATGAGATTATTGAAGAAATGCATTCGTCAATCATAGGCGGACACAGAGGTGTCAGTAAAACATATAATCGAATTCGTCATGTGTATTATTGGAAAAATTTAAAAACTGACGTCCAAATGTATATTCAACGGTGTTTACAATGTCAATTAAAAAAATTAGTCCGCGTAAAAACTAAACAGCCTATGATCATAACCGATACTCCACCAATTGCTTTCGATAAAATTGCAATGGATATAGTAGGCCCTATGCCAAAAACTAAGCAAGAAAAGGAATACCTACTTACAATTCAAGATCAATTAACAAAATATTTAGTAGCAATCCCTTTACCTAATGCGAAGGCAGTAACGATAGCGGAAGCATTCGTCAAGCGATTCATTTATTATTTTGGCTCACCCAAAGTGGTACTCACTGACCGAGGTAGGAATTTTTTGAGTAATTTCTTAAAACAAATTGCGAAATTGTTAAAAATACGTAATGTTAGAACTACAGTATTTCACCCTCAATCCAATGGATCATTAGACAGATCGCATCATGCTCTTGGTGAATATCTTAAACAATTCACCACTAAACTGTAACGGTATTAAACGTTAACATTACCCTTGAAGGGTTTGTTCGGACTCGAGCAGGGAGGAAAGTAATTTTAGGCTTTTGTAGTAGGTAAAAGTAGGGTTTATTCAAAGGAAAACAGAGATGAATTTAAGTGATACATAAAAAGAATAAATAGAAAATTCGATTATCTAACTGTTTGAGATTCCGTCCGATGGTGTTGTTTGACAGATCTGTGACTGTATTGAAACTAATGAAGCTTCACTCAAGACAGGGTGAAAATAAAACCAGACTCATGAATGAAGTTTTGGAGAAAGTGGTTTATTTTACTTTCCACACAAACAAGTAATAATGCAATTTAAACAATTATTTAGATTTAGATAATGAAAACAAATGCACTAAATGTTTGAGAATTAAAAACTGTATTTAATTAAATAAGCTGAATTTGATTTGAATTATCTGGACTGAGAACCAGCACACAATTGTATTAATTGTGTGCTGTAGGTACTGAGAACGATGTGCGCACTGCAGACTCCTCTGCATAGCACGCCACGCTATGAGATAGATGAGTGCGTAGACATATCCAATGCCCGTCACCAAATACGCAATGAGAAAATGAATTAGATTTTGCAGCAAGTGAGTGCTAACACATGTAAATCTGGCCACTGTTTCTAATTCTAGTGTGACAGGTTATGAAGCAGTCTACGCTGCAGAGCATGATAATGTGAGCTTGAGGATGCACAAATGATCAGACCGAATTCACAGCACTTTCCCAGCAAGTCTGATTGGGGGAAAGTGCAGTGAATTAGTAAAACACAAGCAATTATATTAATCGAGCATGCTAGCAATTTTGTGAAAAAACGTGGTGCAGCCCGCGCTGCAGAGCACGTCACAGTGTGAGCCCTTTATGAGGATGTACCGATATAAATCTCCTCACCGTCAGTGAATTACGCTAAATTATGACGGTGCACGCTTACCTTAATTTGAGTCCTGGTGAGCAAACGAAGGTTGAGAGAATCCAGTGGAAAAGGTGAAGATTCGTCCGAGCTTTGCCAAGTGCATGCGCTGTTCGTGCGGGTTTTCACGTAAGTATCGAAATATCCAATATGGCTGCGGAATATGAAAGCGTCGTTGGGCGCTGAAGTCAATTGAGAGAGATAGCCGGTGAGCGAAGCCGAAGTCAAGCGAGAGAGACATCCTCTCGCTCGACGCGGCATGCCTACGAGGCACAATCACGGCTCCGCGAAACCCTGCCTCGGCTATCTCCGCCCAACCGAACGCTGTGTGCTCGAGCGCAGCTACAGGTCGACGCACGGCGAATATCGTTCGCCGTGCGCCAGCTGATTATCCAACACTAACCCTTTCTCTTGGTATTATGGCTACCACGCGCCTTACAATAAATTATTCCTGGGCACTCGAGTGCATTTATAATCGTGTACGCGGGTGAATTTGAAGAATTGATGCGAATAGAGAAGTAACATTCTATTTACAATATGCACTATGACGTGAAATGTTGATAAATAATATAATGCCTGTAATATAAATGTGAAGAAATCTGTTGGATAATCAGCTGGCGCACGGCGATCGATATTCGCCGTGCGTCGACCTGTTGCTGTGCTCAAGCACACGTCGTTCGGTTGAGCCGAAGATAGCCGAGGCAGGGCTTCGCGAAGCCGAGGATGTGCCTCGGTGGCACGCCGCGTCGAGCGAGAGGATGTCTCTCTCGCTTGACTTCGGTTTCGCTCACAGGCTATCTTGCTCAACTAACTTCAGCGCTCAACGTTAATTTCATATTCCGCTGCCATATTGAAAATTCAGTCACTTTTGCTACGACATCGAGGAACAGCGCACCACTTTCTTGGACTTTTCACGTTGGCTTTTCGCTCAGGACGCTCTCGTCACTCTCAACAGGACTCAAAATCAGGTACAAGTACGTTGCTATAATTTACCGCAAATTCAATGGTAACGAGGAGTTGCATGCTCATCGGTACATCAACATTTTTGGCCTCACTTTTTGGCGGCATTGCAGCACATGTCGAGCCACGGTTTTCTCACCATCATTTGCCGATATAATTAATATAATTATGCAGGTGTACTATATTCACTGTACTTTTCCCCAGAATATCTGCTGGAAGAGTACAGCGGCTATACACTGCTCATTTTGTGCATCCTCAATATGTGTTGTGTTGTGCTACGCAGTGCTGCCTGCGTAGCTGGTCTCATACGTATAGAGTACTCAAGCAATTTCTATTGCAAGTGCTCTCATTTGTTCACGGCAACCTCTCTGCATTAAGCTGCAGAGAGCTTGCTGTGAATTATACTACCATCTTACGCACTCATACATCTCACTGCGTTGCATGCTCCGCAGCACTGTCTGCGGTGCGTACACCGCTCTCAGTACTCACAGCACACAATTAATATAATTGTGTGCTGATTCTCAGCTCATACCATCAAGTCTCGTTCAATTAATCAAATTCAGTTTTCTAATTCTCAAATTTTTGGTGTACTTATTTTCATTATTTTGTATTTTTCTAAATTCAGTATACTTGGTGTTTTCATCTCATATTTAAAATAACTGGTTTAAAATGTATTATTACAGTATGTGTGCGGAAAGTAATAAACCACTTTCTCCAAATTCCATCTACTAGTCTGGTTTTATTTCCACCCTGTTGTGAGTGAAGTCTCATATTTTTCCAATATATTCGCAGGTTCAAGATCTGTCAAACAACACCATCGGACGGATTTCTCAAACAAAATCGAAAATTGTATTCTAAGATTTTCGAAGAAAAAAGAATTTCCAGAAACATATTTTGCATTAAAATCAACGATGTTTATTGGTACGCACTCATGCTGCACTTTCTTTTTGGATATCATGTAATAATAAACATATAAGTTACATAATAAAATTGATAAATACGAATGTAAAATCCAAAAATTAAAGTAAAATTAAATATACATATATCATAAAGGAGTAAATATAAAACTACAATAATCTCTAATAATACTCCATATCTATTTTTATCAACGATATTCCATTACTAAGAGACAATTTTAGCATAAACGATGCCAAGCCGTCTGCCAAATACCGTGCTATACCGTATTAATCAAATAACCCTTTACCAGATAAATAAACATATTAAATATGAAAGGAAATTATACATACTTGTAATCATAAGTAATAATAATAATAATAGTCATAATAATAATGGTGATGATAGTTATAGCAATAATAATAATAACAATGATCAGTGTATTCAAGTTTTAGTGAAAAAAATTTTTTCTTAAAGGTTTTAAACCAGGCAAACACAGTTACCAATACGCCAACGCAAACGAGACACCAAGAAACGCACTCAAAGACAAGGTATTAAATAAAACCTCTTGAAGAGAAAATATCTTAGTGCACCCAGATCAGTTTAAGACTTCAAAAAAAAAAAAAAAAAATAGAGAATACAACTAAATATAAAGAGAATGCCATAGTAATCATATTAAGAACATTAACACACACCAGTAAATATACGCATAAATATTTTTATTAACATAACTAAAAAAATACACTACTGTTTATACCTGCATCTTGGAAAATATTAATTATCAAAGTGTGTATATCATCGCTAAGCATGTCATCAAAAGGCCCACGCGGCATGTACTCATACGAACAAGTGCGTCTCGACAGTTACCGTAGTTGGCCAGTAAACTTTGTAGACCCGCGGCAACTTGCCGCTGCAGGATTTTATTACACCGGGCAGGGCGACGAGGTCAGTTATTTTGATTGCAGAGTTACTATTAAAGAATGGGAAGTCGGTCATATATGGTACGAGGGTCGATCAATAAATAGTCAGCCTTGCGTCATCTGTTGGTGGAGGAAAGAAATCAATAGCGACGTTTAGTAGTGCCATCCTTCACATGACTGTTGTCAAAGTTTCAGCTCGCAGCGATGTTTAGTTTGCGTTTGACAGCGTCGAAAGACAAACAACTTTTGTGTTTTTACAAAAATGGAAAAAATTGAATATCGTGCAGTGATTCGATTTTTGTTTCGATGTGTAAACATCTTTAGCGGCGGTATGGGTCTAAATTGGAGCAGATGAAACGGAAGTATGTAAGGGGAAGTGCCCTATCTATCTATGCGCAATACCCTAGTGCGCAGCTACTTAAGCGCTCGCGGTACGGCATAGAATTAGAATGCGATTAGGCGTCGGTAGAATAGATCGCCAGAGAAATTAGTGACCCACATAGTAGATTTGTGACGTGTACAAAGCCTAGCCACGTTTCGGCCACTGCTTCCCCTAGCGGACTGTCAGTCAGCTGTTAGTTTTAGCGTCGTTAAACGTATTGAGAACGTGTGAATAATTATATAAGATTGTTTGATATATATTACATATATAATATCATATATATCGCATACATATTCAAATATAAGTTTATATAGTGAATTTAATTCTTTGAAGTGAAATAACATACTGCCAGTAAGTAAACTGAAAATATTTTTACTAAAAATATATACCACGTCGATTAGTTATACTATTTGAATATTTTGAGGTTGTGAACCGTTTTCATAAAAAATATCTCTCAAATAAAAAACTAAAAATAATTATTTTCAATTAATTTTTTAATATTTAATTAAAAAACTTTCTCATTAAAATCAATTTATTTAACTGAAAAATGTAATTGTTTAAAACACATTGTTCAGCTATACGCTTAGTATGGCGTTTTTGTGTTGTAATCCACTTCTATGAAAGATAACAATTTCAAACAGATTCATTGAAAGTTCATTAATGATATACAAATTCATTACAAAAAACTGAAATTTAATATTTTTAACTGATTTTTTAAACTGAAAAATAAAAATTTTAATTGATTATTGACTATCTTTATACAAAAAAAATCAACATTTCCAAATAAATTAATGATTTCTTAAGGTTAATTATTTTACAATGGGAATAATGATATTAACAAATTGAAAAATAATTTGATTGAAATAATTCATAAAATGACATCTTGGTTTCATATATAAATTAAAATTGTGAAAAAATGAAAAAAAAATTTTTATTAAATATTTAATTTGCAATAAAATAAAATTGAAAAATAATCATAATGATGTCGTTATAATTTTCTAAGTGAATAATTTGTTAATTTCAGAAATGGGTAAAAATTCAGCAGAATACATGAGAATGTACAGGAAACGAAAACGTGAAGAGAAGTTGGCAGCAGGACGAGTGGAGCAGCGAAATATCGCTCCCACTAACATTCGACGTACGCGAGATTTTAGAGCACGTGTTGCCAATTCAATTCTTAATTCTGCACCATCAACGAGTAGATTGGATAACATCAGAAGTATCGTTGATCATGCAACTTTAAGACCAGCGACATCGGCATTCCATCGACTTCACCAGCAGCAGACAGCAACCCTATGGAAAAAGAAGCAACATCGGATATAGGTGAAGCACAGGATGCTGCATGTGATGAAGAAGAACAACAACAAGCAGTTAATTATTTTGAATATACAAAGCATGCCAAGGCCCACGCTGAATTCAGAAAAAAACCTCCTCGATAACAACTTCGGTGCAATATGCAGCGTATGCGATCGGTTATGGACTGAAATGGACCTAAGAGCGCCGCCACCGTGTTCAAAGGATATTCTTGCAGCTGATTTTCCTGACATGAATTTCGAAGCTGCGCTCGTCTGTGGTACTTGTTACGTCTCACTACATAAGAAGAAAATACCAACGTTATCGAAATCGAACGGTTTTTCTTATCCACCAAAGCCGGCTCACTTACCAGAGCTTGATATAATCACGGAGTGCTTGATCTCACCAAGACTACCCTTCATGACGATCAGAAGGCTTCGACATAGCAATGGTCAGTACGGAATCCTTGGACAAGTTATAAACGTACCAGTATCAGTAGATAATATGGTTCAACATTTTATAACATCACAGTTAATAACGCGTTCTTTTCAACTGACGAACAGCAAACAGCAGCCGCAGACCAACTGAGTCATGATGAGGTGAGCGAAGAGATCCGCATCGAAGAAAGTTTAACAGCTCAACAGCAGTCCTTGCTTTGGAATGAAGAAAAGTATCTTCGTATTGCTCCCGGAGAAGACACCATACCAAAATGCATTCTCTTTGATGAACTTTGTGAAGAATTATCGTTTCCGTCCATCTATCTCGGCCAATTCAGAACTTTCGAAAAAGAACTTCGAGTGACTTCATTCATGATGGAAACAAGCGAGTTACGCAGGGCTGATCATCGAGGCGTATATCCTACTCATTTGCTATATATGGCCATAAAAATTATGCGAATCCGCACTCGTGATTCACTTCAAATGTCTTTCAAGTTCATTGGCAAAAATAATACTGTGACAAGAGCACAGATAGAATCAGAAGAATACGTACACGGATGTGTTGAAGAGAATTTGGTAAGCCAACATAAGAATGTTAAGAACATAAGAATGTTAAGAAAGATCTTACAATGAGTGCTAATGAAATTGGATGGCCAAAACTACTCAAATTGCTGTATAAAATTCGAAATAATGGTGCTGAAATTGATGATGAGGCAATTCGAAGACTTCATTATAATGTTAAATCTACATTAATCAACGAAGACCCCGTGATCTGTGCCATCCATTTTAATAAACTCGTCGATACTATAATGGGGATTGTTCAATCGAACCGATATAGTCTATTCGGTGACAATTATGTTATTTATGACTTCAAGCGTATCGAGTTTCAACATCGTGGCAGCCCTCATGCTCATCTACTGATATGGTTAAATAATGCACCTGTAAACGCCGTTGCTTCAGATATGTCAGTAGCTGTAAATTTAATAGATCGGTTAATATCCGTCTCACCAGAAAACACTTTCGGACACACGAAACTTCAAACCCACAAACATACGTTTACTTTTTACAAAAAAAATACGTAGCGCTCGAGCACAACAATGTCGTTTCGAAGCACCATTCATGCCTAGCCGAACAACTGTAATTCTTATCCTAATGAGTGCCGATGATCGTCGATGAAATGCGCTTGCAAAATTATACAAACGGATGTGGAAGTCACTTGAAGAGAACGACTATAGAGATATTGAACATTTCTTCGAAGAGCACAATACTACTTCGGATGATTTTTACTTGGATGTATTGCGAGCGGGAATTAACAGACCTAAGGTTTTTATCAAACGGCAAACTACAGAGAAATGGATCAATCCGTTTAATCCATTCATTTTAAACGTCCTTGGGTCGAACACTGATTTTCAATATATAACTGAGGAATACTCGTGTGCCGCATACGTTGTTGAGTACGTAAATAAGACTAATCGTGGTATAAGTAATCTTCAACGTGAGATTATCAAAACGATGGATGAACATCCAGAGTTTGATTTCATGGAGATCACACGAAAGCTCAGTGTATGTTAATGAGTATGAGTACATTATATCCGGCTCGAAGGACCAAAAAATGTATGATACTGACTGTGAGACTGAGTTTGAGTTTGAAATTATTTTTAATCTGTCGACAGGTAGCAAGTCGATACATTCACACGTAGCATGTCGAGTGACAGATGCGAATAGTAAGATTAAGGATCCTGGTGACAAGTATAAATAATTAAATGCACTCAGTAATTAACAATAATAAATTCAATGTTTATTGAAATTATGTAACATTGGTTGCATGAAAAATACCTGTTGATTATGACAAATATATTACTGTGATTGGTCTGGCCTGCGTGTTGATGTACTGTTGGTGAGTGGGTTCTCAGGCCTCTGAGTTGCCTTGGTGATTCCGTGTGGTTGATCCTGGTGATAAGGTCTGATTGTAGAGCTCGAGTAATGCCACACGGCAGGCTGATGAGAGTCCGGACGCCGATGATCGGTGCGAAGCAGAATGGCGTCTATGCAGCCAACGAGCGAACCACGCCGTTGACGTTTATGTGAATGGTTCTATGGTTCTGGTGATCTGCTGTGATTTTCACTAACACTGAGTTGAAGCACGGGTGATTTGACCAGGAATGTACTTCACTATAGAAATGAATGCACACTAAAGTGAGTAGAACGAGTGAATATCTCTGTGAGTTTTACGCGGGAACGTGTACTGCGAGCGAGTCGAATGAGAACAATGGCCACATCCGTCGACCACGCGGCAGAGTATCAAGAAGACGGACGTGCGTCACAGCTTGCTGGTGATTTGCTGTCAGCGATGGAAGGCGAGACTTGTGAGTGGTCTTGCCGATGGGGCCACGCTAACAGCGTTGGCCGCTTGAGTGAGCTTCGATCGAGGATGTGAGCAGATGGACAATATGCATGAGTGCGCGGTCGATAAATCGATATAGCATACCTGCGAGCTATACCATATGACGCGAGGCGTCAGATGATTGTGACTGTAGCGTGTGCATGAGTTGAGTGTGTACTTGGTAAGCGTGAAAACTGAACACTCAGTATTGACATACTTAACGCTGTTGAAATGACGAATCAAGAAGCCGCTTGGTATTTGTTACGACTGCCAATGTCATACAGTTCGACCGTAGTTCTTTATCTACCAACAGTTTGGCCAATCGAACAACAACGGGTAAAAAAAACAACGGAACAATTAGGTAATGAAGAGATTGACAGTAATTCGACCGATGTCTGGAAGACAAATTGGTTTGAAAGATACGAAAAGCGGCCACCCGATCTTGAACAACTTACTTTGGCACAGGCTGCCGCATATTACACGATTAGTGATAATAACCAATGGAAACGACGCAAAACAGGTCCCCGAATACTTCGCTATCATAATTACGATATGGTCGTTGAGGCTGACGAGTACAAGCGCGAAATGGTAACTCTGCATCTGCTTTTCCGTCATGAAGAAACGGAGATTCTAGCGGAGAGAAAATTTGTGCAGCTATATGATGAAATGGAGGTGACTATTTTACAACGGAGGAAAGAGTTCGAATCAGAATTAGATATAGCCAAGACGATTGAAATTTGTAAACAAATATGTATTGCTCTGGAAGAACCTGATATTGACAATGCCATGGCTAATTTGCTTGCCACACGCGTTGCGGAAGCTGATCCATTTGCTGAATTCTATGCTTATGCAAATGCCGAAATGAATGAAGATATGAAGTTAGCTTTACTCAGTCGTCTTGGTCCTGTTGTTAAGAAACGAGAGAACCTCATGCCAAAGGCAGAATTAAATAATCGTATGCGCATGGCTAACAGTCGACAAAAAAGCCTTATGATGCATGTCATCAGTACCCTTCTCGATCGAGATAGTGGTGAGCCACTTCAGATATTCCTTACGGGACCTGCAGGTTGTGGGAAAACGTTTGTAATTAAGTTACTAATGGAAATTTACAATCGCTTCTCGGACACGGATGGCTACACCAACGCATATCTCACATGTGCATCGACCGGCGAAGCTGCAGTAGCCATTGACGGCTTGACTATTCACACTGCTCTGAAAATTTCTATTGGAAAAAATTTGCCTCTTTCAAATGAAGTTGTTCAACAGTTTCGAACACTCTTCAAGTATGTTCGCTGCATTATTATCGACGAAATAATCATGATGTCAGCGGAACTATTACAACAAGTCGATGCTCGCTTAAAGCAAATAACAGGAGAGTTCGAGAAAATTCTTGGTGGCATAGACATATTTTTGATAGGAGACTTGAGACAGCTGTCACCTGTTCGTGCAACGCCTATTTTTCAACAGATCAAACCAAGTATTGCTGGCCCGACACTCTGGCGAGGGTTAAAATTCTACCAACTTAATCAAGTTATGCGTCAATCAAATGAGGAATTCTCGAGCGTACTTACGAAAATTGGCAACGGAGAAAAATTACAGGAGAACGAACGGAGACTAATCGAGTCTCGATTTTTCAGCAGAGCAGAAGCAAATGAGCGATGCCCTGATAGAGTTAGACTGTTTTTAAGAAATCGAGACGTCGATGAATACAATAACACTGTACTTGATTTGGCGCCGGAAAAAATCGTTTCCATTTCTCATGACGTTTTTTCTTGAGGTCATGATGCTGAACAGCTTGCATTTGTACGACAAAAGTTGCATAAAATGTCGCTGATTGATACAGGAGGCTTGCCCTATGAGCTCACACTTGTCGTCGGCCAGCCGTATTTAATCACGACTAATATCAACGTAGCTGACGGATTGTCAAATGGGACATATGGAACCTTAGGATTTGTTGAGCGAATCGAAAATGCGACTGAAGACGAAATGTTTAAAGAAGGAGATGTAAAAAGACTCTGGATAAAATTTGCGGGTAATCCAAAGATAGGACAAAAGGCTAGACAAATCGCAGCAAAATACATGCAAGATAAGAACATACCCGCAAGACTTGTACCAATTGCTCGACGAACTTCAACAATTTACCTGAACAATAACAAAACTATCACTGCAAAACGGAATCATTTTCCTCTCACCCCTGCCTGTGCCATGACACTTCATAAATCGCAGGGTGGCACATTTGATAAAATTGTATATTCATACGAGAAAGGGCATGGCCAATCACTTGTATACGTAGCCTTATCACGAGTCACCAGTGTAGATGGATTGTTCATAGTGTCACCGACTAATGATCCGGTATTCTATCATGGAGTTCGAGATGCCAATTCAACGGCTGCTCTACGAATATAATTTGAGCGCCTCAATTTAAATTCATTACGTACGGGTCAAGAAATAATAGTGAATTTCATCAAAGATAAAATCATTCTACAATTTCAATTGCCAGAGTTTACGAGCACATTCTAACGATCTTCATGAAGAAGTACCTCAAAACTGCACTGTGCTCATGCTCTCTGAAACGTGGCTTGGCTAAGAAGAAGACGTTGACATTCTTTGACTGCTGCGTTAAATTTAAACGACAGAAGAGACGTTCCGCTGGGGTAGCGATTTATAAAAATCAGAACAGTTCGCACGTTGTCACACCGAACATGGACATTAACTATCGCCAAATAACAGAAATAGGAGTACCAGTACGAGATACTGGCGATATTTGTGCAGCTGAATGCCGTCTCACAAGTGGACAAACGATTCTTTCAGTCGTTGTCTACATCGGACCAAATCAATCAGTTCAGAATATAATTGATTTTATTCATTTTGTACTACTGCCGTTCAGTGTGGGTGGTGCAGCACTTTTGAACAAGGACTATTACCTAATGCCCATGATTCTGAGTGGTGATTTTAATGTTAATTTTAATACTCCGGAAGCCGACCCTTTGATAACGTTTTTAAAAGATACGTTTCAGCTAGAGTTAAATAGTAATAGAAACGTAGCTACAACACAATCTGGAACTGAAATTGATGCCGTTTTTCAATGATTTCTCGATTCTTTAGAATCGAGTGTATATGTATCGTATTTTAGTTATCATAAGCCGATCGTCTCAAGTACAGCGATTTTAAATGAATAAAAAATTTGCAAACGCATTAAAATTGAATTCAATTGAAATTATTTTTTTGAATAAAATCCGCTTTTTGCACAAATCCTTAACACACTTTCGTTCCGCATTTTCTCGCCACAAGATGTTTACACATAGATATCTCGAGTACTAGCAGACTCGCTCATTTTTTTTTTTGAAAAAGAAAACGAACAATGAAATGAACGCGGCGCTAGACGAAGTTTATATGGACCTTGCACCTTCGTTATCAACCATTAAATATTGGACAGCTGAATTTAAACGCGGTCGTACGAGCATTGTTGACGATGAACGTCCAGGTCGTCCAAATGAGGTCGTGATACCAGAAACAATTGAAAAAGTCCACGATATGGTGTTAAGTGATCGGAGACTAAAAGTGCGTGAGATTACTGAGGCCACAGGCATATCATATGGCTCAGTGATTTCAATCCTGAGTGATCAGTTGGGTATGAAAAAGTTATCCGCAAGATGGATGCCGCGTTTGCTCACTGTCGACCATAAAAGAGAACGTGTAGCTGATGGCCAAAATTCATGAATTTAAATACGAATTGCTTTCGCATCCACCGTATTCTCCAGATTTAGCCCCCTCCGACCACTTTCTGTTTCCAAACCTGAAAAAATGGCTTGGCGGAAAGAGATTTGGTTCCAGAGATGACCTCATCGTCGAAACAGAGACCTATTTTGAGGACCATCCGAAATCGTATTATTCGGAGGGCATCAAAAAATTGGAAAATCGTTGGAATAAGTGTGTCGAGCTAAAAGGAGATTATGTTGAGAAATAAAAAGATTTTTGTCCAAAAAAACGCGATTTTCTTTACCAAGCCGACTATTTATTGATCGACCCTCGTACCAATACATGACCACCGTAGGTGGCATGAACAATGCTGTTTTGTCAGTGGCATACCCTGTGGGAACGTGCCCAATGGGGCCGATCCACGAGATGTACCCCTTTCTTGTGAAAAAGAACGCCATGATTGCAGATTAGAAGTAAGAGTAAACGCGACCCCTGATTGTCATGAGGATATGTCTCCAAAGAAGAGCAATTTGACTCCCATGTTTCCCGCTTTCGAAGACTAAACGAGTAGATAGCTTCACTTACCGGCCTGGAAATTGTGAAATCAATATTGCAGTATTAGCAGCAGCCGGATTCTTTTTCACTGGCAGTGAGACTAAAATCAGGTGTTTTCATTGTGGAGTATCATTAGGCAATTGCGAAATTTATGACGACCCTTGTGAAAAGCATGCTATATAGGGCCCTAATTGTCGTTACATAATAATGAGCATAGGAAGCCGACCACCCGGTCAAACACCTCGTCGACATCCTTTTTTCTCGCTAACTCCCGCCTCTCAGACAGAACTGTACGAGAGCCCCCCTACCTGCAATCAGAGATTCGTCACCAGACGAAAGGTTTAGGAAAGGCTCCGAGCCACCCTCGACTGTCTAGAATGGGCATGTTCCAGGGACGACGGCCTACAACCCTCGTACCCCACCTATGAAAGCTATACAGACCGCATGGAAATCTTCATTTCTTGGCCTGAGACGCTACCGATAAAACCAGTAACATTAGTAGATGCTGGATTCTTGGAAAACGGACAGAGTAACTTGTTTTTATTGCGGAATTAAAATAAAGCATTGGGGAACGGGTCCAAACCCCTTACACCTACACGTCTTGCTAAATCCAGGTTGTCGATTCCTGATCATGACTACGAACACATTCCCATGTTCCCCTTTGTCCAACAGTGTAACCGATTCAGTTACAGCATTACTTCGTGGACCTCCCGCTCCCCTTCCATCACCTGTTAACCAAGATAGTCTTCCGAACAAACATCCCGACACAACGGACAAAGACGAGTCAGACGAAAAATTAATTACTTCACATCGTTGCAATTCCCGACCTCCTACGTCTTGGGCAGAGTCACTGGACCTATCCACACTATCGCTGACACCATCCCAGAAGGAAGATGCCGCCTCTCAATTACGTCAAACCTGCCATCACCAACCTATAAACGTGACGTTTCTCCCTTGCCTCCACGCGAATAATTGCTACAAATGCGGCAAAAATAGAGGAACATGCGACGAATGCAACTCAGAGATACAGTGCATCGTGCTTTATCCTGAATAGGATAACTATAACGAAGAGAAAACTAAAAATTATATTGATAACAACAATAAGTAGCTAGAACCATAAGTGTATATGTTGGTTAAAATGAACTCATGATCGTTTAATTAATTCTCTTTTACTCAATCATAAATTATCACATCTCGAAGTACAGTCTCAAACTAACTGTTGGTGGACCTAAGAATCTCAATACACCTATAACAAAATAGTAGGAAATCTCTGATTATCGAGAGATTATTGAAGAATATAATGAATTTTTTTTGCTTCAGAAATGCAATGATTACTACACCGTCACTTGGCGATTGATTTATTGTCGTACATATACTCCAGATATCCTTCGATTGATAACATCCTAAAACAATACTAATACTTCCAACGTCGTATGAATTAATCATATGTAATTATTGCAGGAATAGTAATGTACAAATATACAACAATCTCTGAATTCATAAATAAATTGTTCAATGTTCAGTTAATCTATCGATCCAACAGCATCCAAATCGCAAGTGTGGTTCTCGGCCCTATCACTAGGAACAGGTCCAAGTTACTCACATTTTTTAATTTAGGAAGACCAGTCACTAGATCTACCACTGCGTCTCCAATTTCCACACTTCCTATTTCCGTAACCCCACATAGCACCGAAGAAATTACCATCCAAAATTTGGTGGACTACTTGGGTGACTGTAACAAATCGGGTGACTATTTAAAAACGCCATAATGGGACACTGGTATAAGCAGAGGAATTAAATAAGAAAAACTTCTCCCAGCACCAAATATTCATGTTAGTAAATCTATTATATTTTGAGCTTAAACTATGTAACCATACCCTTACATATATATATTTTAATGCATAATACATAGAATAGTTTTATTTATGTCTTTTCGCACTCTTAAAAAAAAGTGTTGCATTTTTGCTCAGTATAATAATTTTTAAAAAAGAAAAAAAATTATATATATATATATATATATATATATATATACACACATAAAATAAAATAAAATAAAGTATAAAAAAAGAGAAGTAAAGGAAAAAATAATAATAACCGCTAATCATAATATGATATCGCATATTAGTAATGCACATTATGTTTCACAAACACAAGAGTCTACAAGTCACTCATTCCGAGAGCAACCGTACCGAACTGGATATTTCAACCAAACATCTACATCTCCTCAGAGTAAAAGGTAGCATTCGCTTTTATACTAGACGATCGACGAATCCTTATATCAAATCATATGGAGTCAACCATCATGAAGGGGAGACAATACGAGCATCCACACGAACGTCCAGCATCATATGGACAAAACTCCAAAAACTTTACGCACACCTACAACTCTAAAGAAACTTCACGAACGTCCAGCATCATATGGACAAAATTCCAAGAACTTCACGAACACGTACAACTCTAAAGAAATTTCATGAACGTCCAGCATCATATGGACAAAATTCCAAGAACTTCACGAACACCTACAACTCTAAAGAAACTTCACGAACGCCAAGAACTTCAAAACACTTAGACCGCCAAGAACTTCAAAACGCTGAGAACGCCAAGAACTTAAAAAAAATGCTAACACCAAGAACTTAAAGAATTTCATGAACTTCAGAAATCAGCGTTCACGAGCCATTGAGTCAACACCAAGTCCGTATGAGAAAATTCATACCTACATATTCCTACATACGTCAGTTGTTATTATTCAAATCAAATTAACCACTCCGATGTGTGGTATAAGACAAAGAGAAAAGGGATATTTTAACCACGTCATTAAACATAAATAATATTTGAGTTACAAAAAAAAAGAGAGAGCAAATATTCTAACGAAGCAAATATTTAGATAAAGATTACGAATTATAAGAAGAAATAGAATGAAGAACACATACACTGTAACCAGGAAGCCACGTTCGATATTCACCGTTATTTAATCATAAGTAACACTTAAGGAAAAAATTCGCTTAGCTTATTGTTCGGTTGCAATGATAAAAGTTAAAAATTTCAAAGAAAAGAAAATACAAAAGTAAAATCAAGAAGTGAATAAATAAAATAAGCAAGCGAAGAAAATATTAGAAAGAGGAAAAGAGAGAAATACAAGTGCCCATAAATAAAGGGACGTATATATAAATACAATAACGTAACACCTATTGTTGGAAAATATCAAGCAACGAAATAATTAAGTTAAGAATTAGGAACATATAATATTCCTACAAAGCATAGTATGGACAAGTCCGAAGAAATATAACCACATATATGCATACACTTAACGTAGAACAATATTTAACCAAAGCAGGAATAGCAATATGGCCAAACAGCCAATCAAATATCCTTTCTCTATTAAAAGTAACATTTTTTTTGTGTTTGACAAAATTCGTCGTAGTACGAACAAAACCTAGTATCACATATAGATTCCAAGCCCATGCAAGAGACAAGTCGTTACAAGAAAAAGAATAGTACGACAAGCATAACTGGAAATTTGTTAGCTTCACCCTCGGATTCGATTATTCGGCATCTCCTAATAATCGTTTTAAGGGGGGAGGTGTTACGTCCTGACGTAACGTCGCATTTATATTTTTTAATTTCAATTACTTAAAGTTCTTCTGTTTTAGTTTCGCTACAATAATAGTAACTTTTCACATTTTTCTTTCATTTTCGAATTTCTTAAGAGAAAAGGAGTGCGATTTTAACGACAGAGAGCAGAGCAAGGTGGAGGTACGGCTCTACTGACCGTCTCCCGGGAAAATTAATCTTGTAAAGATGGAATTTTTCAGCGCTCCCGGTCAAACGGCAAACTTTCAAAGCATGGGATCTACTGCGTAGAGCCCATTATCGACTACCATTTATGGATCTAAGATTCAGCGCAGCCTTACCCTCAATCCTCGATCAGGGGTTCGGTTAATAGCCGCCGGGGCGTTGTTGGTCATAGCGAAGCGGTTGGAGAGAACGCTATCACGTGACCAGGCGACCGCACCCTTTCTTCTCGCTTTTGCCTAAAATCTTCTCTCTCTCTCTCTCTCTCGCTCTCTCTCTCTCTCTCTTTACAAAGACGATGAAATCATGAACAATTATTATTTGAGCGAAACAATGAACAAAAGTGGAGGAACTATTGATTTAAACGAAAGATTCATGACCATTAAAATGTTCACACGAATACTTTAGGTAAAATATCAACAGCAAAGAGAACAACTATGCTTCCATATGGAAACTACTCAGGGCTGTCACTCGAAAACGAGTACAAACCACATTGAATTAATGACCTTCCCAGTTGTAATCGGGGAATAGAAGAAAGATCAGTAGATCAGGATAAATCCTTTTCCTCTTGAGATTATATTCATAAGTCACTCATAAAATATTGGAATCTATAGTAAAAATACCATCATATATACATGTTGTAACGGTATTAAGCGTTAACATTACCCTAAAAGGGCTTGTTCGGACTCGAGCAGGAAGGAAAGTAATTTTAGGCTTTTGTAGTAGGTAAAAGTAGGGTTTATTCGAAGAAACAGATAAAAATTGTGTTATACACCAGAAAAATAAATAGGAAATTCAATTATCTAACCCTTTTCTCTCGGTATTTTGGCTACCTCGCGCCTTACATTCAATTATTCCCGGGCACTCGAGTGCAATTATAATCGTGTCCGTGGGTATATTTAAAGAATTAATGAGAATAGAGATGTAACATTCAACAATATGCACTATGGCTCGAAAAGAGAAGTTGATAAATAATATGTTCCTAATGTGAAGCTATTCTTTAGAATTGAATTTACGACAGAAAGATCAACGCTGCTTGATAATTTTTATCTATTCGTCGCGTTCTCTAGGTAAAAGGCTTAGCATGCGCACTGTCGGTAACTAACCGGCCGTTGCTTGATTTTACTGCTGAGTTGTTCAATTTCTAACGCTACAGGCCCGTTGGTGGGAGGCTGGTACTTTTTAAAGGTCGACTCACGCGTCCACCTGACCGCCGCTATGATCGAGCGTCAGTGGGATGCATTCGGGGTGCATGCGCAGCGATTTGATATCCCAGGGCCGTACCCTGTGTATTTATCGCCTTTTTATATTTTTCTTTTAATCTACGTTTATATCACTACTGAATTTCCTGCGCTAATATTATTTATAGGCCTTTGCCATACTGATCGTTATATCCTGTGACGTAGTCACAATCCTAGAAGACATAAAAGAAAAATAGAATAAAAACAAAACAAAATAAAACACAAATTCCAACAAAAATAATCATTTATTCAACAAAAAAAATAATCATTTATTCAACAAAAAAAATAATCAGTTATGTAAGACGATAGGTAAGAAATGATAAATGCTCAGCAAGATCCAAGACACCGCGAAACAGGATGAAGCCTGTCACATTCCTTCGCTGCCGAAAAATAGCGGGTCAGCGACCGGCTGGCCTCGCTCGGGCAGTGAGGGGATGTAGGGGCAGGATGGCGGGGCGAGCTGAAACAAAAGAAATTACATGAGACAATAGAAGAGAAGAGTTAAAATAAAAGAGTGGGAAAGAAGAGAAAGGTATAAAAGCAAGCTGCAAATCAAGGAGGGGCCTCTTATCAGTTCAAACCACCAACCAAGCCAGAACTCGCTTGTGCACCGATATCAAAGTCTTTTTTTTTTTATATAAATCCAAAAGATTCATATTAAATCTGAGAAGTTAACAGACAAGGTTGTGAGTTAGTCGACGAATTTATTAAGAACATTAATAAATAGAAAAACACAACACAAGTGAGTGAAAAGAATCATATAAAGATTAACAGCGGACAGTATCGGACCGGTTGAATAAAACAAGAAATATCCTAAAAAGCCAAATTAAGAAGAGGAAATTGGTGGCATTAAAATAAATAATTAAGGTTTATTGTAGGAGAATTAAGAAAATAGGCTAAGACGGTTTGGGTAGAATAATTAGAAGTAAGTACAGATAGTTATAAGAAGAATTGTTAACGCAGCGTATCGATACATTTAAAAGACTTGGTTGTGGCACTTAGAGGTCTCCAAATCAGAAACTTTGAAAAAGTAGAAAGTAGAATAATACAGAAAAAGAAAGGAGAAAAACAAACAATATTTAGAAAAATTATAACACAGAGACTTGATACAGTAAACCTGAGACTCTCGGTAAATCAGTTACCGCATCAAAAAAAGCAACTGGGCTTTGGAGTCAAAAGTTGAAAGGAAGTTAGGAAAAATAATTAATAAATAGGATTAGGAGGGCACTAGTGAGCCCGACCCATAGAAACTTGATTTAGAATTGTAACATAATTAGAAAAATAGTTAAGAGGGAAACAATTTTGCCAGCATTGTCAAGCGCATCGCATGAGTACGACAACACTCAACAGACATAAAGGAGGAGAGAAAGATAAATTAAAGGACAAACTCACCAAGAGCGAAGAATAACCCGAACATCCAGGTCCAACGCCACAGATTCCTGGAGGAATCCATTGACCAAAGGACGAAAAATTAACAATCACTGGGGAATAATGATACAGCAACTGTCATTATTCAACACATGAGGATACATCACTCGCGAGCCAAAAGCACTATTACCCCCATAAAACACGCGGGAATTCCATGAGAACGGCACAAACATTATAACCAAGGAGCCCGAACGTAAGACAGCACGGAAAACGAATTATTTGTATTAAATAAACATTCAGCGCGGACACGGACATAGACCCGGCGTCCATACCAGCTGACCGACGTGCCAGCAACAACGACGCAAGCCCAGCAGACCGCACGTCAGCAGCCAGGCGGGAAAAAGATCAAGACGGCTGAGCTCGATACTGCCTAGTTGAGATATCCACCGCTCAGCGCAGAAGTCGAGAATCTGATAACCTCGCAGGTAAAGAAGAGCGTGGAACCATAAGAGCAATCAAACACCACTGATAAATTGTACGGTTAAAGGCGCCAAAAAGCCTCACAACACAAAATTCTATGAAACTTATTGAATAAACCTTACTTCTACCTCCTATAGAAGTCTAAAATTAATTATCGTCGTGTTTGAGCCCGAACTCTTCCCCTCAGAAGAATAAAATTTTATGTTAACGTAAAAATACCGTAACAATCCTGTATTTTAATGAGTCGCGATTATTATCTTTAGTTCTTGAGAGCCTAGTTTGTGTATTTGGCTGTCCTCGGCTGCCCGAGTGAGAGAAAGAGAGACAGAGATAGACCGCTCTGTTGTTGTTTGGGTCAGCGGTGCGTTGGCCTCGAACGCAGCACCGGCTCAGCTGCTTCCCGTCAAAGATGTATGTCAGGTACCACAGCTGGGCTCTCTTGGTACCAGTGCGGCTGCACCTAGCGAGGGTTGGCTGCTCTTCCTTCCTGGACTTCTGCGTTGGCGGGACCTGCGAACAAAACTGTTCCCCGAATGCCGAAATTCTGGTCTTTTTATACCAGAATCCCCTCCAGCTGGCCCATACTTTCGGTATAACTATAGTTGGTGGTGGTCCTGTAGCCCATGTCCTGTAGCCCACTGGTAGCCTTGGTACTTTTTTAAAAATCGTCGTTGGTCTTTAATTCTTCGTTATTCGTATTTTTCGGATGGAATAACGGGACTCGATCATCGATGTGTCAGCCTAGCTTGTGTGAGTGACGCTTGGTAGCGGCGCTTGGTTGTGTGTGTACCGAGCGTCGTGAGTTGCTGAATATAGGCCGGTCTTACTTAGTGTCCGTAACGCGCGGTAACGATGCTTTAGTGTGTGCACCGCGCGTTCTTATATAGTTCGTACGTCTCAATATACATATTGCTGAGAATTCCTTCCTTGGTGTTGGTGGAACAAATCTGTACGATATTGATAATAATGAGTTTTCACTCACGGCAGGGGATAAATAACCAGACTGACAGATTGTTAGAGAAAATGGTTTTATTCTACCATCGACCTCAAATACTACAGGGTGCGCCATCTCAATCTGGTCGATGGAAGTATTGAATAACTCTGACAGATTTTAACCGACCAGCGTCGTACAACACGTTTCGTATAGGTTATTTCAGTACAATTTCAACCATGTATCGCTATACGCCGAAAGAACGCGTCGAAATAGTTTCGCTTTACATTGAAAATAATCGTTCAGTTGTGTCAACTCAGCGTGCGTATCGTAAAAAATATCGCGGACGTTCTGCGCCCAAAGGCGACACTATCCGTCATTTAGCTTCAAATTTCATGGAGCACGGGTCTGTAGCGAATCTCCAACATCAAGCTCGACCGCGTCCAGGTCGTTCAAATGAAAATATCGAAGCTGTTCGACAGAGTGTTGCAGAAAATCCAAATGTCTCATACTGCCGCCGGTCTCAGCAATTAAACATCAGTGGAACCACTTTGAGAAGGATTTTAAAGCAAGATCTTCACATGTCTCCGTACAAAGTGCAGTTGACTCAAAGATTATTGGAAACTGACAAGCCGCGACGCTTGACTTACGCTAATAACGTTAGTCGAATGAAGGAAGCTGAGCCGGATTTTTGGGAGCGAATTCTGATGACCGACGAGGCTCATTTCACCCTCTCTGGCGCTGTCAACAAACAAAACTGTCGCATGTGGGGCACCGATAATCCTCATATTATTCACGAAACTCCATTGCACGATGAGAAAGTGACAGTTTGGGCCGGTGTTTGCTCAAAAACCACCATTGGACCATTTTTCTTCAGAGCTGGTGAAACTGTCAATGGGGATCGATATCGGTGGATGTTGGCACACTTTGTTTTACCACAAATGCGTGAAAAAGGTCTTAAGGAATTTTGGTTCCAACAAGATGGTGCGACATGTCACACTGCGCGCTCAACAATGGACTATTTGCGTCGGAAGTTCCCAGGACGTGTGATATCAAAGAAAGGTGATATTGACTGGCCACCAAGATCGCCGGATTTGACTGCACCGGACTTCTTCTTGTGGGGATTTTTGAAAAGTAAAGTCTATGCCAACAAGCCGAAGACCAGAGAGGAGCTAAAAAACAACATTCGAGCCGAAATCGCAGCGATATCGCCCGAGACGCTGGCAAATACAATGGAAAATGCCGAAAAAAGAGCTCATTTTTGTCTCAGTAATAAAGGCGGACATTTGATCGATGTGGTTTTTGGAAACTAATCAAAATAAATTGTAATGAATCAAATTTAATAAAAAAATACGACTTTGTGAAATCTGTTGAAAATTCTCTAAGTTATTCAATACTTCCATCGACCAGATTGAGATGGCGCACCCTGTACAAAATATATCAGAAAAAAATGCAACATAATAAATATAAAAATAAATACAAATGAATTTAAATGCAGGTCTGAGTGCCAGCACACAATTGTATTAATTGTGTGCTGTCTTCTATTTAGTGTAGTGTACGTAGTACAGCCAGCGCTGCAGAGCACGCCACAGAATGAGAACTTTATGTTGATGTACCGATGAGATTTACTCGCCTCACCGTCATTGAATTTAGAGAAATTGTAACGATGTACTCTTACCGTGTATTTGAGTCCTCATGAGCACGAAAATGTTGAGAAGATCCAGTGAGATGGTGAAAAGTCCGAGCGAGTGTACCGAGGATGTTGTACGCTGTTCAAGCGTGTTTTCACAGAAGAGTCTAATTTTTCAATATGGCTGCACTTTACGAAAGCGTCGTTGAGCGCTGAAGTCAAATGAGTGAGATACAGAGAGCTATGCCGAAGTCAAACGAGAGAGCGCGAGCCTCTGGCTTCAAGCAGCATGTTCGCGAGGCACTGCCTCGGCTATCTCCGGCATAGCCGAGCGCAGCACGCTACCCAGCAGCAACAGTTCGACGTATGGCGAAGATTGATAGCCGTACGCCAGCTGATTTTCCAACACCCTTTTTTTCCATCTAACTAAAATAGAATTTACTTTGTTTTGTAGTTTTGTGATAGGATTTCTTTGAATTAACTGATATGTGTTATTGTCATCTAAAAGCGCTTCAGTTCTTATTATGTAGCCACTCTTTTTCATTATTACAGTGGAATTTTCTTTGTTAGCTCTGGTCTCTATTATATCTGAACTGTGTTTCAAAAACAATTTGGTATCATTGATTATTTTGTTTATTTTAGAGTGTATTGTTGGGAGTATTAATTTGTATAAAATTTGTGTGAATTTACTTCTAAGGTTGTCACGCTTTGGTGCCTCTATTAACCCTGCAATCTGAGATTCCATTTTACAAATGTACTCATGGATACATTTTGAGATGTCATTCGTTTTTGAGTATGGAAAGCAAAACTTTTGACCTGACGATAGAAAAGTCTTAATGTCATGTGGAATAATTTTATCACTTAGGTTTATAAGACACTTTCTCCATTCAGCAGGGTCAGATTTACCTTTAATACTCTCAAACATGTTAGAATAATTATTGCCATCATTAGTAAGTTGATTAATAGGGTACTGAACATTTAATGCATTACCCCGATTACGCGTTAATGATAAACGAAAATTTCTTGGTTGAATATTATATGTATTTTGTAAGTTCACTTGTGAAGATACCGCCATTAGGAACTGACTCTGATTGAATATGTAATATTGCGGTTGATCATTTCTCAGTAGTCTAAGATATTGTAATTTCAATCTGTAAGCGTTATAAAGATACTTTGAAATATGATTCAATTACATTAACTTAATAAGATACACAGGTTGGTTGCCTTTTTGTTTAACCGTAAAGAGTTTTGACTTCATTCTATTAGTTCTCATATTAATAATCTGAATCGTGAAAAAATATCGCCACAGCCTGGTTTCTCACGATTTCTTTAGAAGTTAATAATCGTCAAGTCAGGTTGCCTCGTTTACTCTTAATGAATGTGAGGCAATCAGAGCTGACAAAAATTAATCATTTGATTGTTAGAGATCTTTCTACCAAAAGATCCATAACGCAGGAATCCAGGCGGCGCTGACTCACACACAGAGTTGCGATTCGCCAAAAATTCCATCTTAACTGATTATTAACCAGGTTGGGATTATCACACAGATTCATCATTCTCATATGAATTGTATTTCAATCCTTTTTCACGCAATAGAATATATAGCTTCTTTACCGTAAATTCACGAGTTTGTCATTTACTCGGTTTCATACGGCGGTGTGAAACGTGGAGACGCGAGCACAGGGCGCGTTTGCGAGCCGGCGTAGCCCGACGCAGCTCACCAAGAAATCAGTTAGCGACATGCAGTTAAGACGTAACGACGCAAGCCTGGCAAAAACGAGAAATACGACGCCCTCGGCACGTCGGTCAAAACGACGCCACACAAAGAGACGCGACGCCATTCGTCAGACGAGACGTAACGTGATTATTCTTGCGTTGTTACCTTGATACTTAACCATCATAATTAACAGTATTCATTGACATGATAACGTTTTGCTGTAAACATAATAAATACTATTTTCGTTGTGTTATAAACCCAATTACGAATTCCTCTCTCTCTCTATCCTGCGAGCATCGAATCCACGAGGCCTGCGAGACAACCTATTGAGCGTAGCTCACTCCTGACAAACTATATGAACAGTGACCAGAACCAGGTTAACAAAACGAGACCGAGCTCACTGAGACAAATAAAGTACCCGCACGTAACATCTTCAAAAGTGGGATACTCGCAGAAAGAGAACCGCGTAATATACAAAAAAATAAAACGCCAGTGCCACGCAAAACGCGATAAAGAAAATAATTAATAATAAATAAAATCGGACGCGAAAAAAGACAAAAAGTGCTGAAAATGAAAAGGTGCGGGAATAACGTGCAAAAACAATGTAACTGTGCACAACAATGTACAATGCCCGCACAATATACAAGTAATAGTGCAAAACAATGCAAGAGTGCTAAAAAAATAAAGACGTGCACAAAAACGATAATAAATTACTAAAACGATTAACAAGAGAAAAGCAATATAAAACGTGCAAAAAGTGCAAGGAAAAAACGATGCAATAGAAGCATGATGGCCGACGCAGACGCGTTCCATAAATTCCAAAGAGACAATATGGAAGTCTACCAGTCGTCACCGACGGGAAGCCCGATTGAAGACGAGATGGAAATCGATAACGATGAAGCCATCAGGGAGGAACCGCGAAAGATAAAGGAGACGGGTGAAGTTCCCGACATGACGGGCTCGCTAGATGGCGGACGAGCTGGAGATGGGGTTCGACGAAGAAACAACGCGACGAATGAGCGCGTAAGTATTTAGCCAGTGACTAAAGACACGATCGATAACGAGGTGGGAGGTGGCGGCGCCGCTAGCGGCATGACAACGGCGTCCCATGGCAGAGACACCAGGTTCGAGCCTCGGACGCTAGCTGCTACCGGGGTAGGCGAACTGTGGGAGGTCGCGCCTACCACCACCCGTCAGAACAGAAACGAACAGCGGCAATATCCACTGATCGCCACGCGAAACGTGAGCGGATGTTGATAGGTCCCACTCACGGGGGAAAGTGCGCGACGGTAGAAAAGGATATAGTGGCGATCCGATGCGTACAATAGAAATCGTGCGAAGTGACGAAAACAAACGGGCGCGCGAACGAAACAATAAAGACACAGATTCTCGACGTGGTAACGGACGCGAATGTAGTAAAGACAGCGAACGTAGCGGGTCGAGTGCAGATCGAAGCGAACATTCGACAGTGCGACACGCGGGAGACATGACGAACCAAGCATACGTAATATCAAGGCGCGTAGTGACAGTTCTGAGTGGGACAGGCGATGTAATCGGCACGATAGCGACGAGAGTGACCGAAATAGCGATCGCGAGTACCGAGAAAAGGACAAAGTCCAGAATATGTCGCGAAAAATTCGGCGACTACAACGAGAACTGGTTCCACCAGACAGAGTGGATTAGTAATATTGAGCAAAAGGTTCGAATTCAGCGGTGGCCGCTGAACTATGAGCTCGAAACGGCACGAATGCAACTAGCTGGACCAGCGCGAGACTAATACCGTTACGGGGCAAAGAACATCACGATGTGGGAAACATTCAAGGAAGCGTTTATGAAAACGTTCGCGAAAACAGAACCGCACGGGGAAAAATGGCGCAAAATGACGAATCGTTTTCAGACGGAAACGGAGCCCATCCAAGAATACTTTTACTCGAAGGTGCGCTTGTGCGGCGGACTTAACTGATCACGCAGGAAATTAAAAAAGAGGTACTGGAAGGACTGCGGCATCGGCCTAGGCCTAGCCGCTTCCGATCATGAAACGGCTGACGAACTATATAGAGCCCTACTAGAGTCAGTACAAATCCGGAAAGAGCAGGAGGCGAGAACGACGAGGAACACTGAACTGGAGCAGTTGAAGTGTTACAGCTGCAACACTAACGGACATCTATCGAGAGACTGCCCGGAACCGAAGAACGAACTACGGTGCCGAAAATGTAATAAGATGGGACACAGGAAAAAAGAGTGCCACTCCAACAGTGCACATGAACCAATAGAAATAAACACGATAGGTTCAAAAAACCCAAACAACATAAAAAATACATGAAAACGGTCAAGGTAAATGGTCGTCCGTTGCACGCTTTGGTAGACGTCGGAAGCGCGGTATGTAAGATCAAAGCATCATGCATTCTCCGTGAATGACTAATATACAAACCAACGGTAACTGAACTCAAAGGCTGGAAATCAACCCCAACGATACAATTGTCAAGCGAATAAGTAATAGCGGATGTAGTAATGGACGGAGTACAAGTACCGGCTCTACCACTGTGCATCGTGATGGGCGACGCGCAGCAATTTGATGTAATCATCGGACGGACCTACACGGAGAAACCATGGGTCAGCTTCTCCAAGGAAGGAGATTCGCTAACGTTTCGTACAAACGAGGAATGTTTCTTGCTCAGCATCGATGCTGCCGATCCCAAACCCAACCCGCACTCATCGCCAACCGAACACGGTCACGACGCTTAAGAAGAAGACGACAACGTAGAACCTGAAAAAGGAGAAGACGACAACGCAGAACCTGAAGAAGAAGAAGACGACAACGCAGAACTTGAAAAAGAAGACGACGACAACGCAGATCTTAAAGACAATATGACGATGAAGAACCTGCAACAGATGACGACGAAGAATCTACAAAAAATGACAAACCTGGAAGAAAAGATGATGACCTCGAGCGACGAGGGGTACGAGGAGCAGGACGTCAAGGAAGGAATTAACGACTACGATGCACTGGAATAAGGGGATGACGGCAGCAAGGTAACAATCACTACGTGGAAGGAGGTACCGGAACTACGAACTACCACACTAAAAGACGGGGTAGCCGCATACCAAGAAGAAAATAAGACCATACTGTACACGAGGAGTCTCGTCGAAAAGGACGCCAACAACGACAAAAATAACATGGTACTAGCAGCGCTCCGAGGATCGGGTTACGCACGAAACTGGAATAAACGTAACAGCATGCATTCAAAAGGCAACCACTCCAAAAAGGCCGAAGTGGATCAGCGCACAGTCCGAGACCAGACGGAAGCACGGAAGCAGCAACCCATCAGATGGACGTTCGACCCGGAAAAAACCACGGAGGGCCCAACAACACATGGCCGACCAGCCGTATATCCAGAACATAAGAAAATTAGGATAGCCGAACGGCAGAAAAGCTGGGTCGAATATCGTAAACAAATTACGAAGCCGCAACCCAGGGTGGCCGAAAAGACCGCCTGCACGACCCGAGACTCCCGCACGACATTCCTCGAGGACGAAGAAATCCAGGATACCCGATGTTATGAACTACGTTAGGGCTCGGCTGGCGCAAAGCGCGCAAGCCGAACCACGGTATCGTGCAACGTGGAGACGCGAGCATAAGGCGCGTGTGCGAGTCCGCGTAGCCCGAGGCAGCTTGCCAAGAAGTCAGTTAGCGACAGGCAGTCAAGAAGTTACGACGCGAGCCTGGCAAAAACGAGAAATACGACGCACTTGACACGACGGCTAGAACGACGCCACACAAAGAGACACGGTGCCATTAGTCAGTCGAGACGTAACGCGACTATTCTTGCATTGTTAACTTATAACCGTGATAATTAACACTATTCATTGAAGTTATAACGTTTTGCTGTAAACATAATAAATATTATTTTCGTTGTATTATAAAATCAATAACGAATTCCTATTTCTCTATCGTGCGAGCATCGAATCCACGAAGCCTGCAAGGCAACCTGTTGCGCTTAGCTCACTCCTGACATACGCTATACGAACAGTGTAGCAAAAATAATAACTTTTCAAATATTATACCGTCGGTCGTAATCTTTTATTACGCGTTACCGGCATAACACTCCTAACGTCCAGGGAGATGGCTGATGCGTAGCCGCATACTTTCAAATTGCTGTTTCAACTTTAAGCACTATCTTTTTTGAAAATTTCTTACTTCCTACTTCGCAACTTCTCATAACAATTTTCCTTGCTTGAACGATATATAAAATTCTTCCCGTAAAACGACCGTGATTCGGATTTTCTATTTAGGAATACATTCATAGAGCGTCTCTTGACTCCGTTCATAAAACACACGTACAATATCCTATGTGAGTTATTTAAATATTGCATGACAGAGCATATTCCGAAACATCAAGAGTCTCTGATTATCGCAGGAATATTCCATAAAAATTATCATGTTACAGTAAATCATCATTTGCATAAATGCATTAGGGACAACATAGAATAAAGATAATTAATGTCAGTTGTAACGTCCTAACGTAACGTCACATTTTTACCTTGATGTCATTACGTTCAAATTCTTCTGCTTTAGTTTTGCTCGCGTAAAAATAACTTTTAATATTTTTCTTTTATTTAAAATTTTGCAAGAGGAAGAGAGAACGAATTTTACGGCGAAGAGAGTGAAATAGGCCACCCCGTAGCATCGGAGTTGCTGGTATTTTTACACACAAATGAAGGAGCAAAGTACCGACCGTCTTTGGCTGTGAACGGCAGGTGCAGAGGTCACGTTTAAAAGGTACGAGGCCAGCTGGTGCAGCCGAGCCGCTTAGACCGAACAACCTGGATATTTTTCGGGTTATCCTGCTGGGACCGAGCGCGAGCTGGTGACTCCGCCTCCACGTGGCCCCCGCTGGTTACAGTCCGGGCGATCCGGCATGGCCCCGGCCTAGCTGGATCGTCGGGACTGGCTAAGAGAGTCACTTCCCCCACATGGGGGTAGGTCCAATTTGTCTAATGACCTTTAAATGGCGAAGGCAGGGTTTTTCCAAGCCGATCGTGCCACAACAATTTGTCACGGCCGATCAACTGGCGGTGGTGAGCTGGATGGTAGATCAAGTTTACGTATCGTCCGCCGAACAACAGGCGTGAATTAGCAGTGCTGGTGTGGGGTAACCCGAGGAACAGCCACCGTTAAACGAGCTAAAATAATCACTAATGTACCGACCGTCTCCTAAGAAAATTATCCTTTTAAAGATAGATTTTTCCAGCGCCACCGGTCAAACGGCAAAATTTACAAGCATGGGATCTACTACGTAGACCCGGTTATCGACTGCCATTTATAGATATATTGGGTCTGGAAAAAAGTTCGTGGCATTTTTCTCGATATATGGCATCAATTGCAAATAAGTCAGGAAACACAGATCGCAGCGACACCACTAAGCGCTCGTTGGAAAGGTGATACTTTGAGCGTTACTTTGAGTGTATAAACATCGAAATTGGTTTAGTGGTTGAAAAGTGGTTGGCGTTGGAAATGGAGAAAAGTAATGAAAAATTACGCTATATTTTGCAATATTATTACGACAAAGGAAAGAATGCTGCGCAGGCTTCTGAAAATATTTGTGCTGTGTACGGTGAAGGTACTTTATCGAAATCTACTGCGCGGGAATGGTTCGCTCGGTTTCGTTCTGGTAATTTTTATGTGAAAGATGAGTCACGCTCTGGTCGTCCAATCACTGAAAAAGCTGATGAAATTCTTCCAGCAAGATAAGCATATCAGCAGTGTCGATATCGGTATGGAGCTGGGCATTGACCACAAAACTGTTTTGAACCATTTACATAAAGCTGGCTACAAAAAGAAGCTCGATGTATGGGTCCTCATGAGTTGAGCGCGAAAAACATAATAGACCGAATTAACATCTGCGATGCGCTGCTGAAACGCAATGGAATCGAGCCATTTCTGAAACATGTCATAACCGGTGATGAAAAATGGATCACGTACGACAATCGGAAGCGTCAAGTTCGTCGACAAGGGATGGTGAGCCGTCACAAGCGTTCGCGAAGCCATGATAGATGGCGAAAAAGGTGATAATGTGTGTGTGGTGGGACTGGACGGGAATCGTCCACCATGAGCTACTTCCAGTTGGTCAGACGATTCATTCTCAACTCTACTGTGGACAACTAGAGAGATTACGCCAAGCAATTGAAAGAAAACGGCCCGAATTGATTAATAGGAAAGGTGTTGTCTTCCATCATGACAACGCCCGACCACACGCTTCTTTGATGACCCGTCAAAAATTGCGAGAGCTTGTTTGGGAAGTTTGGACGCATCCACCGTATAGTCTAGACATAGCACCCTCTGACTATCACTTATTCCAATCTCTGCAGAACTCTCTCAATAGAATTAACCTGCTTTCAAAGGAAGCCTGTGAAAACCTTTTGATTCAGTATTTTAACTAGAAACCACAGCAGTTCTACACCGATGTTATCATAGCTCTACCCGAAAAATGGCGAACCATTTTTGGTAATAATGGAGCATATTTGGTTTGAATAAATTCATTTTCACACTATAAGAAAACCGGTTGAATTTTACTAAAAAAACGCCACGAACTTTTTCCCAGACCCAATATGATTCAACGCGGTCTTACCCTCAATTCTAGAACACGGGTTCGGCTAGTCGCCGCCGGGGCGTTGTTAGTCAAAAGGGAATGATTGACATGGACGCTGTCGTGTGACTAAGCGGCTACACCCTTTCTTCTCGCTTTTTCCTGGAATTGTCTCTCTCTCTCTCTCTCTCTCTCTCTTCGCAAAGATAATGACTATATGAACAATTATTATCTGAGCGAAACAATTAACAAAAGTAGAGGAACTATTGATTTAAACGAAAGATTTATAACCGCTAGAATGTTCACACGAATATTTTATATAAATTATCCACTCCAGAAAGAACAATTATGCTTTCATATGGAAACCACCCATGGCTGTCACCTGAAAATGATTACAATAAATATTGAACTAATGATATTTCCAGTTATAACCGGGCAATAGAAAAAAGATCAGTATAAAAAGATTAATCTCCTTTTCTTCTGAAGTTATATTGATAAGTATCTCGTAAAATATTGGAATCTCTAGCAAAAATACCAACATATATATATATAGAATATGTTATATATATATTGTAACGGAACGCATTAAGGCGATCCGCTACTATGACTCACAACCTTCACCACGTCTAAACCAACCTACACAAACTGAAATGAGACATATAACATACCAAAATCAGACAAAGCACACAAAATAGTTCTTGGTAGACAAAACACTCCAGACCGGATCGAAAGAAGTATCTACCGGACGAGGAGAATAGAAAGGACTAGTAGGTACACACGCAGAATTACAAGTGCACACCCTAAAAGTAATGGCGTAAATAAGAGGCCTGCCTAGCCAAAGATCACGATGTAAACATAACAGTAGGCGTAACAACAAGCACACACCGGCCTACTAGACCAGCGTAGTAGCCCCCGCCCTACATAATCACCAGACCAAGCCTTAAACATACGGCACAACCCCAAATAGGCCACTCTATCCAAAAGGCGAGAACATCGGGAACGCCACGGCCCGGCAAACGTAGGAAAGAATTCATGGAACTATCGAGATACCACGACACATAGAGAAAGATCAACAAGGTAACTCCTCATGAAACGTCGCTACGTACCCCCACTCATGAATAAAACATTAATATTAATAAAACACATAAAACAAACTCATATCGACCAAAAACCAAGAAACACACATAGAGAAAAACGATCCTCACGTAGGAGAACACCGGAAAATAACAAAAAACATAAAAATCCACAAGAAATCTGTCAAAAACACACCAAGAAAGAGATAATTAACCACAATTAATTATCCTGGGCAATTAGGCATCAACGAAACAGCAAGGCAGCGGCCTAAAAAACAGAGAAAGACCCATAGGGGCCTGAATCGGGAAAAACCATAATCAAACCGGAGAAAAAATAGATAAAAAGTTTGAACCTACAACAAGTAAGAAGATTGTCCGACGAATTTCAATCTCGCCGAAACCTCGTTTTAAACCCTAGAGGGACAAAGATCGGCTAAGAATAGAAATTCGAGAAATAACGGTACTCCTACACGTCACCCCGCACCTCTCTCACCTAGTGATTAAAGTGCGACAAACATCACGTGACCTACCTCAAAACACCCTCCCGGGGTCCATCCGCCAACCTATATAAACCGCGACAGGATAAGCCTCGGGGCTCTTATCAAATCTAATAAGTCAAGACGAAGTGCTGTTCGACAGCACACCGAGAACATAAGAATCACACGTAAAATCTGCATGTAACAAAGACGTGTTCTTTCGATCAAACCGATTCCCCTGCATTGCGCTTGGCCGTCGTTTGACCGAACGAACCGAAAGGAAACACATACTAACCGTTTGGGAAATACCATGTTAGAACGAGTGTTCGTTTTCTCAACTGATTCTTCTGCATTGCGCTTGGCCGTCAGTTGAGTAAACGAACTCATTAGGATACTCTGTGAGAAGTAAGGCTCCCCTGCACTGCGCTTGGCCGCCCCTACTCACAGCGTCAGGGCACACTCCACTAACGGGTCCCCACGCACGGCGTCGTGGCTATCCGTCTCTTGGAGTGTGAAGCAGCACGAGTGACACAAGGTCAAGGGAGTGGCATCCCGACTGAGTGCACCGCGCATTAGACTCGTAGGGTGTACCTGCGTGGGTGGGACCACGTTAGGGCCAGCACCAGCTACCACCTGCATCTTACGGATACCTCGGCTGGTCACAATTAATCAAGAACCAAATCGTACGCCTCTTAATGGCGCGAGAAGGTGCTTAATTAATTGCGAATAAAGGCTTCAGTATCCGGGGTCTAGGAAGAGCTAGCTGGTCAAGCTGCGAACCCGGTGTCTCTTGCGAACAGAGAGCTATAGCTAGGGACCCAAACAATAACAAAGCGAGAAACGATAGGTAGGTAAAATCATACACACCACCTCACCACACGACACTCACGTCCCTACTATAAACTCTTTGCGCGACCATCGGCAGGGCGGAGCCTCAAGAGGCAAAGCTCGCAAACGGGCAGTCCGAAACAATAACATTCGAAATAGCATAACACCAGCTAACGTCCAATGATTAAAATAAGGCGAACCGGTACATCTAATGAAAGTACAAAGGAACGCCCCGTATGAGGACCAAGCCCAGCGACTAGACCACCCCTCCAACATCTAAAATAAAGACACGCAAAACGCAAAAGGCCAACAGGATTCAGCCATCCATATCCTAATAGAGATCGAGATCTAACGTCAAAATTATACCAGATTTAACGACCCCGAAATAGACAAATTGAGTGTTGAGCTCCGTAAAGATGATATCTAATCACTTTGCGAATTATAAAATCAAACCCCGATTTGAACTGGAAATTCATTATTCCGCTTATGTAGTATTAGAAAAAAAATCGTGTATTAACGAACGCGATCACCCTGAAAATTGATAAATTGAGTGTTGAGCTCCGTGCAAGTGATATCTAATCACTTGGCGAATATTAGAGTCAAAACCCAGAAGAAAACATGGAATTTCATAATTCCACACACGTAGAATTAGAAAAATCGCGTACTAAGCAGCCGCGATTCCCGTGAAATTGACAAATTGAGTGTTGAGCTCCGTGCAAGTGATATCTAATCACTTGGCGAATATTAGAGTCAAAACCCATAAGAAAACATGGAATTTCATAAATTCCACATACGTAGGATTAGAAAAATCCCGTACTAAGCAGCCGCGATGCCCTTGAAATTGATAAATTGAGTGTCAAGCTCCGTACAAGTGATACCTAATCACTTTGCGTCAAAACCCATAAGAAAAGGAACTGGAAGCGATTCCTCATATGTAGACGTTAAGTAACCAATGTAAAGCGAGCGTGAGTTCATAAGAGCGACTAGATCGTTCCACAAACCATCCTCCCTACCTTAGCTGAACTAACCATCGAGCAGAAGCTTATCCAGCAATCACGGGCCTTCCGTCCAGTAAAAATAAAGAAAAGAATTACCCAAGCAGTAAAAAAGACCAATGATGAAAGGGTAAACAAAACCGCATGTCTGTCACGGACAAATGCGACGCAACAAAAACCTAAACTGAGGTCTGACCAACAGAAACAATAAAAATTACTAATAACAACCTAATATTGATTGCAAATCTACACATCCACGGATCCTCTCGCTCCCTCCAGCCCAGTGCACAAACTAGTTTCGAGCAAGTTGCCTCTCCACACGATCACGGTAGATATCACTCGGAACAAAATTCAAACTTGACGCGATTTTACACCGCCACCGAACTCGCGCGCATCGTAGCCGAAAACAAAAGTAGTGTAAGAAATCGCGAAACGTTTCAATATGGAAAGGATAAATGAAATGTTAAGGCTATTTTAAAGTAGAATATCGAAAAGTAGACGAAACGAGAAAGAGATGAGACTGTAACGAGTTTAAATACAGTTTATTCTTGCCGGGAAGCGAGGCTGGCTGACTCTCCGTGCAACGAAAAACGCTTTTGCGCGAAGGCTGAACAGCGATCTAGCTGACTTGCGTACAGACGAAATATACGATTAACCGAGTCGGGCGAGTCACTCTCTCTCTCTCTCTCTCTCTCTCTCTCTCTCTCTCTCTCTCTCTCTCTCTCTCTCTCTCTCTCTCTCTCTCTCTCTCTCTCTTTCTCTCTCATTTCCATGACACGAGAATAATCGTCTTACAGGCAGATTATTTAAGCAAAAAGCGTACCAATACTGTAATGATTTTATTCTTTTCCCGCTCAAACCATTCAAAAAATCACCTTGTGGTAAAAAGGCTCTACCTTGTGGGTCTAGTTCTGGGTATTGTTCTAGGAATATAGAAAAGACACTATTAATCTTTCAGATGAAACGAAATATTATATGTTCGTGTAGTGTTTTGCATTTCTGTGAGTCTCCGAAGGTTCCTTTAATTCTGTTCAATATTTATTTTCCATCCTGACATTTCGTTATTATATTATATAATAAAATACTCTAAACGGTAAAGTTCAGTAACATAATGCACATCATCCGTTACATTCTAACATGGTTTATGAACACGATATAAATAATCCATTAATGATTCAGCTATACATAACTTATTATTCGGCTTCAAGCACGTTTCGGAATAGACAATTACTAATACCAAATAGAAGACTTTTTAAAACAATCAAATAAGATTATAATTCACTCGAAGTTAATATTATTTCATCCTCGCAAGGCTTCAAGTGAACTGCGACATGATCAGTCATACCACCATCATTCCTTTTCCATTCGGTATTACTGATTCTCAGCATCGGTACAATAGTCGTTGAGATATGTTTAGTCCTCGACCCTTAGGTCGACCAAGGTGATGAGTCGTGATAGATTCAAATAATATGAGATGGGCCTTGGCTCACCCAAGATGGCATGGTAATATAATATACAATTCAAACAGGAAATCCACCACAATTAAATAGAATGTAGTACTCACAATATACCGAGATTATTGAGATGAGATATACTTCAACGTGTCGATTCAACGTGTCGAAAGACGGAGTCATGGCCCGTAGTTTCCATACAAATGACGGGCCCCTTGAAGATACCGTTTCCTCGAATATGGGTTATTGGAGTGAGGAGCCCCGATGAGTCGGCTACACTTGCGACCATTCGCTCCACCGGTACTGGTAAGACTATCTTCTGGTACCTAGGCTTGACCACCGAGAGCCACAGGGACTCCCTTCCTGGTACGGACTAATTTTCGCAAATGAGACGACTCCTGGCGCTAGGGTATTAGATGGCGCGAAATACAAAATAAAATAGTATTCTTACAATACGTTGATTAATAACTAGTTATACGAACAGCCAATGACGACTAGAATAAGTCATCATTCAACAAAAATAATCGTACAAATGGGAGATTAACGCAAAAATTAGCTTCCGTACGATAACTCAACTACCAAACCTGTATTGTCATTGAATTATTAGTATTAGCTTATTGCGAATCATTTAATTAATCTCCGTACAAATGTCAAAATCTGTAGACACACCCATATACCAGGTGTATGCATAAGTTTTTTCCGGTTTAACTAAGAGATAGCGCCAGCGAAAAGTACGCAGCGTATTAATTTGACACATACGTCATTTTGTTCGTCTGACATTAACCTATAAACACACACAAGTTGAGTCCGCCAAAAACTAGCGTCTTTGTTTTATCGTTCAGTGATCATGTCGAGTTTTGTGCCTGAAAAAGAACATTTGCGGCACGCATTGCTTTTCTTATTTAATCAAAAGAAAAAGGCTGCTGAAAGTCAACGTTTGCTGGTAGAAACATATGGTGAACACGCTCCATCGATTAGAACATGTGAGACATGGTTTCGACAATTTAAAAGTGGTGATTTCAATGTGAAATACAGTGAGCGCTCTGGTAGACCACAAAAATGCAAAGACGAGCAATTGCAGGAGTTATTGGATGATGACCCAACTCAAACTCAACGGCAATTAGCAGAAGCATTACATGTGTCACAAGAAACAATCAGCAGACGTTTACGAGCAATGGGGAAGATCAATAAACTCGATAAATGGGTCCCACACGATTTGAATGAACGTCAAATAGAAAATCGCAAAGTCACTTGTGAAGTGCTGCTTCAACGCCACGAAAGGAAATGATTTTTGCATCGAATTGTGACGGGTGACGAAAAATGGATTTATTTTGAAAACCCGAAGCGGAAAAAATCGTGGCTTTCACCCGGCGAAGCCGGTCCTTCAACACCAAGGCCAAATCGCTTCGGCAAGAAGACCATGCTCTATGTCTGGCGGGACCAGAGCGGTATTGTGTATTATGAACTCTTGAAGCCCGGCGAAACCGTTAATACACAACGCTATCGCCAACAAATTATTAATTTAAACCACGCATTAATCGAAAGACGACCGGAATGGGCCAGAAGACATGGCAAAGTGATTTTGTTACACGACAATGCGCCGTCTCACACAGCAGAAGCAGTGAAAGACACCTTGAAATCGCTTGGATGGGACATCCTTCCGCACCCGCCGTATTCGCCAGACCTAGCACCATCTGACTATTACCTCTTCGCATCAATGAGGCACGCGCTCCCAGAGCAGCACTTCAGCAATTTCAAGGAAGTTGGAAAATGGCTCGACGAATGGTTTGCCGCAAAAGACAAGCAGTTTTTCTGGCATGGTATTCATAAGTTACCTGAAAGATGGGCGAAATGTGTAGAAGCCGATGGCCAATATTTTGAATAAAACAAAAATTAATTTCCCTTGAAAATTACGTGTTTTTTTTTACCAAAAAACCGGAAAAAACCTATGCATACACCTGGTACACATCCACTGTAATATAAATACACACGCTAGCAAGCTTATTATATTTCGCCTCTATAATAGGAAAGATTACTTCGGAACGCACTGTGAAATGCGAGCACCGGTCATCGAACCAGAGCAAAGTTCGGTGTAAACAACCGACGTCACGCGTAATAAATTCCCTCGCTGCCGAAAACAGCAGGCCAGCGACCAGCTGGTCTCGCTTGGCAGCGAGGGGAAGACGGGTGGCGCGACGGCGACGATCCGAAACATACGAAATCACGTTATCTTTTAAAATTAAAGCCGAAAATGGTGTAGAGGGGAATAAGACGGAGGGGCAGGTTATAAAGGCGCCTGCGGAAGAGAAAATTCGCTCTTACGTTCGTACCAGCCAAGAAAACCACAGCAAGTGCAGTAAAAGATGAGATATATTTTGGAAACGATCGAATCAGGATCTACGAGTACAAGTAAAGGAGAGAAGGCAGGCGAGTGGGTTTAATAAATTGAAGGATTTAAACAAAATCCAATTAGGAAGGTGTGCCATCATAAACAATTTGTAAAAATAAGTGAATCGAGAATTAGACTTAAATTAGGCCCCATCTATTAAGTGTAAGCAGCTAAGTGGATGAGTTGCGAGTAGTATGTAAGCGAGTAGTATGTAGGCGAGTAGTATATAAGCGAAATAATCAGGAGATAAAGAGAAATCTAAGAATAACCAAGACACTGTAGGGAATATAGCATAAGATAGGTATTCGGGACTCGCTGCATAGGGACACTCGTATGAGAGCTTGTACAAAATGATGCGACTCCTTACCGGAGCTGGGAGATTAAGTAGCCACATCCAGGGAAATGAAACCTTCCTGCAGGTCCATAGATCGAACAGATCCCAATAGTAAAGAAAGCCGGTTCTTGAATTTCAAAACGGTTGTATCAACTTCACTACACCATAAAGGCAAAATAAAAACGACAACTCGCGTCACTGAGATTCTGGCACAGGAGAACGCTCCACGGAAACAGCAGGAGTACCTGTGGGTGGAACCCACATAGGAAACGGACGGGAAACAACCAAATAAACACATTTTCCTTTAACTTGAAGTCACGTGCGTGGATCTAGCGTACATATCCGGTAACAGGCACGCTAGCAACAAGTGTACTAATAGCAGACGACGCAGTTCGGTGGGCCAAGGGTCTACACGTAACGAGAAATAAGGACGATCGTGGAACTACCGCATATTGGAAATTAATTGTACTGGAAAGCGGTGCCAATAAACCGAACACCAAGATTTTCCTGATAAACTAGTTAAATAAACCCTACTTCTGCCTACTCAGAAGTCTGAATTAATTATTCCTGTGTACGAGCCCGAATTCTTCCCCTCGGAAGATAAAAAATTAATGTTAACGAAAAAATACCGTTACACTACATAGAAGCGATGATAAGGATATTACCTATTAGTATAGGTTCTTAGTAGAAACCCAGCCGAAAGAAGGCCAAGAAGTGGGTTGATAAAAATCACCTCATTTTGAGGGGAAAAGCGACTCGAGCGCGGTATACCCTCACCTATTCATGCCGTCCTCTGTGTATCATATGCGCGCAGACGAATCAGAGTGCGACATACCGATGCACTCGCATAGAACTACTGTTCTCCATCCCGGAAAACTATTCTGCAGGAGCACTATACCGAACTCAATTGATGCGTTTGAGCCGCGCACTCAAAGAAAAACGGCCACAATACGAGCAAAGACACGACAAAGTAATTTTGCAACATGACAACGCTCGGCCACATGTTGCAGCGCCGGTCAAAACATACCTACAAACGCTGAAATGGGAAGTCTTACCCCACCCGCCGTATAGCCCAGATATTGCTCCTTCCGATTACCACCTTTTCCGATCGATGACACATGGCCTAGCTGACCAGCGCTTCCATTCTTACGAAGAAGCCCAAAAATGGGTCGATGACTGGATAGCAGCCAAGCCGGCCGAATTTTTTCGCGACGGTATCCGTAAATTGCCAGAAAGATGGGAAAAAGTTGTGGCTAGCGATGGACAATACTTTGAATAATTCATTTGTTACCATTTTTTCAGAATAAACGTTCAAAAATAGAAAAAAATCCCGCATTTTCAATTTGTACTCCTGATATAATTTGCAGATGCATTTTCATTTACAGTTCCGCTTGCTTTGTAGGATAATTGCATGACCACGAACGCGAAATATTGTGATCTCAATTATTCAAGTGTGGGTGAATGTGACCAAGAACGTAACATCACGTCAACCGCCCAACCATTGAAAGGGCGTTAGGTCGAGAGAGACACACATCAGCTCAAACGGAAACACTGCTCGTCCTCGTCGCACAACAAGAGGGTGGAGCGAAGCAAGCAATGACGCTTTTTCACACCGATACAGGCAACGCTCGCGGTGGCTGGGGTTATGACTAACAGATCGACTCAAAAAAGTCTGCCAAATACTCCCATAAGGCCTTTGCTTCCATTGCTTCCTTGTACATCTATGTTCTCTACCAATTCAGTCGTTCATTTCTTTCGTTAATCTGGTTGGAATAAACATGGCTCCGGTAAGTTGTCTTCGAAAATGTAAAAAATTTCATTAAAGTGATTGAAATACGTTAAATTGTCGTGGTCATAGTAAACCCAATTTCTTCGTCCGTCGCCTCGTATAACTGTTGTCACAATTTATTCGATGATGTAAGAGATTTCAAGAGATTTCGGTGATGCCTTCTGATCGGCGTGTGACGTTTCTATGGGGATCTCTGTTAATCCCCCGTGGCACGCGCTTAGCCTTTATTTTTTATCACGATTGTCGAAATAAATTCATTCGTGAAATTTCAATGCAATGCTCACGATGAAAATTTCGTTAGCAGGTCCCGGCCAGAAAAACTAAAGGCCCTGTGGGCAAGAAGCAACACCTTCGTGGCAAGGGTCAAAAGAAGAAGGTGTCACTTAAATTCACCATCGATTGTACTCATCCAGTTGAAGACAACATTATGGATGTTGCAAACTTTGTAAGTTCGTAATGTAAATTAATGAATTTTCTTTATGTAATCATTGTTCTGTATCCTTTATACTATCTGTACCTAAAAAGACAATTGACTTTTGACATATCAAGCTTACCAGCAAACGGAAAATTTTCTTATACTTTGATAGTAAAATTCGAATGGTGTTACACAAAATCTTAATATTATTTTTTCTCTTATTTAAATATGATAATATATGTCTGTTATCGCCTTAAGTACAAGAGAGATCCTTATAGTTCGGCACCTTCAATTTCTCCATGAAAGTTAAAGTTTAGTTAAAAAATCTTTGGTGACAGTTTACAATTTAGAGCTTGTCTGAATGAATGATCTGATCTGAATGTCTAATGCACATGAATATATTTGTAAATAAAAAGTTAACGATGTAACTTCTTCATATATCCATATGTATACATATCCAATGTATGTATGTCTATGTATATATGTATGTATCTATGTATATATGTATGTATCTATATATATATATATGTATGTATGTATATGTATTAGGGTTTTTCACTGTTAACTTTTAATTTTTCTTCACTCCTTCCCATAGAGTACAAAATTGGGCTTTTCAAAAATTTCAGACAGGTGCTGAACAGAAATTCTGAATAATACTGCATTTACATTTATACTCAAGCCAAGAGGCAATTCTAAAATTTAATCTATTTTTTTTCATGTAGTCTGCTGCCTGACAAAGAGATTCTATATTCATTTTAATTTTGTCTAACATTTTTGCATTAAATTTGTTATGATCTATAAAGCATGAATCATTGGATACCATGCCTAAAAGTTGCTCTGACTTTGTTTATTTCTACACCTCTTTAAACACTTGTAAAAATATATCTAGATTTTGCATATTTTTTTTCTTGTTAATAAAATTATAGATGAGTGGTCTTTATAGAAGGCTAAAAAATTTTGAAAATAAATAAATAAACAACATCTTTAACACTCTTTTGACCCTGCTTTAACTCTAATTCTCCCTTAACCCTCCACAAAGACTATTGATCTGGGGTTTTAGGAGGTTTACAAAATGTTTAAGAATCATTGAACCTTCCATAATGACCATTAATCTGTGTTTCAGGGGGGTTAAATAAGGTTTAAAACATAAATAAAACTTATGCTGTGTATGCAACTGAGAACAATGGCATGGATGGTATCTGTTTAGCAAACCGGCAGTCAGGAACGGCTGCGATGATGGCAGCCACGAACATCCCTAAAGTATGACAGATTTAAATTTGCCATTGATATTCTCTAGATGATTGTTCATGTTTAGGAAGTTTGCTGAGTGATATTCTTTTCCCAAGGACCATTTCCTCCTGGAATTATGCCAATTGTTTTTATAGTAGTTTAAGACAGATTGGGGTACAATATTTCGAAAGTCTTGGTATATGTTATCAAATTCTTTGTCATTCTTAGCAGAGACCATTTTCTGTAAAAATGCTAATGCAATGAGTCTGGTTCTCGTTTATTCCCAATTTTTTGGTTGAATTTTTACAGTTAGGAGTGTGCAATGTGTGAAAAATGGATAGTATAATGGAGGCATCAGTAAAGTTTTCTTTAAAAACTTGTAGTTCAGTTAAGTCCTTGTCTGTCATGATACATAGTGTTTTTGATGTAGATATATTTTTGCGTTTAAAGGTTTGGACAGTCCATTGGCCGCTTACTGTATTTTCTGAAATGAGTATAGCAGCTGCAACAACTTCACTTGGCAGTTTCCATCTTTTACCATTATTAAGTAAACTGGAAAATTCAAACGGAGTAGCTTATAAGTTGTATCTACTGCAAGAAATTCAGGGAATGTGTCTACCATTTTTTTCATTGACTATGTTTGGAAGAAAAGGCCTTGGAAATTGTTTGTGCCATCTTTGAGAATATCAACATCAGATACTTTCTTCATGTTTTTGTATATATAATATAATGAAATTTGAATTACTAAAGTATTACTTACTATATTTGTTTATCAAAAGATCTATAGCCGACAATAAGTTATCTGTGCCCTTTGCAGAAGATGTTCAATATTTTACAAATATTTGAGCAAGTGTAGCAAAGTTTTAGCTTGCTTAAACTGGTATGCAGCTTTCTCTGCTGTGGTAAATGTGCATATGATTGTAAAAAGACTATGATGTAATATCAGTTCATATCAGGTGAAATGAAAATTGATAGTCACTACGAATATAGGAATATAGGTACGTAATAATGATATAGCATTTTTGCTGACGTTTGGCACACTGTATCAGATAAAATTTTACTTTTCTTTGCTTCTGCACAGTCTGCGTTAGGATTTACTGTATACTTATATGCCGAACTTCCTTTAGAAACTTTATGGTTGTGGGTGCAGCACACACTTTTGATTTCCAAGGCTTTTCCTTCCGATGAAATGCGTGCTGTGTATGTATTGAAAGACCTTATCGAAAACTCCTGAAATGCTCAAAGAGATGTCAATTGAGTCAACTCGAGTAAATGATTTGTTTGATAAAACTAATATATAAATTATAGTGTGTCCATGAAATGCAGCACTAGAATTCCATGATTAAATCAGGTTTTTCGATCCAGAATAATTCAGGGTCTTCAAAGATAGCAGACACTAGCAGAATTATAGATGAGTAACAAAAATTGCACTTACACAGGGTTTCTCGCTGATTGGTCGCAGTCTATTTTTGTTTAAACGTATGCCCACCGAAATATTTAAATTCGTAATATATCAGACTCGATTCCAGTTTTTTAAAAAGAACACCTTTGCCCGCGGAGATTTTTCGGGCATCGCGTTTCCAAAATTGTGTGTACGTTTGTTTACTGTATGACTCAATCTTTGATGTTAACGCCTCATAGGATTGAAACCGCTTGCCGACAACGAAATTAATACCTTGTGAATTATAATTTTCGTTGCCCTCCATTGCACAAGATAAGACGTGCTACGCAAAAGCACGCAGAAATAACCGCGAATTAGACGCGATTCGATTACTGGCTGCCGACAGCGCAAGATAGTTAGCGATGGTTTCGTACGTTTAAAACTTTTAATCCTATATAAGGACCGTTAATCTAGGATTTAAGGAGGTTTAAATTTATCTCGATTCTCCTACACGACGGTGGCGAGAAATTTTTATACTCTGATCCTATTGGAATCACAGTTTAATACACGTTATGTTATGTTTCAACATTTTTAGATCCTTTTTTTTTCAACCTTTTTTAAACCTCAGATTAATGGTTTTTACGGAAGGTTGAATGAGGTTATATCAATCCTTTAACCTTGAACTCTCTATGAACAGATTTAAAGGAGAATTAAACAAAGGTTAAAATTGGCTTTAATAATTTTAAACCATTACTTTTTATTTCGACCATTAATCTGAAATTCAAGCAGGGTCAAAAAAAATTCAAGGCTTATAATCTTGATTCTCCCATACTGCGGTGGCGGAAGTGGTGAGATATTTTTATAATACAGATATGTGTGTAATTGCCTGGGTAACGAATAAAAGTTATGCATACTCCAAAAGAATATATTTTTACCAGTGTATATATTACAATATATAAATATTTTTTTATGTTCCCATCATAATTTGCCTTAAAAAATCACAATTTTTATTTAAACTAAACTTTTTAATTGTTACCTTTGCATTTTTCTTGATAATTCAAAGTCTGTTACTTCTATTCAATTTTTCTCATATCTTGTGTTAACGTTTACAAACTGTTTATCCATGCATGTAGGAAAAGTACCTGCAGGAGCGAATCAAGGTTAACGGCAAGACTGGAAACTTTGGAAACAACGTCAATCTCGAGCGTAACAAGATGAAATTGTCGGTGAACAGCGACGTCGACTTTTCCAAGCGGTGAGTGTGGAATTGCCGAAAAGAATCTATACATCTAAAGTACTATTATCAGAAAAATATATCGCAAACAAACTTTATGTGATGAATTTAATCTGCTGAGAAAAGGATATAAATAACGCAACTGTTAGTTGCACTGATTCGGTACCACTCGTTTTTCAGATACCTCAAGTATCTCACAAAGAAGTACTTGAAGAAAAACAAATTACGTGACTGGCTTCGAGTAGTTTCCAAAGATAAGGATACTTACGAACTCAGGTACTTCCAAATTACGAGTCAAGAGGATGATGACGAAGAAGATGCAGAATAAAAAGTATCTTCTTTTTCATAACTTTTACGCCGTTCACCATCTCGACATTTTAACAAAATTTCTGTAAAGCTACGCACCAATAAATGTCGCCATTTATCACTATATTTTATTTTTCACCCTTCCTTTATTATTTCACATTTTTCAACCGTTAGCTTAAGGGTACAGTGTATTTATCATTGTTAGTTTTGATACCAACTTATACCATTTTTGCTCTAAGATGAAGTTCATTATAAATGATTGAAAATCTAATAAATCCAGGCAATATGTCTGAAATAAATGCAAGGTGCTTTATTTTTGTAAGTGACAAATTCAAATCGAGAAGCATTAACAAGCCTTTTAGAAATATTTGCATCGAGGTTGGAGTGGTTTTTAAACACCGGGTCAAAAATCAGAATAAATTAGTCGATTTGTTTTCAAATGCCAACAATGATCTTTGCGTATGTTACAAATAATTTTTAAAATTCCATACAAATTTTAACTAAACTTTTTAGTTTACCATATACCCCACTATGTACAAATGCATAAATTCGCATGAGTATACTGTATGCAAGTACAGAAATTAATTGGTTTATAAATCTTTATTTTTATATTCATAAAGTTGCTAGCCATGGATTTTATCTTAATTTCATAACCAGTACCATGTTCGTAAAGTTTGAATTATCAGCAGACAGCTTTCATAGTGTCAAGACCGTTACAGCTGGGGCTTTTATTTCATTTTTAGGAAGGAAAGTTTTCTGTCATCCAACAAAAGCGTTTTTTAAATAAAAAGGTTCTGCTTGATATTTTACTCTGTTAACCGGGGGAATTCCCCCGATATCGTTTAAGTTTGACGTATTTATACGCCCCGCCCGGTTAACAGGTTAAGACATTTTTCAAACCCGTAGAACCTCCGAAAGGGCTTTGTTTGGAGAAAAATTCATGGCCTCGGCTGTGTTTGACATAGATATTTATTTTTATATTACGACACCTGCAATTTAATTAAAGGGTTTTTAAGAAGAATAATCTTGCGCACATTTCAAGAGAAAACCAGACATCGGAGTTTTTAACCTCTTCTCCCAGAATTCTCAGTGTTCGAGCGGAGAGAGTTGGGTTATGGTATTGCAGCATTCACTGATTAAATATTATGTTAAGAGTCATCGAGCGAGGGCATACGAAGCGCCAAGTGGCCAAATAGCAAACTACGATTTCGTAGTTTTCGGATTTCGTCGAAAATACAATAGTATTATATAAAAAAACATTAAAAATGAATTCTTTCATTTATTATGATTTGCGGTCTGGTCCGTCTCTCCATGCAATTTTTTTCGCATAGACACAATAAATTATCGAAAATTCGTAGCAGCTGTCGTTAGCCATGACGCTTTTCTCGCGAACTCATTAATTCATTTAACTACAATTTTCACGCATATCTGCTACACTTCACTGGACCAGACCGCAAATCTTACCATTGCACTGCACTTAAACAAAAAAATTCTAACTTGTTTCATTGCAAATCCAAGCGATAATCCGAAAAGTACGAACGGATATGTCAAAGTCGTGTTCGCGGCCATATTGCAGTCTATGCTATCTAATTGTTAGTTCCAGCTCCTGACGGTAGATTCGCGATTCACGGTTGTCGGTATAAGCGGATAAGCGGGCGTGAAGGCATAAGCGTAAAGCGGGCCCCGAGACAAGACATTTTTTAATTCTGACTCAATGTTGCTGTAGAATCTATGTTGGTTTCTCGATTGAAAGTTTATTTACTGTACCCGGCCACAAGGATCGGTGGGATACGACTCGGCGCAGAACCAACGATACTTAGGAGTTGGAGGCAGAGCTGCCAGAAAGCGGCCACAGCAGCACGACGCACACAAGCGCACACCCGTGTACGTGCGACCGCCCGAGCTCGTGGAGCATCGGACAATAGAAGGAGACAGATATATGACTGTCTGTCTCTTTCGGGCTGCTCGCGCTGCTACTGCTGCTAGTGCTCGGGCTGTCGCGCGATACATTTAACTCTGACTGAGACGAGCGCGTAACGTATGTTAATTTGCGGTCGATGATAATTCGAATCCACGCAGTGACACATTTTTTTCCAGTAATTATTGCATTTTACGATTAATTAATTATTGTTATTTTATATTTTACATAATTTTGCTATTTCTTGTTTTATTACGTATGTGATACGGGCCATGTTATACCTCATAAAAACTGTATCCGTACTATTGCTGCAAAGAATGGACTATAAAATGTAATGGTTGCTTAAAAAATTTGACACAACGAGAACTCGAACTGTCATCGGCCGCGGATGAGAAATATAACGCGCACGCTTCACTGATTATCGTTGTTAAGCTGCATTAGCAAATTAAGATACACAAATTTGATTCAAAGCTTCTGAAAACTAAAAATATAACAGTTAATCCAACCAACCGCGTTAACGATTGTTGGAAGAATTACCAAAAGAACGCAATCCACTCTTGGCCAACGTGTACGTTATTTTCTTCTTTAGTATATATATATATGTTTGGCAATATACTTAATAATTTATTAACACGAATTAAATGAAAGCAACGTTATGTTCTTTTTAATTATATACATGTGTTTGTTATTATAATATCGCATAAATGTACGACGTACATGTTGTTGCTCGACGGAAACCGCGAGAAGGTGGTGGTTTCTTCTTTTAATAATAGAACACCAATCTTTTAATTTCCTACTCAACAGTGTAAATAGAACGTATATAAGTATCACGTATAACGTTGTGATTATAACGTATATGTAACATCACATTATCGAATAGGAAAGTATGACATTGATGCTATTACTCTTATTTGATGTTCACTGGAAATTGTAATGTATATATATATATACATTGAACTGGAATATATTCAAGTATCAATAAATGAAACAAACAATTATTTAATATTTTCTTACGTTAGTTCATAGAAACGGGAAAGTTATGCAAGAGCACGATAGAGTTCTCATTACTAACATTGAATAAAGCGTTCATACTTCACGTACTATATCTAACATGATACTTTAAGTAATAACAGGACATTAAGCACCAGATTAACGAAACACATTACATTAATAAAATTGACTGAAGACAACGGAGATGAAATACAATTTATTTAACACGTATCACTATGCAAAATAAATAGTTTTTTATTTTTGGTTTCCAGAAAATTTGTTATGTTTGTATCAAACACTTTCGCGGTGAATTTGTGGTTTCTTTGCGGTAAATAAATTGCATCACTAGGTTAGACATGTGGGTTGAAGTCATGTTATTGATTTATAATCCGATGCGTTTTGTGAATATGTCAATTCACTTTATCTGAATTAGGATCAACCTGAAAAAGTAAAGTAAAAAGAAATCTTCACGAAACGTCGGTTGCAAAAATCATGTACACACTGGTCCAACTCGGACGTCATACCTAGTTTTTAGGTGTATGTGTGTGCTTCCCCAATTATTCTTTTTTGCTTTAAATATTTTTTGATACATGTAATCAAATGCTGTATCCAGCAAGAAATATCATATTTGTGTACGTTTTCATATATGAAAAAAATTAACAATTCTCAAATAGCATTTTTAAAAACTAAGTTTGTATTGTTTAGTGTTTTTATAATTACGCTTTTTCCTCATAAGACTGCACATTATGAAATAGGAGATTCTTCTCCTACAAAAAGTAGCGTTTATTGCACATTCTTATTGAAAACATTTTCGCATGATATGCATTGCAACTAAGAAAAAAGTTGAAGATTGCGATTTCAAATATTTCGTTTTATATGTAAACATTTGATTTATGAAAAAATTGAATATCTTTTTAGCCAATATCTTTTTAGCATAAATGTATGTCACTAAACGTTACGAAATCTATACACTTCACGTTGCTCGATTTAGTTATATTCGAGTGTCTATGGATGACAATAATAGGGTGTCCCTTATTTCTTGAATGAAACGTCGAGCTTCTTTTCATAGCAATCACGTAGTCCTAAGGTTGTTCCATGTTTTCTCGAAGTTGTTTCCTTGGATGTTTGTATAACGTTGCATGCGATTTTTGTGCAAGTTTATCGTAGGATATACATGCATAATTCTTCATGGTTCTTTCTTATGCTATTTCTTTTCTTGTCACATACATCCAATGAGATTATGCAGCTGTTTTGCTTGACAAAAGTGCTACAATAAATTAAATCGCACCAAAAATAGTGTATATCCTCACGTACAATATGTATGTATCTGTAATGTATCTTGATGTTGGCCTCGCTGTCTTACATTATGAACTGTATGTGCAAACTACATTTCATATAATCTGCGTGCAGGTTGTTGCAGTCTTTTTTTTGCGTAGTTATCCGTCTTCTTATGAAAAATCCACACGGAGCGATGATTACAATTGTTAGTCTTCTTGGGCGCTTCAATTGAAATAATTTCCATTGTTACTCCCTCTTGTTTCTTGAAGAAACACCAATGCACAAATTGCGGATTGGGTGATAATAAGAATTATCTATACAAAAGTAATGAATGACACATTTCTACGTTGATTCTTGTAAGTTGTGCTAAGCGACAGTGCGAACAGATCCTCTTCTTTTAATTAACTCTTCAACTTCTATTGTTCATGCAGATAATATTATATATTCGATGTATCGTCTTGATAAAATGCTTACTCACCACTACATGAACGTTACAAACGCGCCCTGGCAACATATCAGCATCAACAACAAACATAATACTTTTTATGTGCATTATGTCGCATGCATCTCTCCATTGAAGCGAAGTTTGTCGAAGTAATGGAGTTTATTCCGTGATGCGGTCCAATAATCGATAGAATATTTAATATCCTAGGCAATGCAACAATTATCGTTCATTTGTATGTTGTTGTATTCGTAGTATCCGTATTAACGTTTTAAAAGGATAACAATAACGATGCCGATATACATTTTATTCGCTAAAAATATCTCAATAATTGTTTATAAACATAGAGAATTCTTCCAATTTCCTCTTACTACAAAGCAGTTGTCGAAAAAGATTTATTAAACATCACATTTATAAATTATCATTTTTTTAAGAATATTGCTGATTTTATTTCATATAATGTTCACTTTTATGAGGGAAAATATTTATTTCAAAATAAGCTATTTAAAAAAAACGCTTGAGAAATGTTCAATTAAAAAGTGCTATATAACAAATTGTTCCATGTAGTTTTTTCATCACATTATTGCATTTTAAAATATGATATTTCTTGTTAGGAACAGTTTTTTGAATTTTTCTTGAAATATTTTTAATATTTATAAGACGTATTATATAATTTATAATGCTTGTGTGAACCATGAAAAAATGGTTTAGAAGTGAAACAATTCTTTAAGTATATATTTCAGCAGTATTATTGTGTGTGGATAAAAAAAGTCCTGAAAAATACTAATCTCTAAATGTCATTAAAAAGTACTAGCCGGAATAGTTATTCTGTACATTTATATTTAAATTGAGATACTGGCGTGCAAATATGTTATAATAATCTGTTTGTCATTTCTCATCAATATTGCCCATGCTTTTATGCCACAGACTGTAACGCAATGTACACCGAGAAACATTTGCATTTTCTAAATTAGAGCACATATTGTATATTCTATAAGCTCTTTTAATATATATTCCTTCCAAGTAGCGATATTCCTTGTAGAACTTAATGTTTATGGAATTTTCTTACTTTGAGTATGCACAGCTTAATCACGAAAACTCAACTTCTGCAAGGAGAATTAATTGCTTAAATAGATTTCCATACACTTTATGTCAACAGTGCATATACCCAAGGAATACATCGCAGTCTAAATGACATCATTTTGACTTCAAATAATATAATTTTGACAGTTAAGTGTTTCTTAGGTATTCCTTGGGTATACGTTTAATGTTTGTTCTGTGTATTTTTTCTAAAAATGGCTTACAAAGTGGCTGGGTGCCTGAAGGAAAATTTGACTGATATGATAGCAACATTTTTCTATTATACTTTGTTTTTGAAATAGAAATATTCCTGCTTGAGTTTTATCTTTAGAACGCCTAACAGCTTATGATTTTTGGCTTATGAAATTTGACTCTAAAACTATTTTTTGAAAAAATATACTTCGTACACTTTTGTTTATCGTAATTACTTTTCTTTTTGTCAGGGAAGCTCCTAAAGGATAAATTAATCTTTTATTTTCAATATATTTCAGATCATTGTTTTACTATTTTGCAATTTGTTTCAGCGAAATAGTAATAAAACAGGATTTTATGTGGTTAAAAATAAACATGTCGTTCATGAACCTGAAAGAAGAAAATTCTGTTTTTATTGATAAAACTTTACACATCTGTGGAACAAAACATAATTTTAATGTTTCATTTGATACGCAGATCCTGAGACAATAAATATTCGCAATTTGTAAAATTGATCAATATAAACGTGAAAGATTGTAGTAAAGTTAATACCATGAATTGAACTGTCAAATATGAAAATAGATCTCCTTTTTCAATATTGTTACTATCATACATAACGAGAACTGTACTGGTGGCTTTGATGATGAATGAATAAGAACAGCAATTTGCGTTACCTGTCAATTTTACTGCAAAGATCATTTCTAAATTTAATTTCGACGATATGTGGAAGACAATCTTGCAGCGACACATGTCAAGTAAAAATTCCATAAAACTCGATAAACCTTTTTTGTTAACTTATTGTAAACAAAAGGAAATTTAAAGTATTCTCAATGTTTATGAATGGCTTATTAATATACTTTTCAAGAGAAAAGAGATAAATGTATATAGACTCACCGTTATCTTTTTCAAATAAATGCAAACAGCACAACTTAAAACGAACGATCAATTATCGTTGGGTCGTTTAAGATAATAATTCAGTCAAGTATTGGACTGAATTACAACGAAGTCAACTGCGTTACTTCGGCAAACTTCGCTTCTATGTACATTCTGCACATATATTGTAAAAAAATATATATACTAAAAAAGAAAATAACGTACACGTTGGCCAAGAGTGGATTGCGTTCTTTTGGTAATTCTTCCAACAATCGTTAACGCGGTTAGTTGGATTAACTGTCATATTTTTAGTTTTCAGAAGCTTTCAATCAAATTTGGGTATCTTAATTTGCTAATGCAACTTAACAACGATAATCAGTGAAGCGTGCGCGTTATATCTCTCATCCGCGGCCAATGACAGTTCGAGTTCTCGTTGTGTTACATTTTTTAAGCAACCATTACATTTTATAGTCTATTCTTTGCAGCAATAGTACTGATACGGTTTTTATGAGGTATAACATGGCCCGTATCACATACGTAATAAAACAAGAAATAGCAAAATTATGTAAAATATAAAATAACAATAATTAATTAATCGTAAAATGCAATAAGTACTGAAAAAAAAATTTGTCACTGCGTGGATTCGAATTATCATCGACCGCAAATTAACATACGTTACGCGCTCGTCTCAGTCAGAGTTAAATGTATCGCGCGACAGCCCGAGCACTAGCAGCAGTAGCAGCGCGAGCAGCCCGAGCCGAGCGAGAGCGAAAGAGACAGACAGTCATATATCTGTCTCCTTCTATTGTCCGATGCTCCACGAGCTCGGGCGGTCACACGTACACGGGCGTGCGCTTGTGTGCGTCGTGCTGCTGCGGCCGCTTTCTGGCAGATCTGGTTGGAGGATCAATCAGGGCGACCGGGGCCCACATGTTCCATGGCCCGCCACTGAAATCCTTACATCCTGCAATACCGATAACTGTTACTTTTCTCTGGATGCCTTGGTTGACACACTTGCCACAAGCGGCTCTAGCTACAATGTGTATTTTTTCCGCGAGCGGCGCTACCCTCGATTCTGAGTTGGTCACGTGTGCTCGATGACTCTTAAGAAGCACCTCGGAAAGCTTCGGCTGGTGTCGGGCGCGTAACCGAGGCAGGGAGACGCGATACAGGGCGCAGGCGTGAGGCTGGGAAGCTACGAGCTGCCCGGGAACAAAAGGAGCGAGCATCAAGAAGTCGAACGATAAGGACGGTAACCGATAGTTGACTACGTCAGGTAACGACACCACGCGGGCGGTCCTACCACGTGACACGAGTGCTAACAAGGTGCCGAACCTTACCGAATACGACAAGACTAAAGTATCGTCGATACGTTCATTCATACGTCATTAATACAATTATTCAACCAATCTTAACCTTTTGTAAGTTTCAATAAATGATTAATTACTTTGTATTAATAACTCGAGTTTCCCTCCATAACCCGCGAGTATCGAGTCAACGAGCCACGCGAGGCAACCTAACGATCGAGAAGATTTCTGACACCAGGTAAGTCCCAACCAACGAGCGTGCATAGTACACGGGAAGGACAACGCAAGGGAACCGGGTAAGGCATACCGGAAATCCATAACACTTCAGAAGTGGGATACTTGCGAAATAGAGGAGAGACGCGGGATATTGTTCAAAAAGATATATACCAGAAACAATTACATTGCGAAAACGCGATAAAAACGTAAAACAAAGCATCGACGCAAGACGGGCGCGTGCAACATGTGAAATAATTCGAGAGAACGTAAAACAAAGCATCGACGCAAGACGGGCGCGTGCAACGTGTGAAATAATTCGCGAGAACGTAAAACAAAGCATCGACGCAAGACGGGCGCGTGCAACGTGCGAAATAATTCGTGAGAACGTAAAACAAAGCATCGACGCAAGACAGGCGCGTGCGACGTGTGAAATAATTCGAGAGAACGTAAAACAAAGCATCGACGCAAGACGGGCGCGTGCAACGTGTGAAATAATTCGCGAGAACGTAAAACAAAGCATTGACGCAAAACGGGCGCGTGCAACGTGTGTACTAAGTGCTAAAATAAGTACAAAAACGTGAATAAAGACAAAGTGCGACAATAAGTACAAAAACGTGAACAAAGACAAAGTGCGAAAATAAGTACAAAAACGTGAATAAAGACAAAGTGCGGAAATAAGTACAAAACCGCGAAGAAAAGACAAAGTCACGAAAGGACAAAGTGATACAAAAACGTAAACAAGTGCGCGGTCTAGTGAAATAAATAAGTTACAAAAACGTTAGGAGTGGCACGTGTCGAAAACACGCTGCAACGAGTGAGACGCGCATACAGAGAGGAGATGGCCAACGCCGCGGAGTTCGATCAGTTCCAGAAAGAAAATATGGAAGAATATTGGACTCCGGCAACAGGTACCCTCTTCACTGGGTCTGTTTTAGCGCCCACTGCGCGCGCACCCGGCGCACCGACCAATCAGTAGTCAGGTAGCGTGTGACGTCACACACTACGTCGTGCGCATACTCGGCTCACCGATCAATCAACAGTCAGGCAGCATGTGATGTCACACACTACGCAGACCCGGCTCACCGACCAATCAACAGTCAGGCAGGGTGTGACGTCACACACTACACCGTTTTTATCTCAACGTAATATCGGATAAATGTGTGAATATAATAAAAAGATTAATTGCTTAAACCAAATTACCATAATTTCTGCGCGAGATGACTTGTGATATAACGATTAAATAGTTCCTTAAAACTTTGTGATATTATAATTAAATAGTTCTTCGGGAATGAATCGGTCATGAAATAAATAAACAATGTAAAAATATAAACACGAATAAATAAAAATAAAAATAAATAAATATAATGGATACGTTAAAAAACTGGAAATAAAGTAAATCGAACGCGTTACATAAGAATAAATGCGAATAAAAATGAATATAATATTGTGTACAATGCATTGCATAGACTTAAGAAAAAAGAGAAATATATTTATTTATTTATTATTAATTTATAAAGATATAATATAATACCGTTGATTATATATAGCAATTTATTTTTTTCCAAATTTGTGACTTGGCTTTTATTAACTTTTCATGATGCATTCCATTAACCTAAGAAAAAACAGAATTTTTTATATTTTTTTATTTGAAAACATTATTTATTTTTTATTTGAACAGAAAATATTGTTCTTGCGAAATCATATTTTATTTGTTGCTCTTAGTGATAATGAAGAAATAAGACGTTTAATTGTTGGAGGGATGGAGAGGGGTCTTTCCTGTGTCCGTATTTGCTTGGCTATAGAAACACAGCAACGGCCCCAATTTCTTTTTATTCAATAAATTGTAATCAACCTTTTGTGTAAAGGACTACAATTTGGTGTTGGCTATTGTAATGCACTATTCATTTGCTGACAGCTGCAAAATTAGTTAGCGTTTTATATATTTCTTTACTTTCATAATTTATTTATTTATATATATAATATTTATATATATTCATTAAAAAATCTTCCATAACTCTTTTCATAAAAGCCCGCGCAGTGGCTGTTGTGAAGTGGGTGGGGCGAGACAACGTGAAGCGCAATCGAGACAAGATTTGTTACGAGCGGCGCAAGCCTTCCCCTGACGCGTCTAGCACGAGTAGCGAGATAGGGGCAAAATTCCCTCATCTGGCATCACTGAAGCAGACCGATGAAGGGAGGAACCACCACCACCGCACTGACGCACGTCGGGCGGTTGGAAGTGGAAGCGGGACACAGCAACGACACAACGATACAGAATGTAAGTAACCGAAAAACCGCGCTAAAACCAATCGATAGTGTAGAGAGAGGGAGCTCGGCCTGGGTACATGTGCTGCGGCAAGACCCGCCTCCCTCTATCCGATCGGCCAATAATGAGCAAGTATCGGCCGCTCACCACCCAAACCAAGGCGGAAGGGGATTCCGACAAGATCCGCATAAGGGAAATGATAGGCAAGTACGCGAGGGGAATAAAAGTAAAATCGATCCGACGCGCGTACCGCGAGACACGCTCAGCAACAAAGACAACCGAGCGTCCGCGCGACACAGAAACATTAACGAACAATACCAACTGACTGGGGTACATCAGGACTTAACGCCAGTGCGATACGCGAATAGAGTAAGCCGTGCACACGCGAACAAAAGCAAGTCAGTACAGCAGAATAATAATCGCGAAAATATGCACACAAATATGGCCGAAATATTATCGCAAAAATTACGAAAAATATTAAAGAAATTAGACAATGTTAAATTAGATTCGTTATCAACCAGAAGGGATCGTGAGAGTGATCACGAAAGTGGGAGCGAATATGACCGCGGATGTGACAGCAATGATAACTGGGAATATGACAATAAATACAACCGCGAGTGTTACCGTGAACCACGGAACCAACGTTTAAGCAAAAAAGATCGCGATTCTAACCGCGAACGGGGCGACCAGGCGCACGCAACGACAACCACGAAGGGCGCAACCAGTGCGCACGCAACGACAATCGCGAACCGTGCAACCGACGAGTTGTTAGCAGTAATCGTGAACGCCATCGCGAACGGCGCGAACAACGCGTACACAACGCAGATCGTGAATATTACATGAACGGCGTGAACAACGCGTGCACACGGAGAGGCACAGCCAACGATACTCAAGTGAAGAGGACAAGGAATACTGACGGGAAAGGGGAAACCATAGGTATAAACAAGAACCATCAAGAAGGTATGAAGATCCGAACCGTACACACATGTACCACATGGTACCGGAATTATCTAGAAACCTGGAGCAATTCACGGGTAATGACTGTACAATTAGGCCAAAGGAGTCGGTACGAAGCATCGAAAGAACGGCAAAAATACAGAGATGGCCATCCAACTATCAATTAGAGGTTGCTAGAATGCAACTTTCAGTGCATCTGTGCCGAAACTTGGGATTGTCAGACGAAGAAACAAAAAACGAAGTTGTGGAAGGACTAAGAAATCAGAAGGATATGTTGGGACTAGTGACAGTTCATCACGAGACACTGAACGCCTTCTATAAGGCCCTCGTAACCGCTCTGCGAATAAGAGAATCATATCACGAACGAATGGGGAAAAAGAGATGCCAACCATATGTTAAAACGGAACAGAATATTAACGCCAGGAATACAAAAGAAGCGGACGCCCCCAAGGAGGCCCAACCGGAACAAAAGGAGGTAAAAGGAAAATTTCCAAACCGAAATTCAGAAGGGCTGCCAAAATGTTACAATTGTAACCAGTATGGACATTTAGCCCGAGATTGCCCGGAGCCGAAGAGAGAGCTACGGTGTAAAAGATGCCACAAAACAGGACATAGGGAAAGGGATTGTGGAATCATTAACGAACAAAAACCCAAGGAAGTGAACACACTTATGGCTGAAAATTCCCACGATATAGAAAAATACCAGAAGAATATTCAGATAGACAACAAACAAATAAAAGTCTTGGTGGACCCAGGGAGCGCCGTGAGAATTATAAGAGCTGCCTGTGCAACCAAGGAAGGATTTAAGTATACACCAAGGTCTACGAAACTGATAGGGTGGGGAAAATCATCATCAATATACGAATCATCAGGACAAGTAATCGCTGACGTGGGTATAGATGGAGTGCTCGTGCCCGACCTAACAATATGCGTAGTTGAGGACGAAACACAACTGTATAACGTCATCATAGGAAGAACGTTTACAGAAAGACCGTGGGTCAGTTATACCAAAAGAGGTAACACCCTAACGTTCAGCACCGAAGAAATAAACAATGTATTCTGCATCGAAATCGCGGACTCGGAGTCAACAATGCTCTCCCCAAAAGACAAGAAAATTAGTGTAGAAGCACAAACAATCAATTACGTGCAGGTAAGCGTCGACGGACAAGAAGCAGACTTACCCATTGCAAATTTGGGAAACGAAAATCGGGAGGTTAGTACGCATCGATACATCCCTAGGGGAACCGTATCACGCCTACCTCAAACCCCCGAACGCCTCATAAAATCACCCATAACCATACAACAGATCGATGTGGGAAACGGGCAACCAGAGGCGATCAAAAATGAACTGTTGACACTTCTGAATAAATATCGGGAGTTCTTAGCCCTTACGTTAGCTGAGCTAGGGAAGGTCCGAAGGATAGCCATGGACATAGTTGAAAAACCAGACAGCAAACCAGTGCGTATGAAGCCATACAGATCCGCTCCGTGGCCTCTCCCACGGAAGGTTCTACTGTTCTACCAGCGAGTCTCTTTGAGTTGGTGAGGAGACAGTCCCCGTGATGCGCAGTCTGCTTAATTTTCTTACCTTTGCACGTGATGCCAGTAAGAATTCGAGAGCTCCCGTATTTTAGTAACGCAGTTTCGCACTTAATCGGCAAGCATCTCCTCGAACGTATGCGAACGCAACTGGTGAATCCGTCCAAGGATGTGTAGGAACTTCGCTGAGATAGAGTTTCTCGTACGTGCGAGATCTGACATACTAAGAGGAACTCGGCTGAAAACTCAAGGCAAAGGATAGTTATCCGCTAAGAGGAGTTACTCGCATCTTCGCGGAGACCAGTATTGCGCGAGCACATGTACATAAATCACTGCACCGAGAGCGACTTGAGATGCATCCGAAAATCCGTGTAGCTCCCCGTTGATTGAAGATATACATAAGCCGAGACATCGCGGCACTGAGATCGTCGAGAGGTCTTGGAGATCCTTATCGAAGTTTCGCCATTGAGTTGTGAGGTTTTCGAGACGCGGTTCATTCTAACCGAGCTTTGCAGACCATAGCATCTAGGTAAAGATTATATCGCGCACGATAACGCGAGAAATACACCTTAACGGATCGAAAAGCTGCGCAACACGCGACATAACGATTCGTTTACTTACAAGGAAAGATAGTTTGGTGTCCCCCTCCGATTTTTATGAAAATCACGTATGTGTAGAGCATCGAAAACTAAAAGACACGTATTTTTTTTTATCGGCGGAAAAACATTTCTAAGGGCTGAAATCGCCTTTCAACGATAGGGCTGATTATGCAGTTTCACCCCTGCCAATTAATTTTTTTCTTCAACTTCACGTGGAATTTTCATTGCCTTCAATGAGGAGTATTTTGGTTTTTGTTTCATTAAAATCGGTTGACGCCTTCTGGGTGAAACTGCATAATCACCCCTCGACATGCCTAACTTTGAAGGGCGATTTCACCCCTTAGAAATGTTTTTCCGCCGATAAAAAAATACGTGTCTTTTAGTTTTCGATGCTCTACAACATACGTGAGTTTCATCAAAATTGGAGGGGGACACCAAACTATCCGTCCTTGTTAGCCGAGGTTACTCTTCACGACTCGGCAGTGTAAACATGAACGTGTCTGATCGTGGTTGCCAGAGAATGACGTTTCTCTTGAAAAAATTTTCACAGCTGGACTTGAGGCACTCGTCAACTTGCCGAATTTTTTTCGAACTTGCGAAATACTGTCAGCTCTCGAGAGAATATCACGAACGTAAATTTCGTGTTGAATGACGTCCATGGCTAGAGGAAAACGAGATCCTTTTCGTCAATAGAGAGTTGCCGAAGTGCACGTATCGTAAGATATGGAGCACCTGCGAGCCCGTATATTACTATGCAGAGTGCGGCAACCAACAGCCAAGTAGAACGGTCAAAAGAATATGACAATCGTTTTTGTTATAATGAAATATTTCAGAAATGCGCGAGGCGGCATGTCAGAGGCTTAAGTCGGCACTTTTTCATAAAGACAAAGCCGTACGTCGAATGTTAAAGGCGACAGTTTTTGTGAAGTTGAGCAAATCGAAACTGGATCGCAGCAATGCGAAAACACCAAAAAGTATGCAAGCCATGCACGCGCATATAATAGGAGCGACAGAAAAGGAATCAGTCACAATCAGTATAAAAAAGTGGGGCCAGGGGAATTCTGGATCTTCCTTGAATCCGTCACCATGCCAAATCGCTGCTGAAATATCGAAAACTGTACGAATTATTGTAAGTTGTGTGAGAAATTATAAATATTGCGAAAGCGCTGCCGAGATCCGAGAATTTATGCGAATTATTGAGAATTTTGCCGAGCACTAGAGATAATTAATGCGACTGGGAAATATTAAAATTTTGCAAAATCTTTAAGAATAAAAATAAATTATTGGAACTTTTGTTTATAATAGAAATTATCGTCAAATTGTGTAGAATTGCAAGATAATATTAAATTATGATAAGAGCCAGATCATAAGGAGTGAACAAAGTAAGTGTTTAATGCGGGTTTAATATAGTATAATATAATTTTGACTTTATTGTACAAAATGTGTGCACCAACTCGGAGCTCTCTGAGTCAGAAGTAGGATGCGCCATTTCTTATAGTTACAACCAAGAATATAGAAACGAGTAATATGTGTACGCGTTTGCTCCATCCTACTCTTTTCCATGCTCCACCATGTGGCTACCCTCGCCACCCCACTTCTCCAACGCCGCACTACGCACTCTGCTTAAACAGTGTCGATAACGTAGAGATGGTAAAGTGGGGTGGTGTGGGTACTCTGGTGAACAAGGAATTATAGAGATAAGAGCAGGATAGAGCAAACGCGTATAAATACGTGGATAATTAGTAAAATTGTTTTACCGACGTTGTCTTGCTGATATCCGGTACCCGTTGCTCCCAGACGCGATAATTCGAACTTTTGTTCGTTAAACGAAACCGAGAAGCGTTATCACCGTTGAGAGGTGGCATCATGACAGCGATCAACGCATCGCTACCGCACGCTTCTTCGCGGAGTTGCTCAACGCCTATAACCTCGATGCACTGGAGCCTGTATATCGAGCACCCCATGACAACGCCGGCAGTATACATGCTAGAGACTCTGAATAAAATAGGTGAAACCAGTCGATATAATGTAACGTACATTTAGCCTCCAACTTTCCACAAGTTATCTAAAGCCGGTTTCAGTATTTTTCCTCCCTTTGTATTTGCTCTCTCGAGCTGGGCGTCATGCGCGTACGCGTTGGGAAGGGAATAACGATGGGTCCGACCAGACTCAGCCCAGGTTAACTGCAGCTATTCAAGGTAGAATGGGTGGTTCGGACTTTCGAGGTTTCAATAAATATAAATTCGATAAACACAGTAAATACGAGACTCACAAATACGCCAAGATGACAGGTTATTTATTTAATGAGATCAATTACTAACTTGGCAAAATATGATAAAATACTGACTCTGGGTTTTCGACAATTCATCAACTTAATTATTCTGGCAGTAAGAATCGCGGAACTCGCTCCTTCTCTCACACTCACATATGTAATCTGAGTCCGACTTATCCCCCATAGTCCACGTAATTAAGCCTCAAACAGAATTCAAACTATTCCTCAGGACCCAATAACATAGAATCAAATAAAGTAAAGACTTCTCGAGAACAAATAATTCGCGATACGGCCTATGCCGTGCAAAACCCACACACAAATACGAACAACGACCACGGAATGACGGAAGGTCACTTACGCGAAGATTCTCTAGGCTCGAGCGTTTCAATAAAGGAAATAATACAATAAATAAAAAATAAAATACAGAATATCAATCGAACAGTAAATAATAAATAAAATAATAAATAACGTGATATCAACAGACAATAAACCAATATAAACAACAAATAAGATAATATTATATATAAAGAAGTGTGTAGAATTTGTATAATCTTTTATATTTCGCGCCGTCAAAGACTCTAGTGATAGGTTTCGCCTCCTCCGAGGAGTCTAGTCACTCGCAACTAGGAGAAGAGTCCCTGCGTGTCGAGGTGGAACCTCGGATATAACAGCCGAGGAAGAGGACGCGCAAGAGCAAGCGATGCGAGTGGTGGCATTTAACATCTGATCGAGCGGTGCTCCTCACATGAGCCAGTGTTGAGATTAATTTTATTTTATATCGGTCAGCTCATATCAATTACGATTTCAGCTCATATTTCGATGGTTCGAAGAATTTGTATCATCAAGTGGCAACTCTGCTTTATGGAGATGGTATCGTACTACGACTCCAACTCTGAAGTTAGAAGGAACTTCCAGGATGATCTCTCCGCCGGACTGACTTCCCCAACAGACTCAAAGTTCAGGAGGTCAAGAAATAAGATATTTGGAAGCGACGTGGTAAGCTATATCTCATCTCTGTAATTTTCTCCGGTCCATCTCAAGGGGCCTGATGGTTGGTACAACCAATAGCATTCCCAAGATTTCATCGGTATCGTGTGAGTACTCATTTTATTATCATCATGGTAATAGATATATATTTGACATTTGAACTGACTATGTCTCTATTTTTGTGGCATAAAGTCAAGGTCATGTTATCCGAATATATTGAACAACTTATAAACTTGATCGACTTCAGAGTCGGTGGATAAACATTCTCGCTCCCGACTCTTGAAGTATTATGATAATCTGTTATTTCGAAGACTGAATAACAATTTTTTTTTCTTTGATGCTATCAAAATATACTTGGTTAGCGGCTCATTGGTAGAATTGTTTACCCAAATTTTACGTGATGAATGTCAAATTCTAAATTCGTCGCTAATGGATTATTATATATATTTACAAATGTAGAGATGGAGAATGTGAATTTGAGATATATTGAATTATGACAATGTATGTAGGTGATAATTGAAACGGTGTATTATCCCGTCCTAAGTCAGGTCTGCGGAGACCCATTGAATTTATATTTCATGATATATGTTAGTAATGTCATAACCGGTCGTTTCACGAGGATGGAATATTAGATGAAATTTGTGAATAATAAGAATACCTTGAGCTTGGAGTTTTATATTGATTTGATGGAGAATTTTGTAAGATACGCGTGCTCCATGGTCAAATGATATACTGTCGACACAGGATTAATGCTTTCGTTTGGGACATGGAGACGATCCCATGTGAATCATGTAAGAACTGTTTGATGTATCTGTGTTTGTCTTTTTGTATGTATCGGATAGCCAACCTAGGCATCCAACTATTGGGTTCTGAAGTTTAGATTCTTGTTTGTGTTATTTTACCACTGCTGATCTAAATTGATTACCACAATTGATTTATCTATCTGTATTCGCCACATAGAACTGAAATTCTGAACAGAATTAAATTAACCCTTGGGGGCTGAAATGAAAATGAAAATAAATATGACCTTTTTGCTTACTCGGAACTAGACGCTAGACAAATTCCTCTGCATTCTCGTCAGACAAGAGAGATTTTCGAGATTGGTAACGCAGGAAAGAGACAAAATCATTACAAGTACTAATAAAACGAAATGCTAAAAACAAACGAAACGGAAAGTCGAATGACGCGAGATACGCCTCAGACCGCGCGAATTCCTCACACAAACACTATCTGGTATTTGGACCGGGACGATGGCCGATCACGCATTACATCTCTCAAAAATAATAATTTTAAATAAAATAAATAAACGTCAATTAATCAGAAACACACACACACACACACACACACACACACACACACACACACACATCGTTTTGACGCGTTGTATTTGTCACTCGGCTGCAGGTAATCCTGGTAAAGCTCAACCAAATGGAGTTGAAATTCTCTTACGTAGCTCGGTTACGTATGTCACTAGTAGTCCGAAACGCTCTGCTGTCTTAGAGAAATTCCAAGAGTTTTGTAGAGAGGGAAAAAGTCATATGTTCAAACCCGCTACTACGAGATAACTATCACTTCAGCAATGTATCGTCTAAGTCTTAGAGCACTGGAACTTACTGACGCTTTATTTCATAGACGCTGTAACCGAAGACGAATTGGAAACCGCAAAAGATATCCACCGAAAATTGCAATGTCCTATAATAAAGGCATGTTCTTTCTCAAACACGTGTTGAATTCGTTCAACACATTCCACACATTATTCCAATCAGCAAAAATGTTCATTCCAGTGCTCCAAGATGAAAACGTCAGAATAATTCGAGGCATGTGCCAGAATTCCATTCGCCCAGAAATACTCTCTCGTTCAATATATGAGATAGACAAATTCAATCGCAGCTATTATTTGTCGGACGACAAAATGATCGTCAGCAACGAGTGCAAAGAACAAATCAAAAAGATACCACACATACGTCAAATAACGGAATGTTATCAAAACGTGCGTAACATTTATATAGTCGCCACATCTGAATTACAAAAACACCTTTCTCATAGTGACCCTCTGTTTACGGAACTGACATTTTTTAAATCGTCCGCTGCCTTTGAAGTTGAGAGTCGCCAACAGGTACAGACAATGCCAAACTCGATTAGAACATTTAAAAAGTTTATCACGAAAAGTCTTATTTAGGAGGAGTGGATGGCACTTCCAGTGTTTTTCGAAGCAGAGTGTATCGAAGCACTATCGAAACTTCCCCTCGATGAAATGTGGCAAACTATCTTGAAAGTCCAAGATTTCAACAACAAGTACCACTTCTCAAATATTGGAGGCCTCGCTAAAATGGCCCTTTCTCTTCCACATGCAGATGCCGATGCCAAGCAAATTTTTTCATGAATGGTAGATTTTATAAAAAAAAGAGAAATCTCTTCGGCTCAGACACGATAAATAGCATTCTAGTAACGAACTCCGTATTTCATGAAGAAAAGATTTGCTGCACTAATTTTGAGGTTATGAAGAATCATTTGGATCTCCAAAATCACGATAATACTCGTGGCAAAGACAAAAAGACAGATGTCAAATAACAATAAAGAGTCACTAGTCCACCGTGCAGCATTAATCATCAATAATACTTGTTATTAGTATTTAGGTACGGTTATACACACCTCCAGTATAGTAACCCACCGTCCGTTACTAGTTATAATAACTTTAAGTTTTATCATGTCATTAAGTTATAATAAGTTATGTTGTTAACAGTTTCAATGACTGAATGCATTCACACGAAACATGCTTGTTCTAAATAAATGTACTTGTTCTACAGCCATATGATTTTCTGATATAAATCCAAGGATCCTCACAATATTCCCATTTTTCTCCATCTACCTCTTTTATTAATCACTTATTCACAGCAATGTTTCCGTATATGCACGGATTACCGGTCGCACATCGGTAATAAATCAATTTCGCATATAAAGAAGAGAAATAGGGATCGATGATCGGTTCATAAATCAATGCTGCTCTTCATCGTTTTCTCTATTCCTTCTACGTTTTATTTTACACACTCACATCTCACACACACGTTCTTTTTTGTTGCCTTGGGTGTGTCACTTATAGCTTACATGCTGACTCTCATTGGTTAAATTGATTTGGGGCTTGGGTTTCATCATTGGTTAGGAGTTTCCGTCTCGTACACAATTACCAGGTGTACAAGTATGACATGCGGATTTTTTTTCTAAAAAAACATGTTAAATTCGGAAGAATGATAAAAAGTGCTTTATTCAAAGTATGCTCCATCGCTTGTTATACATTTTTCCCATCTTTCGGGCAATTTGTGAATACCACGCTAGTAAAAATCTTCCCCTTTTGCTGCGAACCATTCACCAAGCAATTTTTTCACATCTTCGTACGATACAAAGCGCTGCTCAACAAGTGCGTGACCCATCGATGCAAACAAGTGGTAATCAGAAGGAGCCAAGTCTGGTGACTAAGCCGCATGTGGTAGAACTTTCCAGCTGAGTGCTGCCAACGTGTCGCGAACCGGTTTTGCCGTATGTGATGGAACATTGTCATGAAGAAAAATGACTGTGGTGCCTCTTTCGGTATTCTGGCCTTTTTTCAAGCAGCGAACGGTTCAAATCGGTCAATTGTTATTGGTAACGTTTAGTATTAAGCGTTTCCCCAGGTTTTAACAGCTCGTAATAGATCACGCCCCTCTGGTCCTACTAAACACAGAGCATCGTCTTTCTGCCAAAGCGATTCGGTCTTGCGGTCGATGTGGATGGTGCGCCTGGGTCTACCCATGATTTTTTACGCTTGGAATTCCCAAAATAAATCCACTTTTCATCCTCTGCAACTATACGATGCAAAAACGACTTCCTTTTGTACCGAGCGAGCAAAATGTCACATGTGTGTTTGCGCTTTTCCATTTGTCTGTTGTTCAACTCATGTGGTACCCATCTACCGGTCTTCTGAATCTTTCCCATTCCTCGTAGTCGATTTGAAACAGCTTGTTGACTAACGCCCAATTGCTCAGCGAGTTGTTTTTGTGTTTGCGAATCATCTTCGACCAACAATGCTTGCAATTCCACATCTTCGTATTTTTTTGGCGGCTTTCCACGTTCATTGTCTGCAACATAGAAGTCACCACTTTTGAAACGCAAAAACCATTGTTCACAAGTATCTTGCGATGGAGCATATTCACCATAAGTTTCTCGAAGTAATAGGTATGATTCAGCAGCAGTTTTCTTCAAATGAAAACAAAAAATTAATGTTGTCCACGAATACTCTTTGTTCAGTATGAATTTCGACATATTGAACACAACACAACACTATGCTCACACTTTTTCAATTTATCACTCGTGCGCGTCTGACACTTGTTGATAACACAACAAAATGGCGCAGTGTGAAATCTTTATAGCACAATCTGCATTCGTGCGCCATCTGTTGTCTGAAATCCGCATTTTATACTTGTACACCGGGTATATTTATCGTTATACCTTTCATTATTTGTATATATGTGTTCATTGCATGAACCTTGGGTCAAAACAATCTTTATTGCAAATAAATTATACAAGATTTTAGAATTGAGGTATAAAATCAATCGAAAAAAAGAATTGAAAACATAATGATGACTATACAGATCATAAAGAAAAATGTTATGGGTAAAAAATGCAATACATACTGATATATCGTATACATTTTGCAATAGACGGCTTTTTAGCGCGAGAGAAGGTTTTACGCGCATGAGCCGAAGGTTTTCCAACGTGACTGTGGAACATGACTGGTGCTAATTAGCGGAATCGCTATCGCTACATGTCCACTATC